>VXAC01000504.1:600417-757809 GCA_013399225.1 Rhipidura dahli
AAGAAAAAGAAAAAAGAAAAAAAGAAAATTTACAAATTGGTCAGGATTAAATGCATTCTGGCTGGAGGCATAAGATGTTTATTGAAATATTGCAACACTGAAGGTATCCAGAGGTCAGCTGATTGACCTACCTCTGGAACAGGCTGTTGGTGCACAAAACCACTCATGTATTCCTCCTCCTCCCCCTTCACCTTCATCCAGAGAGAGGATGGAAGGTGAAAGACAAGCATAAGAATAATTTCGGTATGCCGATGTCTTTCCCTCTTTGTCCTTCCAAAAGTATGCACTAGCAACACAGCTCTTGAACATTGCATTCTTATTTCTGTAAGCTGTGGTTTTTTATACCTATCCAAGATCAAGAGGACTCAGGATTTGTCCCTGCCTGCTCAGAAGGACAAGCCAGCTGCCTGTATTGCAATCCTGGCTGTACTGAGCTCTAGGACTGTTGTTCTGAGAGCTGTCAGGGCGAGGCTAGAGGGAACTTGGTGGGATAGCACAGGTACCTCTAAAATGAGAATTTTAAAGTGGAAAGGAGGAGAAATGTTAGAATCGTAGAATCATTTCTATTTCAAAAGTTCTCTGAGATCATCAAGTCCAATTGTATTCTGCACGAAGGAGAGACCATGTAAAGAGGCCCAAGAGAAAGGGAAGGATGGACTTCTGAGGCTGTTAATACCATGAAGGACCTTGGAGAATAGCAGAAATATTTGGATCCTGGAGCTCATCTTTAGCACTGAGATGCTTGCATGGTGTGCTGGTGAAATGCAGAGTCAGTGGAGATGGAAGGAGCTGAAACAGGGCAACAAAGGAATCTACCCAGAGACAGCTCTCTTTTCTTGGTGATTATAGGAAATGCAGCACAGCAGGAACAAAAGTATGGTGTGTTTGAAGCAGTACACCAAATAATGAAATGGATTTAGGACTTACTGTGGACAGATCCTTGAGTACTGCTGGGGAAAAAAATAGCATCATTGAAAGTCCTTGTGCTGGATGAGATTCTGGACAGACCTTCTGAAAACTTTTAATGAGTTATATTTTTAAAAGAAATTATTTAAACACTTAATATGCCATGCCTGGCACAATAGGAAGTGTGTTAGAAAGCTTGCAGTGTAGGGCAGAAAGAACTATGCTGAACTTTGAAAATACATGTAAAGAAAAGCTCTGGGGATTGGAGCAGTTCTCAATGGAAATGAACAGGCTTGCAGGAGCCCTCAGTTAAAGAAAAAAAGCCAGCACAATGGAAGAGTTTTCTGAGAAAAAAAAAAAAAGCATAGAAGTGAGGTATAAAGATGTTACTTAGAAATCAGCCTGATACCATCCGTGAAACAAACGGCTTTGACTGCTAAAAGGTATAAATTAGAAGGCAGGTACCTGGGGATGAGATAAAGGATGACCTACTTGAAGAGAAGAAAGAGAATAAAGCTTTTCCTTCTCTGCCTGATCCAAACTTTTTTAATTCTAATAGCAATTAGCAACCATCTTGAAAGCATGTCACTCTATTAGTGTTATTTCCAGTTTTGGAAAGAGGCCTCTTTTAGCATGTTCTGAATAATGCTGGAAACATTGGGTTTTAAAAAGTTGGATTTCTGCATGGTGTGAATTCCCTGCTCTGGAAATAGGGCAGAAGTGAGTAAATTAACTGAAATGCTAGAACAGTCATCTAACTTTATCTCAGGGTCTAAATCAATGTGGGAAACAAATTAACCACAGGTTTCCTTTAAGTGCAGAGCTGCTTGCCCCAGTGCTTCCTGAACGTATATAAAACAGTCTGTGGGCATGTATGCATTTTATATTAACGATAAATCTATGTACAATCAGGCATTTTAACATCAATCTTAATCTAGCAAGACTTCTTTTTTATCAATTGAACTGCTATTTTAATTGACTTCTAAAAATGAAGCAAAGACTGCTGTTAAATCTGATGAGCATGATGCATAGTAATACACTGATTAGAATGCAGCTCTGCTCCCTCCTGACTTTTGCATAACTTGAGGAACGTGGCATTGGATGCAGTCCAGGTTTTATAACTGAATGTCTACAAAATTGAAAATTGAATGCTTGGCCAGTCTTACTTATTTTTGGTGGGGGTTTTTTTGGTTGTTTTTTTGGTTGGGGTTTTTTTTAATAACAATGGAAGTAACTCACTGGCCTTGGTTCAAAAGTCCTACAGAAACAGGCTTTGACATCCATGTTCATTATTGCATTTAGCAAATGATCTCCCTTTATTTACCAGTCTTACAGCAAATTCTAAAGATGGGACCAAGTCCTCTGCCAGGGTCTATGAGTTTACATTGGCTCAAATCAAAACACAGGCAAGGAAAGAAGGCAATTATCTCATCTGACTTACACATCAGACAGGGTGGACAGGGTATGCTTGGAAATTAAATCAAAAGAAGTGCACATTTATGTGACACTTGCACTGCAAAATTTCTACCTAAACAACTAATGGAAGTAGAGTCAACAAATGTTTAAAAAATATAGAATATATATTTTTTACATTCACTTCTAACACTCTTGAAGTCAGCTGAATTTTCTCCCTATTTTCATTAGCTGACATTGCTTTCAGAAACCAGTTTTCCCTGGCTCATAGCAGAACACAAGTTCCAGCCACTCCTGGGGGGCTCCTTACTCTGGTTTATGTATCTTGGAGGAGTCATTTCATGAAGCTGCTGGGATTTGAAATCAGCTTGTCAATAGCAATATTGAGATGAGTCCTCCTACCCATTTATGATCCTGTCTTGCCTTGAGAAGGGTGTTAACTTTAATATAAGAAAGTAAACAAATGAGACATAAAATGTGCAGTATAAGGGAAGTATTTTAACCTTTTTTTAGCTCTGTGAGTTTTCAATTACTGCTGCTTTCTACTTCGCTGCTAATTCTGCCTCTGTTTGGTTTTCATTCTTATTTGTTGTACAGTCTCTGAAATTCAGATTGCAAGCAATTTGTATTCGAGGCTCTTCTGTCTCCTAACTGCATTCTACCATGATAGTAATAGCAATAAGAACACTAAACTTGTACATAGAGCCTAAATGAATATGACCTAGGGTATACCTTCTGCCTGCTTTTCAGTTAATTTGCCACCAAGAGGATTTGTTTACAGAAATTTTAAGAATTTTGCTAAAAATTATCTTATATTAAACTTAAACCATCAGTCTGTATACAAGCAAAGGTAGTTGAACTGAGCAACATATTTTACTTGGGCTCCTTAACTATCATTAGAGCATAAGTTGTAATAGTTACAGCAGTCTACAGGGGTATATAGGCATTTTACAGCTACTGTAAACGAACACTATTAAAGTTAGACATGTGTGTATATAAAACTCCAGAAATGGTCATTGAAGAAAGAACACCTGCTTCTTCTAGATTCTCAGATTATTTTGTATCTAAAAACAGAAAGAAGAAAGGAGAATGTGTTCATTCTAATGAATGTGTTCATTCTAATCACATCTTGAATTATTAACCAGGGTTTATTAACCATTTACTTGGTGGCTGTGCCTTTAGGTCTCAGAGAGGAGCAAGCACTGAGCCACGCTCTGTGCTGACACCTGGCATTGTGCTGTAAAGAAGTTATTCATAGGAATAGAGTGATCAGATAAAATGGGGTAGATTAATGCAACGAGCACATTGAGCATTGATCTGAAAAAGACATGTCAATGAACAATATTTTATGGTTCCCTAAATTATATCTCTGATTTAAATGGTGTTTAATAGAGATTGCCCAGTGACTGAATGATGTAAGGAGGCAGATGATGATAGCAATGGATAAATTTATTTTGTCTTCATGAATCTGACTCAGTTTTGAACTTGATTTCAAATTGAGCATTGGGCTGCTGTCCATTTATCAGACATAGCAAGTTGCTGGTCCCAGATACAGTGAGAGCTGCAACAAGGAATTTGGCTGGTACCAGACACAGCTGCTGCTGGCTTCCAGGAGTCCAGGAGTGGGGTGGTTTTGTGCGGAAGCACAGGACATAAGTAGCAGGGTCTGCAGGTGCTGCAAGCACAGCTCTTTGCAGCATCAGGATGTGACCTGGGCTGTGAGGGCTGTTCCAGAGCAGCAGCTGACCTGTCAGCATTAACAGAGCTCAAGAGAGGATGTGAGATAGTAGATCTTTATTAGTTTGTGGGCTTAACTACACATCTTTGGCTGGAATCAAGACGTGCATTCACAGCTGAGAAGAAGAAAGAAGTAAAATTCAGGAAAAGGTGAGAGGAGAGGTGAGGGTTTAGCAATATAATGCCAAATAATATAACACTGAATGCAAGAAACAATTTTTTTTTTTTTTTTTTGGTCCTTCTGTTTCTCAACTGAATCTTTTCTATTTTCTTGTCTTCAGTAAGGCCCAACTCACAATGTTAAACCATTGCTCACTTCTATTAGGGCTGACACAGACATGTCTGCATTGGATGTACTTAGGATGCATTGTGTTCTTACCTTACTGTGCCTCTGTGTTTAGACCCATAACAGAAACCTGCTCTCCATTGACTTCGACCACGTAACCAGAACAGGAAAGATTTATGATGATCACCGCAAATTCACTCTTCAGATTATGTATGACCAGACAGGACGCCCCATTTTATGGTCCCCCATCAGCAAATACAATGAGGTCAATATCACTTATTCACACTCTGGATTAGTCACCTATATCCAAAGAGGAACCTGGACTGAGAAAATGGAGTATGATCCAAGTGGGAACATCATTTCCAGAACATGGGCAGATGGTAAAATATGGAGTTACACATATCTAGAAAAGGTAAAGTATTTAAGAAGTGGGATTTGTGCCAAGGGAAAAAATATTTGGGTTTATTATATTTATTTATTTTATTTATTTATTATATTGTATTTTGTACTATGTTATAATGCTGCCTCTTGCAAGAGTATTTAAGACTTTTAAAAGAGAAAATGCATAGAATTACATAACTAGATAAAAATAAATGTCTCTGGATATGCTCAGATCTACATGTTACCTGCTCAAATCTGACATAGTTCAGTTCAGAAGAAAGTTGTCAGCACGTCAGGTTTGTTTAATTGGAAACAAATAACTTAATTGTTAAGAAAACAACTTTCTGGTCTCAGTCCAAGTTCAAGTGAACAAAGGGCACCCTAACTGCTGAAAATCACATTAGTACTTTGGATAACAGTCAGAAAGATAACAGTATTGAAAGAGAACTTTTTTTCTCCCCACAAACACAGCTTTTTTAAGCCAAAATTAGGAGCCCATGAGCACAAGCTTGCCTATTCAGTGCTGCATTTTAAACAAGGGATTGATCCTGTGAGGAGAAGGCTTACTGCAGTATTTATGGGGGCCATTTAGGGGGGAAATATTAATATGTAATGAGTTATTGCTCTGCTTTTATAGTGACTTTACATCTAAATTCCCTGAATGTTGTAAGTTCCAATGGTGTCTAGAGGTAGTGGTCACAGAATGTGGTGATGAATATTGTACAAACCAAGGAGGAACATCTTCATCTGTAGTAACATTTTGTCTGTGCTTTTAAAGCTTTCAGAACTCAGTGCGAACTCATATTCAAAGTTTTTTAGATAGCAACATCTTGGACTATCCAATACACCTACAAATGTACAAAATATACAAATATACAAAATATGCAAAAACATACAAATGTTAGTAGAACATTTTCTCTGAACCTGTAAA
Source organism: Rhipidura dahli (assembly GCA_013399225.1). Taxonomy (NCBI): domain Eukaryota; kingdom Metazoa; phylum Chordata; class Aves; order Passeriformes; family Rhipiduridae; genus Rhipidura; species Rhipidura dahli. Next base: position 606,072 of record VXAC01000504.1, read on the forward strand.
CCACAGGAAGAGGCTATGGAGGGTGGAGGGCAGGAGAGGTAACGTTGATAGGAGGTATTACACACAGGAAATCCAGTGACTTTGAAGTTACTTGTATATTAAAGAGTTCCAAATCTGTACTTTTAAGATAAACTGTGCTGTACTTACTTTGAATGTATTTAAGCTTGATCCTCAAAATCTTAAACCTAACCCAGGGAAAAAAAAAAAGATCAAGACTGGAAAATGCATAAAAATGTGATTCTTCCTTGTCTGCATGCAGTGTGGTTCTTGCATGTGTTAACAAGATTGGCAAACCCCAGGAGCTTCAGAGGTTTGTTTCAGATAAATTTGTCAGGGCTTTTTTTGTCTGTATGCTCTATTGCAAATTACAAGTAAACAGGCATTTCATACAGCTTTCAAATATTTGGGCAATGTGCCTTTTGGAGGAATCTCTTATTTTTTTGTTTGGACCCAGTGGACTGTAATTTTGGAAAGATGTATGCTTCTTATCTTCCCAAACCACTTTGTCTGTTCTTAGTTTATGATGAGCTCATAAGGTCAGTCATATAACTTAACACTGTTATTCTAGAATTCTACACAAAGGGCCAAATCCTGATCTTGTGGAAGCAAGTGGCAAAAGCTTACTGGTTCAGTAGTAGCTTGGGTAATGCTGTAACTGTCATTAAAATTATGGAAAGTCATTCACACCATGGACATAGTCTCCCAGCTATTTTATGTACTTTCATGAGTGTTGTTCCTTGTGCCAAAGAAAGATGAATTCACTGTCAAAATAAGACAATTAAACATAACTTTGTGGGTCCATTAAAGTCAATAACTCTTTGTGTTAATTATGTAATGATTGCTAAAGGTTGTCTGAAGCCTTGTAAGACACAATAATTCCTTACGTGGAAAAAAAAAAAAAGTTAATTATATAGGCCACTTCCAATTCATAGTTATTTAATTCTTCATTTTTAGCACTTGATGAGTTAATTGTACATCTTCAAAAATCTCTACCCCTTACAAAATTAGCTCAAATAATTAAGGTTTTAAAAAGCGCTACAACATTAGCATTGTAAATTCTAAGTGATGAGATTCCATTCCTCTTGTTTTGGTCACTTTCCTCAATTAGTTAATGCTGTTACATAATCTGAATACTCCGAGCTCACTTCCAAAATCTGGCAGACAAAACAGATGAGTGGCTGTGTGAGTCTGTTGGACAGAAATGACATCTAGTGGTGATGCTCAGCATTTGTCTATTCCCAGCAGAGCTCCCAGTAATTGCCACTGGCTGTTTGTCTTGATACACCATACGGCCTCAATCATTACGCGGTTGACCAGGCTCTGGTTGCTTTAATAAAATGACAGCTTTTTGGATGTTTTATGAGCTACCCTCTGAAATCCTTTAAAACAATTAGAACCCAATTTGTGCAGAGTTGAAAAATCTATTGTAATATTATTAGGATGAATTGGGAATTATTTTTTTTTCTCTTTATGTATCCCCTAATAGGCTTGAGAGAATACTAAGTCTCCAGCCCTTGCACTGTCTATCTTTTTACTATCCTGGACAAAAGTGAAAAAGCCACAAAGTGCTGTAAAAATGGCACACAGGGGCACTAAAGTTATATTGGGGATGTTTCTGATCTTGTTATTCATACTCTGTCAATGGCAGACAGCTTAAAAACAGGCCTGGGAGCAGTATATAGAGAGAGGCGTCACAGCAGTGCTAGGAGAGAGTTCAGCCAGTGGTTTACTGCAGACCGGAGACTCTTGACTGAAGGTGGAAACAAAATAAACACGGCGCACGTTGGAAATGGTTGGCGGAGCAATAAAGCGATCAGAAAATGCTCACTGTGAAGGTCTGTCATCACCACTTGGCAGAGGCAGACCTGGAGTGGCATATGTTGGTGTTCTCTGGCTGCTGTACAGGTGACAGATGTCACCTTGCCAAGGGGGGGAAGAGACACATCTTAGGCAGGCAGGGGGCTTGGGGTGCAGAGAGGATGGCCAAGGCTGAGCCTATCTCTGGCCCTTTGAATGGGCAGTTGGTTTATTTGTAAAAGAAAAGGGGCTCAGGGCCAATGTTATTTAGCACATTGCAGGGCTGATCTTATGGTGTTTTCTTCCCAGACAAGATTTTTGAGCTGAGAGGGGAAAAAAATCCTATTTATCTGCTTTCTTTCCCCAGTACACTATGACAAAGTAGTCATACTGTTCCATGTAAGACTTTGTTTTGCATGATGTCTCAATCCTGCAGATGCCTGACAAATTTGCTTATGTGCCTGGTAGGTTTGAGCTGTGGGCTAAGAGCTGGGCAGTGTTGGTGCTCCAGCACAACTCAGACAAGGCAAGGAATGTGCAGTGCTCTGGTCCAGCCAAGCCACTTGCTAGAGCTGGGGGATGGCTACACAGTTTCCCCATTTATTTTCATTCAGTGGTTTCATTATTCTTATTTCAACAATGACTGTTTACCAGCCAAGCTTGTGCTCTGTGCCACTGTGCTTTACATGGTGGGTGAGAAGGCATACAGAACCCAAACTTTAATTATCAATAGAGAAAGTCTGCTGTGCTTGCACATTCATCTGCTAGATAAGCAAACCAGATTTCATTAACCAGCCACAATCAACCAACACAGCACACCTGTAAAGAAATTGTATTCTTTGTAGACATTAAAAATGAACAGTAGAAGTAGTCACACCAAAGAATCTGCAGACTGTTATCTCTTGGCCTGGAGATATAAGGAACTCTGGGATGATGAGTATTTAAAAGAAGATATATAGGAAAAGGGGTAGATCTGTGCTGGAAATAAGCAGAATGCCAATAAAATCTAAACACCTTGTACATGCACAAAGTTTCCCCTTTCCAGCCCCTCTAGACACATCTGTTGGTGCAGATGCTCTGCCTGTGTGTGAGGGAGAGGTTCTCTCTGTTTTTGATTCTGAGAGGATGCCCTAAATATTTCAAAACAACATAGCAAGTCAGCATGAGGCTGAAAGGCTACTGAGAGCCACATCTGCCTTCCAGTTTGGAGGTCTCTACCTCTAGACTTATTATGATTCTCCTCCTGTTTTGTAACACCTTGCTGGCCAGGTCTCCTGGAGCTGAAAGCTTCACTTGGAATTGTACAGGCAGTAAGAGCAAACTACAAGAGTGAATGGTTGTTTCAACATTTCCATAACCTTCAGGCACTCACTAGATGGATGCCCATGTGCTTGATCCGCCCCTTACCGTGCCGTTGCTGTTTGGTTGCAGTCCGTGATGCTCCTGTTGCACAGCCAGAGGCGCTACATCTTTGAGTACGACCAGTCGGAGTCGCTGCAGTCGGTGACGATGCCCAGCATGGTGCGCCACGCCCTGCAGACCATGCTGTCCGTCGGCTACTACCGCAACATCTACACCCCTCCCGACAGCGGCGCCGCCTTCATCCAGGACCTCACCCGGGATGGGCGGCTGCTGCAGACCTTGTACCCCGGCACAGGGCGCAGGGTCCTGTACAAGTACACCAAACAGTCCCGGCTCTCCGAGATTCTGTATGACACTACACAAGTCACGTTCACCTACGAGGAATCTTCTGGGGTTATTAAAACAATACATTTAATGCATGATGGGTTCATCTGTACCATCAGATACAGGCAGACAGGTTCGTCTAACTGTGACTAGTTTGCTAAAGTTTTTGGCTCCTTAAAACGTGACACTCATTCCTCATTCACAACACCCTGATCCTGCACTTACCAGGCATGAAATTCCATTATTTTTATGTCTACAAGTTCTTATATTTTATGTTTCAATAGAAAAATATGTGTGTATATGTCGGTGTCTGTGTCCATAGGTGAATATAGCTGTCCCATTTGAAATACAGTTTTCTTTTTATTGCTTGGTATGGAATAGTTCTTAGAATGTTTTGTTGTTTTTATTCCTCTGTGTGGATATTTGCTAAATACTAAATCAAGTTGGTTTATTGTTTGTATTTTCGAGTTTCCCTGTTTACACCATAATATAACATAAATTCAAAAAGACTGTTTATATGAGGAAGGAAATCACCATGTGAAATAAATTTAGCTTAGAATTATCTTGTAGGTAAATAGGAATCATAATTATGAATAAAACAGCATTCATTTAGACAAATATTAATAAAATATAAATAATTTGTAGAGCAAGCAGTAATAAAGGTTTGTGAGAGAATAATTTAACATATTTTGTAGGGTAAGTAAACTGAGGGCATAATTCATTATTTTTCTTATTTTTCCTCTTTCCCCTGTTTGTTTTGGACAGGTCCTCTTATTGGTCGCCAGATCTTCAGGTTTAGTGAAGAAGGGCTTGTAAATGCCAGATTTGACTACAGCTATAACAACTTCCGTGTCACAAGCATGCAGGCCATGATCAATGAGACACCCCTTCCCATAGATCTGTACCGTTACGTTGATGTTTCTGGCAGGACTGAACAATTTGGAAAATTCAGTGTCATTAATTATGATTTAAACCAAGTTATAACCACCACTGTGATGAAACATACCAAAATCTTCAGTGCCAATGGTCAGGTGATTGAAGTACAATATGAAATTCTCAAGTCTATTGCTTACTGGATGACCATCCAGTATGATAACATGGGTCGCATGGTGATCTGTGACATACGTGTGGGTGTAGATGCCAATATAACGAGGTATTTTTATGAATACGATGCTGATGGTCAGCTCCAGACTGTGTCTGTGAATGATAAAACCCAGTGGCGCTACAGCTACGACCTGAACGGCAACATCAACTTGCTGAGCCATGGGAACAGCGCACGCCTCACTCCTCTGAGATACGACCTGAGAGATCGCATTACCCGGCTTGGGGAAATTCAGTATAAAATGGACGAAGATGGTTTTCTCAGGCAAAGAGGCAATGAGATCTTTGAGTACAACTCTAATGGTTTGCTGAACAAAGCGTATAACAAAGTGTCTGGCTGGACTGTGCAATACTGTTATGATGGTCTTGGAAGACGAGTTGCAAGCAAATCAAGCCTAGGACAACACTTACAGTTCTTTTATGCTGATCTCTCCAACCCAATAAGAGTTACTCACTTGTACAATCACACTAGCTCAGAAATAACATCCCTATATTATGATCTGCAAGGTCATCTCATTGCAATGGAATTAAGCAGTGGAGAAGAATATTATGTTGCTTGTGATAACACTGGGACACCTCTAGCTGTGTTTAGCAGTCGAGGCCAAGTCATAAAAGAAATTTTGTACACCCCATATGGAGAGATATACCACGACACTAATCCAGATTTTGAGGTTATCATTGGTTTTCATGGAGGACTCTATGATTCTCTTACTAAATTAGTTCATCTGGGTCAGCGGGACTATGATGTCATTGCTGGTCGGTGGACAACACCAAATCACCATATATGGAAGCACTTGAATGCTGTCCCACAACCATTCAATCTCTATGCATTTGAAAATAATTACCCAGTTGGCAGAATCCAAGACGTTGCTAAGTACACAACAGGTAAAAGTAACCTGTCTCTCATGAAAATGTCTCTTATGAAAATAAAACTTTTTCTTGAATTTTGGTATGGATTCAACATTCCATGAATCTTTTGCATACAAAAACTCTCTAATCTTAAATCTATTGAAGTAATTTCTTTAATAGATTCTTTAGAAATCTTTCTTTAATAGATTCTTTAATAGATCTCACTGAACTTGATCTGTTTTCTTCAACATTTATGGTAGCCAAGAAAATAATTAATAGCTGCTTCTGTTGCTTTTCTCAGTGCTAAAATTAGGGGAAGAATGGAGGCAGCTTAATTTGAATTTTTTCCATTATAAATAGATAGAAGGAACACTATTGATTTGAGTGTAGCTATGCTTTGTAACCAAATAATTTCTTTGCTACAATAAATGCTGTAGCTAGTACGGGGAACATAAATTGATGTGAAATCATTATTTCTGCATAGCTGGAATTTCTGCAGACTGCCTTCACTTTTTCTAGGATTTATGTGCCTTTTTGCTAGCACACTTTTCTTGTTTTGTAGACATTGGAAGTTGGCTAGAGCTGTTTGGCTTCCAGTTGCACAACGTGCTGCCTGGATTCCCAAAACCAGAGATGGAAGCTTTGGGGACAACATACGAACTTCTACAGCTTCAAACAAAAACCCAGGAGTGGGATCCTGGAAAGGTTAGCAAACATTCTCTTCAGCTGCTTCTAATACTAAATAAAGGATTTTTAATAGAAAATACTGGATACCAAGGAAACAGTGTGACTGTATCTTTCAATGTAATAGGCAAGGCAAATTGTTTAAAAATGATAGAAACTTTAATGTTGTCAATTATGTACTGGCATCAGAGTGAAGGAGAGGTTTAAGCAGAAGCTTTTAGCAACACAGTGAAGGAAATTTGCAGCTATTTATAGAGAAAAGATCCAAATTTGAGATGCAGGATAGGCAAAAGGGTAAAAGTGTTTTTGCGAATATTGAAAAAAACCACAGAAAATCTTGTGGAATTAAAAAACTAAAACAGCAGATTTTCATCTTTGTTAGCAAAGATGCCACAAGCACTGGAAAATCACTGAGGGTATAAACAGCTTTACAACTCAATGCTTCTGCATAATTATTGCAGGAAACAGAAATGCTGCTGTGTATTTGTAAGGGGTCTGTAAATCTTAGCCTTACTCCAGGGCTTATTTTCAGTAACGACAAGCCAGACAGCAGCTATCAGGGTCTAGCAATCAATGTGACTGCAACAGAACCAAGTACTGATATTCTGAGCAAGCATTCACATTTTGCATATGAGCATTTGTTAACAAAGAAATATGATTTTGTGAAAATACCTTTATTGTAGTCAGGAAAGAGAAGCATAAAGCATTGAGAGTTCACATTCATGTTCCCAGCATTTTAGACAGTTACCGTCCACCAAACACAGAAGGCTGGAGGGTCAGAGTTCATGCCAGATGTAGGAGCATGTCCATGGAAAATTATCACTGGGATGTTAAGCTTTTCCAAGGCACAGAAAAGATGTGATGATAGGTATAGTATTAAAAGACAAAGAGAGGATTGGAGTGAAGTTTATTCCAGCTTCTACGGGGAGCATGTGACATGCTTGCCTATTGTTCTAGTGTCTCAAGACCTTCACAACCTGCTTTCTTTAAAGAATGGGCTATAAAATTCATGGTGTCCGTGGTCCTACTGAAGATGTAAGTAAACTCACAGAGAGTAAGCAGAGCCACATGAAATGGCATAGCTTTGAACTGAGTTTTCCCTGAACTTCTAAGGGCTGAAAAACCAGCCATTAGAGTAACATTTCAAGGGGGAGGAAAAATAAAAAGAACAAATACAAAAATAGCATTTGTGCTAAACACATTTCCATTTGCTTCCTAGAAATGAAGGAGTCTAAGAGACAGAAAGCACTGCTGTAAGTGATTAAAAAGCCTCTGCATATGCCCAGGTTCTGTAGGTGTGCACAATACTTTCCAAAAATTGAAGATCTATTCTAAGCAATTAGGAGACAAGTAGGGTTAGGTACTATGATGAACTGCAAGGTACCTTGCCTGCAAGCTTGATTGTTGTTTTCTTTTCCAGACTATCCTTGGCATTCAGTGTGAGCTACAAAAGCAACTCCGAAACTTTATATCCTTGGACCAACTTCCTATGACACCCCGGTATAGTGATAGCAAGTGTTCTGAAGGAGTGAAGCAACTGAGATTTGCAGCTGTTCCTTCAGTATTTGGAAAAGGCATCAAATTCGCTATAAAGGATGGTATAGTGACAGCTGACGTTATCGGGGTGGCTAACGAGGATAGCCGGCGCATTGCTGCCATCCTCAACAACGCTCATTATCTGGAGAACCTGCATTTCACCATTGAGGGCCGGGACACCCATTACTTCATCAAGCTGGGCTCTTTGGAAGAAGATTTGGCCCTGATTGGCAGCACCGGAGGGCGCCGCATCCTGGAGAACGGCGTCAACGTGACGGTGTCGCAGATGACATCGGTGATCAACAGCAGGACTAGACGCTTTGCCGACATCCAGCTCCAGCACGGCGCGCTCTGCTTCAACGTGCGCTACGGAACCACGGTGGAAGAGGAAAAGAACCATGTCCTAGAGGCAGCCAGGCAGCGAGCTGTGGCTCAGGCCTGGACTAAGGAGCAGAGGCGGCTGCAGGAGGGGGAAGAAGGAATTCGGGTGTGGACAGATGGAGAGAAACAGCAGCTTTTAAGCACTGGACGGGTACAAGGCTACGATGGATATTTTGTTTTATCTGTGGAGCAGTATCTCGAACTTTCTGACAGTGCCAATAATATTCACTTCATGAGACAGAGTGAAATAGGCAGAAGGTAACAAAGAAAATCTCTGCCTTTGCGTCACCAAAGACTGCCTGTTTTTAAACGTAAAACGGTTTATTGTATTGGTTTTTCTAGATCAGAACTCTGTATATATAAATATAGAGGAAAAAACATATCCAACTGCCTTTAAATGTGACAGAAGATGGTATTTTAATATCGTTTGTTTAACTCTTTGAGAGATGACAGTGACAATTTTTAGTTCTTGTGTGGCAGTATTCAAAAATTTCAGAAGCAGAGTCCTGCAAGCCGAGCGGCGCGACCTGCGCGCGAGGTGCCCGGGGTGACACCGCACAGCCCTGCGAGGTAGGGGTGAGTGCCACGTGCTCTGCCTTCTCCTAAAGAAACACGACTTTTTTGTTGTTGTTGATTTAATAATTCACCAGTTATTTAAATGGTTACAGAGCCTGATTCTGCAACCTGTATTTATTGGGTGGCTTTTATCCCAGTGAGATCTCACATAAGTTCAAGGGGTTGCATACAGAAACCAGACTGTGTATGGAAATTTTGCAGCTGCTCGCCAACCCCACACATGTTCCTCACAGTTAAGAGCTAAGGGATTTCCCAACCTGGGAAATCTTACTTGGGTTGGCTTCAGTATGTAAAAGGATGTCCCCTATGGCCTTTGCTCATTTGTGGCCGCCCCTCAGCCGCTCCATGCTGAACATCACATTGTGTCCACTCATGCATGTCTGGCCTCTCTCCCAGGGTTTCCCTTGGCACTGGGATATGCTAGGGTCTGGCAGTTCACACAGAGCTGCCAGTCTGCTTGGTGGCACCGCATTGGTCAGGCTTCAGCCAGAGTTGGGGTGGCTAAAGCATTGCTTAGTGGGCACTGTAGTCTTCAGGAGGCTCTTCACTGACATGTGTGCTCCAGGCTGGACTTTAACCCAGTGTTTGGGGACAACCCAGCTGGGAGCCCTCACAGAGCAGTATCAGGCCATGCAGGATCAGTCCTGTCTGTAGTCACTGGGCCAGGACTTGTCTTCACACAGATGATTTGGAAGTTGCAGTGTTGTTGGGTTTAGGCATCGCGTTCTTTTCATCTCAAATTAATAATCCTGTTGTAGTATTCATTTTTTTGAGTCTGAAGAAGATTGGTGGGTTGGGAGTTGAATCTAAGTGTGGGTAGTAAATATGTTGATAAACGTAGAACATTTTGGGGATGACTCTTCACTTTTCAGCTCAATATCTAGAGCACATAGAAAAGCATTATATTGCATGGACAGAAATTTTTATTTCCCAAGGTGTCATGCGCTACTGGCACAGTTACTTCATAGCAGAGTAGGTGATCCTTCCTCCAGCTTGTCATTTTTAAAACACCTGATTATCGGGAGGTGGGGCAGGCACACAGGGAGGGAGGGGTGGGAAAGCAGTTTTCCAGAGGGATCTAGAAGTCTTGTTATAGAGCCTGTGTAGCCATAACAGTGAAGTTATTGCACATTTCTTTCAGAACAGATGTAGTGAATATATTGAAAAAATTTCTGCTCATATTTACGGAAGCCAACAAAGTGTATTCTTTATCTTTCTTCCTTTTTTCCCCCAGTTTTCTTTTTTCCTTTGTATTTTGGGCAAGTGGAGCAGACTGTAACCAAGTTAGAGATGAGCCTGAACTGGTAGCTGACACCTGAGCCCCTCCCAGGGGTTTGATCTGAGGTCTCAGCCTCACCCCATTACCATCTCTTCCCAGATTCCTTTTGCTCCTCTGGGAGCCAGCGCAGCTTTGGGAGTGCAGGGTCAGGCTGAGTGGGAGCCTGGGCCCTGAAATCCTCCTCTGTCCCCAGCCATGGGGAACTGTGGACCAAAATCTGCACATACACCTTGTGATCAGGCTCATCATTAACTAATGTACAGAACAGGGAGCTGGCAACATCCAGGTTTGACAGCTCAGATTTCTGTAATTTTCCATAAAATCACAGAGAATTTGAATACCTCCACACCAGCCTAAAAATGGACCTTCAAATCCTTGAGCCTCTAATATGCTTTTAATCAATGGAAGAATAATTTATGAATTGTATATAGAGAGTGCATTCATAAATGTGATGATGTATTTTATCACTGATCCAAGATGTCAATATTAGAGTCTATTTTACTTATATTTTAAGTAATTACACTTTTTTGCAATTCACTAATGAGGATCATTTTCAAACTGCTTTAAATATCCATTATAAACAAATATTTGAAGCTATTAGAGTTACCTTGAACTGTGCATTTCTAGTATGTAATACATATTTAGTTAGCTTGTGCCTTTAGTTTCTTAAAGTTATATTTGTATTATATGCAGGAAATGCACTTTGTATTACCTACAGCTGTGGTTTTTAATACTGCCTTGATTACTGTTGTTCTCATGTTATGCCAAAAGGTCAAAGAGTGAAATGTGTTACAAGTTTGTCTTTGAAAGTAGATTTGGCATTTTCCCATTTCCTGGGTGCAGTCTAAGGTACATTTTGAACAATATTTCTTATGAGAATATGGTTTCATTAAGACTCACGTGACATTACATGGCCCAGTTACAAAAGCAGGAAAAATGCCTTCATCATAATAGTTTCTTAAATTTAGGAAACTAAATATAAATGTCATGTTGAGATGACAGTACTCAAGAAACGAGTTATTGCTGAAAGAGCATGGGAGATTGAAGTCGTATCGTAGCTACACATGGGCCAGCCAGCAGTGATTTGTGAGAACTACATGAACAAATAGCTTTGGACCATCTTGTTCATGAACAACCTCAGATGGAGGCAGAGAATATTTCAGTCTCCATTTTTTTCCTTAGTAGTTAGAGCAATTTCTCAGTGGGTTTTTTGGTGGGTTTGGGTTTTTTTATATAGTTTCCTTTTTCTTCTTTTTTTTTTTTAAATTTTGTGTTTTGCACTATAACCTAGAGACCCAGTTGAGAAAAAAGAAAAACAATAGCGTGGAAATTTTTACTGTTATTTAGATCAGATAATTTGATGCTAGCATTCTGCACTGAAAACAAGGTTCTGAAAGAGGGAAAAATAAAATCAAATAATTAAAGTATAAAATAAATTAAAATAAAAATTTTAAGAATCCACTATTGCACACTATTCTGTAGCAAAGTACCTACCATGAGAAATACATGCTATATTTTTAATGACAGCCAAACAAATAGTGTGTGCAAGTAATATTTCCTTTGCTTTCATATTTATTTAGTAAATCTAGAACATTTCAAAGTTATAAATATATATATATAGATATCTATGTAGAGCATAGCCAAATAAATATATATGAACTGGTCAATGTGCAACTGGGTATATACACCTTGGCTCTTTGATTTGAGCTCTCTCGCATCACTCAGCTGGGCACTGGGCAGAGGTGGCCTCATGCCCTTGCCATGTTCTGGGGTCCCACCCTGCACCCCCTGCCCACGGAGCCCCAGAGCTGGGCCAGGGGCAGCAGCTCCTCCAAGGTGAGCGATGGGCGCTGTTGGAAGCCAAGGTGCTGTTCCAAAAGGGAAAGGGGTTTAGGTGGAGGAGCTCATGGTTTAACCAAGCTGAAGGAGACAGGCAGTGCCCGGGGCTGTCCGTGTGTCCGGGACATTTGCTGGGGTGCAGCTGATCCGACGCGGTGACACCCAGGTGACACCCGGCTCAGGCTGCGTCCACAGCCCCAAGGGTTTTCCCATCAAACGCTGGCTGTTATTTAAACTCTCCTTGATAAAAAACATTACCATGTTGAAAGCACCCTGACTGCCTGAGGAATCAGTTCCAGGCAGAAACTGGGAATGGTGGAGTTGGATTTGCTGTGGATTTGTCTGGGCGTTTGTCACCTGCCATTATTTGTCTAAGGAAACGTGTTTGACAATTTCCAGTTTTTCCTTAGATCTTGTGGTGGACTTTAGCCTTTTAATAAATGTTAGTATATCAGATCGTGTCCTTGACAGTATTTTACTTGTATGAACCATGATAAAACATTAAAATCTTCATACTCTTCTGGCAGAAGTGTCAATAAACAAGAACGAGAAGCATAGCATACGATATATGTCAAAGTAATGTTCCTTTTTAGCTTTCTCATCAACAGTAAAAAATGTTTACAATGTATGCCAAGATCTTCACTTTCTGTCTAACACCAGTTAGAGGTTCTGATCTTACAGAAAATGTGTTATAATGGCCTCAGCCTCGTTGCTAGGAAACAATAGATCCCAATTTTTTTATTCCTGCTCTAACTCCTGTGCTGAATAGTGACTGGATACTGTACAGGTTTATGTTATATGGCTGCAGTTAAATGGTCTGATGCATTTTGCTCTGGGTTTCAGACCAGAAGCATGCATTTTCTACAAGAACATCCCAGCAACACACTGTAAATATTGAAAGTTAATATATTATGTGTCGATATTTGAAAAAGAAAGTACTTTGACTATTTCATTTTTAAAAAATAAAGGTGCAAACTTATAGCGTGTGATGTTGTCTTTGTTTACATCAGTTTACATCAGTATTTGAGCTATTCTGGTCATGTCAGTAAAAGGTGCTTCCATAGAGTTAAATAAGGACTTCAGCCAATTTTGATTGATTCAAAAGTTGGGAGCAGGATGTTGCTTAGCAAGATTTAATTTTACTTCTGATTCACCAAAGTTCATGCTTGTAACTCTGCAGGTTTCACTGCAGGTGAAATCCCAGCCAGTTTCTGTGCAAAGGTTATTATATTTCATCAAAGCAAATGTGAGAGAGAAAAATACTCTGTTAAATGCCTTTGCTCTCCTAGTAACAGAGTGGGTGAAGTCAATGGTGCTGGTAGTATGAGTAGCAAAGTTTAAGTATCTGCATGTTCTTTAGAGCTGCCTCAAATAGATGATGATGAATGATTCTGTGCTATCAAAAGTGTGTGCCCAGGAAAATAAAACATTAAAAGCCTAGTACATGCAGCAGAGAGGAGGAGCACGAGTGGAGGGGCACAAGGAATGCTTAAGGCTAAAGGAAAGGTTACATGGTGAAAAACCTTGGAGCAGCTGGGCGGGATAAGAACCCAGCAGAAGGGCTGAAGCTGTGCTGGATGGATGAGAAGGAAGCAATTCCAAAGGGGTGCTCCAGTAGAAAAGGGAAGAAAACCAGCCTGGGAGACTGTATTGATTTAGTGCTGCAGGAGGGCTGTCACAGCCATAGGCAGGGAGCAGGGGAGGGCTTAGTGGAGGCAAAGCCAGAGCTGAGGGTGGGTCAATTGCTGCAGAGGAGCAGCATTGCCTTTGCTGGGGAGAGGGCCAGAGCAGGGGTAACACTGTGAGTGACAAAGCCACTTGCCAGAGCTGGGGCTGTGGCAGCGAGGGGACAGGGGTGGGAGGGCTGGCAGGGGAACAGGGCAGCAGTGAGGGCCTGAGCCCAGTGGGGCTGCAGCCTGAAGATGACAGGAAGGAAGCAGCAGGTGATACTGACATCATGTGGGAAATCATGCCTGCAAAATGCAGCTGCTGCTCTGTAAAAGGATCTGTAGCTCTTCACACCTAAGTCATTGTATGAAATCTATATAATTTCCATATTACTGTTCCCATAACCAAGCATCTACTTGTTATCACAGGCACCATCAGCTTCCCTCTGTTTCCACTGTGTTTAAGCCTACAGTGATTCCAGACCCTTGGGTACCCAAAAGAAACAATACAAGCCTCTGTCTTAATAATTTACATCAGAAACTGAAACAACATTCTCAGCTTTAAACAGAAATGGCATCTTCTGGCATATTTTATGTATTTTTCAAAAGAACAATGCACTTCTGGAGTCAGCTACAGTCAAACCAGTTATCCTCAGCTGACTGCACCAGAAAGCGGGTGAGCAGCTGCTGCTTGTGTGCTGCGGGTATTCCACATGCAGCCTCAGCCTTAAGTCAATAGGACAGCTCCATAGGAAACAGCCCCTGGGCAAAGCTCTTCCCACTGCATGCATCCCTACCACTATGCAATCCTCTGCCAGGGATGGTTTCCAGGCACACCTGTTCCTGCTCCCAGGAGAGACCAGGTGGATGAGGGGATTAGACCCAGCAGTCGGAAAGCAGAAGAGCTCCCCAGGAAGGCTGGGGCTGCACGCACATACTGCCAGCACCCAGCAGCTCAGCAGGCTTTGGGGAAGCATGGTTTGCAGGAGCATGAAACTGGAGAGGAACTGCCAGGGAGCAGATGCTGCAGGCTCATAGCAAGCTGGGAAACCTTTAAGGCAGGGAGGAGAAGGGAAAGCTTCAATGGGCACAAGTGACAGCAAACCAGCCTGTGCATTTGCTGAGTTACGTAATGATTAAAAAAACAGCCTTTAAATATTTTATTAAAGAAGAAATCATGCTGGATCTGCCACTGTAGGGCACTGTATTAAGGTAAGACTCATTTCAACCAATAAGCATAAGTACAAAGACAGCAGAGAGCAACACGTACATGCAGTGTAAAATATGATGGGACAGTTCACTGTAGATGAAATTTGGCCTTCAATTAGACAGAAACTGAGTAGTGAGCTGAAAATGTCACAACCACAACTTTGCAACAGTGTTGCCCATTAGTCCCTCTTAAGACTGGGCTGTTGATTTTTTGCTTTTATTCCTATTGCTAGTTTACAAGCAACTTGTGCTTCACGGAAAATCTTTTTGCTTGCACTGTCTCACTCACACATTCTTTCCCCCACACACAGAACGGGTAAAAACATAAACTGTTCAGCTTTATCAAATGTTGCTTGGAGCATCCCCACCTTGCTGAATCCTGGACTTGCAGCCCAGTTAGTTCTGTCACTTTTCACATCCAACTTCCCTTTAGTGAGGTGAAAACAAGGCAGCTGTGGGGCCTCTTACTGTGCCACTAAGCTGCAGGTGGCTGTGTCTGGTGAAATTCAGTTAGTTTTGTTCTCCCTGAGTCTGTAGCCTGGCATTTCTGGGAAAAGCCTCTTTCTCTCTTAGGAAGTATTTTCAGCCTTCCAAGATCTGCAGAAGAGAGAAGTATAGACATAAAACCAGAGCAACACAAAGGTGCCTATACAATGTTCAAGCGTTGTTTTTTTGTGATTACATATATTTTTGTAGTCCATTTGCTATCACTGTTAGTCTTGTGCTTTGGAAGGGAGCACATGAGACTTGCATTCTTTTAGTAGTCAGGACCGTTTGTGTTTTTTGAAGCATGACCATTGGTGGCACAAACCATCCAGCTGGACCAGATGCATCCCCCCTGCACACAAACAAGGTTGGGCCCTAGCTGGGTTCTTTCCCAAAGCCCACAGGAACTCACACAAGCCTACCTGGCAAAAACACGTAGAGGTAGTCAGGACTGTGGACTGCAGGGCAACACAGCCCTATCTCCCCAAACACAGCCCTATCTCCCCAAACACAGCCCTATCTCCTCAAACAAGAGGGCTATAGGACACCCAGTATGTTCAAAAGTGTTTCCTACTGTCTGCCAGTCCATTAGCACAGTGTCATCACACTTGTTCCCTGCCAAGTGCAAAAGGCACGTACTCTGAGTTCTCCAGGAACCTCATGCTAACCCTGCACAGCTAATGGGTCCTGTAGATTCAAACCTCCCCTCCAGGAGCCCAGCAGCAGCATGGAAACACACAGATAGGAAAAGAAAAGCTGTCATGCAAAGATAATTTATTTTTATAACTTGTATGCAAGGATGGCTTGTTTCAAGTACAAGGAACACCTAAAAGCAAAGAACAAGGCTTTCCACTTGGCTGGGTGTTCTCGGTTACTCTGTGCATTACTTAAGCTCCTGGTCATTGGTGAAAACCACAGATTTTGTTACAGGACAGAGCAACTGGTTTGGTGGGAAATCAGTTAATGGGGATCCTCATGGTGTCACTTCTAGAATATCTTTAGGAACTGCATGAATGACAAACACAGCCCACCCAAGGCAAGAACACTTTAATGTAAACAATTCTTCTAAGGTTATAAAAGGGGACTTGCCCAATTCTGCATAAATGCCAACCAGAACAAAGCAAAGCAGGATCCAAAGGTAAGCAATGTAAAATTAATAACTAATTATTAATTAAGAACTAATCTTGAAGGGAAAACTATTTTTTACTTGATAGTACAAAGGGGAAAAAAAGACATAAAGGATTTAGCAGTTCATGGTTTTTTATCCTCTCTTAGGAAAAACAAAAACAAAACCAAAAAATATCCCACCCTAAGTTCAAAGTATTCCAAAACTTAAATTTTGACATCATGAGCAATAAATTCTATGAAATACACATTTCTGCAAATGTTACAAGAAAACTCACAGAGTTGTATTTGCTATCATATAAATCATTCTGTTGTAAAGCATGGATTAGAGGAGATGCTGGAAAATGCAGTTGTGTCACACTTGGGAAGACATCCTCATGATGGCTGCAGGTGGAAGTCATAGCCTTCATTTGTCCCTAAGAGAAATAATCACAAATATATGAACAGATGAATGCTGCAAGAAAATGGACAGTCCAGAAGGCTCATACCCTCATGAGCGAGGGTGGTGGTGAGGGAAGGTAGGCACTGCTGTCACAGCACTCAGGCATACATATTCAAAATCCATTTTCTTATCACATTGACAGGCCCTGTCTGTAATGAGCACCTGAGTGACAGCATTTCAAATCACATGATAGCAAAGTTAGGGCACATTTTTGGCAATGTCACTCTGCTGGTTAGTTCAGGTCAAATATACAAGTAAGTCAAAGACCTCTACCCCTGCCGCTGTGGAGGCTCTGCTCAGCTGTAGCCAAGGTCTCCTCCCCCCACCAGTACCTGGGCAATAGCTGGCTTTCATGTGGTTGACAACTGGGTTCTGCAGGGGTGTTACAATGCCTTGGTTGGGTTTCTGGAAGGCCAGAATGAGGTTCTGCACTTTCCGAAAGAGCCTCCGATGGACCCCCGGTGCTGTCTGCAAAGCCAAAGGGGGAGAGCTGAGAAGGGGTGCTGGGTGCCCAGTGCCTGTGCTGGCACACAGGCCTTGTCCTCAGAACTGCACACAGCTCCCAGGGAAGGAGCCAGCCATGGATGTGAACCCCTGATTTGCCAGTTCAAGATGAGTCGATGAGCTGCACTGCTCTCCACATTCCCAGGGGCATCCCAGTCTTCCTACACTGAGCAGTTTCCAGCAGCATGGCGATAGAAAGTTGGAAGAACAATTTTTTAATTGCTACAAGAGAAACCCACACTAATTACCCACACTCACCTGCCATACTAATTAGGCAAAATTACAAACGACCTTTTACTATTTCTGACCCTGACTTATTGCAGCCAGCGATTCAATCTCCTTACCAATAATTTCCTAGACCACATCAGTAACAGTTCCATCCTAGAAACACCAGTAAGAAAACCTAGAGATCAACCTGGGCTCACCGCAGGGAGGGAGTCCTCACACCACTAAATTCCAGCACTAAATTCCAGCCTCTTTGCAAACCCTTCTCGGAGCATTCAGGGCTGGCTTATGAACACATGTTCATTGAGCATTCCTGTCTACCTCTTCTACAAAGACAGTAGCCAAATGTTACCTATTTATTAAAAGTGGGAGTCTTTCTATCTCTCTACATTAGCAACTTTTCAAACAGTATGAAATGAAAATATGTGTGTTTTTAATCAAGAATCCAATGTTTGTGTTAAATACTTAAGGGCATTCTTGTGGTAATTCCTCCTCATCAAAGTCAAGGGAGGACAAGCATCGGTCCTGCCAGCACAGTCCCACTCAAGGGACACTGCTCTCACCCAGCTGCTGTGGGCTAAATCCAGCCTCCCTGGCACCAGCTGGATCACACTGCCTGGGATTTCACCAGCACTGTTTTAAATTCCCTGCCTCATCCTTGAAAGATGGGTGTGACCTGAGTTTGCTCAGAGATTAACCAGCCACAGGGAAGGAAGCAGAGACAGGAAAGGACCAGCTGCATCTGGAGTCTCTTTTGGCCTTGGAGGCACATTCCATGGGGATGAATTGGATTTAGGCTGCTGCATCTAACAGCTGAGGCCAGCGTGGTCTTAGCAACATTTACTTAAGGTTTCTGTTCCTTAAGAGAAGAGTTGGTATCATGGATGTGTAGCTAGGACCTTCTCCTGCAGAGGATGTCCAGAGAAGCCTGGGCCTTCGACTCACCTATGGTGTGAAACTCAATAAGGTTTGCCTAAAATACAGCCAAGGAAAGCCCAAAAGCCACACATAGAGAGCCAGTGGAGGTCACAGGCCAGACATTGTAGCAGGTCCATGTAACACCAGAAAAACCTCACTGCAGTGCTGATGTCACCTGGGGTTAAGGAGGCTGCAGCCTCAATCAGGGAATTACCCTCCACAGGTGGAGGTCCCTGGCATCCTGGAATCCATTCACAGATGCCAGTGCTTACCCTGGCATGATGGGTGCAATGTCACCCTCACCCCGTCCTGAAAACCTTCTGTCTTGAGCACTACAAATCCTAACCCCTGCAGAGTGATCCTGATGTCTTACAGAAAGAATTACTGGGCACTGTTCCCAAGGGTCACACGGATAATTATCTACTCCACTGTAATGTCAGTCACTTCCACCCCCTGATCTGTTCAGGGTAACCCCAAGAATCAGTTTTGTCTTCCAGAATCACTTCCAATACTCAAATGGCCAAGGAATTATGCCTGTCTAGAAATTATATAATATTTGTAATAAATGTTCATTAACATACAAACAGAAAGCTAATTATTAATTAATACACAGAGTACATCCAAAGAACAAAAAATTTATCAAATAATTAGAGATTAATATCCCATCAACCGAAATGTTGTCTGTATTATAAGTAATGTTTTCCTGCACCTAAATTACCAGTTTCTTGTCAGATGGGGGAAAATATATTTTGTATCAAGTTTTGGACACCCTATATATATTTTGCACTAATGATGAATTAATCTGGATTAATGAATTAAAACAGTGTATGTTGAAAATTATTTCTTTAGTATTCTGACATTGGTGGTACGTAGGATAGAAGGAAACAGATTGTACTTGTCAAATTATAAAACAAAAATATTTTTGCCATTTTAAATGATGTAAAATGATGCAACAGCTGAAATGAAACACAGAATTAATTTATGAGTTCTAAACTATCAGAAGTGGCACTAAGACATCTTACTGATGGATGCACTCTAGATTGATTACCATCAATGAAAATCAGACTAGGCAGAAACATGAATAATTTGAATATATTTCATTAAATCTATAATCTATATCAAACAGGATGTACACATTTTCAGAAAAGAAAAGTGAAGTACACACCTCAGCACTCCAGGATCCAGCTTCTGTCTGGGACACTCTGTAGGTATAAACATAACCCTGATGCCTGTGGGAAAAAAAAAATCAACAGGTATTTATTATTCATTTCTTGTGACAGTTTTCACAAGAACTACACTTTTATGTGAGAGTCAGCTAACTTCTGGCTGACTGAAAGTTAGCTGACTCTCACATAAAAAAAGTTAGTCTCTGCTAACTTTTCCTCAAAAATAAATTCACCTCTAAAAGCTCTAGGTAGATAAAAACCCCACAGGCCAGATGCAGTGTTAAATCAACTGGGTTCTTTTGGGATGAGAGGGATTGGTCTGACTCAGATCTAATTTACCAGTATTCAGTTATTTTAGGTTAAATGGTGTTGCTTTCATTCCTTCCTCAGCACTTCTATAATTTTTTTCAGTGACCTCCTTTCATTGACACACAGCAGAAACCTCTTCCCTGCAAAAAGAAAAGGTGTATTATTGACAGGTAGCATTACTGTTCTGTGATTCATTTAAATGCAGATGTTAATAGAAGCAATGTCATAACTATAATTTATTTGGGAAGCTATATTCACAAAAAGGAGTTAAATCAATTACTATTTGCTTTGCCCATATGTTCCCAACTTTCAAATACTGATAAAAGAGGCATGTAAGACTGTGGAATCTTCCTTCCTTTAAAATCTGAGTCTTTGGGGAATAAGGAGCCATACACTAACAACACAAGGCACAACTCATGCCAAAGTCACTCTTGCTTCTCTCATGAATCCAACTCAGTAAATGATTTACATGGTAGATTACTACACTAATATCCAAAAATTTTGCTCAGAATCAATTCATAGCAGCTCCATGGGTACATTAGTTTAGATGCTATCAGATAAGAAAGATTGTATTGAGTTTAAGAAGCATTTGGACAATGTTCTCAGGCACATGGTGTCATTCTGGGGCTGTCCTGTGCAGTGCCAGGACTCAATGATCCTGATGTGTCCCTTCTAACTCAGCATAATCTATGATTCTGTGCTTCTATTTCACACTACACAGATTTACATGGACACACAGCAGGATTTTAAAGACCATTCCCTGTTTGACCATCAATTCTTATTCCTAAGAAAGCAGAAATATACTGTATTTATTTCCAACTATGCATGGCATTATAGCAGTAACTATATGATATGAGAAACCATCAATGACACAGATATTGTATGATTGCAATTATTTATGCTCTGTGTCATGGCTCCTGGATAAATTCCTGTTTAAAAGTCATTACAGTAACCTTTGCAAAGTGGTGTCTGGTATAATTTGCCCAAGCAGGAAGTTTTTAAGAGCTGCCACTCTACTATAACCCCGCGAAGGGGGAGCAAAGTGCCGGTGATCTGTGAGCTCTGCCCCCAGCACTCGACTCCCATTGTGATTGGACACAGAGGTGAAGGACACAAAGCCATTCCCTCCCATCCAGGCTGCTGCAGGGACAGGCTCCCTTAGCACAGCTGAGACACTGCCCTCCTCTCCTCGAGTATGGGCATGTGCCTGATGCTGCCCCACGATCCCACCACAGCTTCTTCCATCTCTTCACGTCTACCAAGGGAGCCTTTCCCCAGACTTTTGATATACCACCAGACAGACAGGAAAAGCAGCTGGCCATGCTCACTTGTGGAAACCTAAGGAGGAAAACAGCCATCAAGGCTTTTCCCCTCTGCTTTCCTCAGCAAGCCACAGTCCATCAGGGATTTGGACCTTGAGAAGTGATGTGAAGAACCTGATATGGCTGCAGGAGGAGGGAATAATTTGGAATTGCTTCCCTGTCCATGCCATGGCACCAGGGTCAGTGGTGTTTGAAGCCACAGCTCAAGCCCAGCTGGTTAAAAGCACATCCCTCTAAGCCACTAGATTATATACGTACATGTTCAGAGAAACCAATGTCTCCCTTTAGGGCCCTCAGACAGCCTGGTGCCATCATGTTCTTTCTTAAAGCTGTGCCTGTGGCATCAGTTTTTCATGATAACGTGATGTTCACATTAATCTTTTCTCAAAAAACACAAGGAGCTTTCCTGCACCTAAGTATGTAGAACACCAGCCATCACATGGTTACTGAAAGGAGAATTTTACAGGCAATAATGTACTGGGAAATACCAAACAGGCCCTGGCATTTTGTTCCATTTCTTCGAAGTGGGTATTTAACCTTCTCTGCACTGATTTTTTTCAAGCCTCAAGCCCACAAGAATCAGTATCTATACATCTAAAACTCACTTTCTTGCCTTGTGTTTTCAGTACTACACTGTGGATAAGGGTATGAGCAACCTGGTCTAGTGGGTGGCATTCCTACCCACGTCAGGGCAGTAGGAACTAAATGATTAGATGAACTGGATGAGCTAGAGGATGTTTAAAGTCCCTTCCAACCCAAGCCATTTTAAGATTCAATGATTCTGTGTGGTTCTTAGTTTACCCAAAATGGTTCCAACTGCTTCAGTCTCTTTAAAATCTTTTTTCACAAATAGCACAGTTGTCTGGAAAGCCACCATTTGTTGTTTCTTTCATTGTTTTCTCTATATAAGAGATTGCATGAGTTGAAGGGGTTAAGGGGTTTCAGTGCTGTTCTGACTCTGAACTGCCTGTTGGCTCTCAGCACTCTGCCAGAAAGGCTTGATAAGCAGAACAAATTGAAAAATAGAGGTCAGATAAAATAATATTCAGTATTGAAGTATGGTGAGATACAAGATAGGCACCTATGTTGCATTTTTCAAAAAATTACACTGTAAAATACTTCAGCTGAGCACAGGGAAAGCACAAAGGATAGTTCAGATTAAAAGCCCATGAGATTCTGAAAAAGGAACAAGAATTTGGGAAAATGGGTGCTTTGAGCAGTGTGGAGAATGAGAGGAGTATGAAATTGTTATCACGGCCTCATGAGGGACAAATGAGTGCTCTCCACTCTCCTGGCAAATGTTCATGTTTTTCCCAGAGAAGGAAAGACTGAAAGGTCTGAGGGATTTTACTGTGCTTAAGTTGAAAAACAACATTATCATCTCTTATTGGCTCTGAAACCATCAGGAAAGCGAGCCACTGTGCAGATGAAAGATGACCTGGACATCCACATCTGGCTCTTCACAGGAAAGGCACAAAGAAAAGGGGATGAGTTTTGTTAAAAGGGTGAACAGCTAGGTCTTCCCATCGAACAACTTTCCACTGGGACCTTGATTTCCACAAGGAAAGCAAATTTCAGCTCTTGTGATAAATACTCTCCCAATGAATGTGATCTTATCAAAGCTTTCTGTCATGCAGCAGGAACTTACTTCAATACCACTTCAAAGAGTTTTTTTACCTTCCATTTACAAGTGATATGATTTTCAGCCACGTTTACTGCTACGTATGCAACACCCTCCCATGAGAAAAGCTTTTTATGATTTAATCTACCTGACATCAACTAAGATCAGTGTGGGTTAAAGGAAAGTCAAGGTGTTTTCTAAAAAGAAAAACTAAATGCAGAAATTAAAATCGAGATTCTAGAGGACATTACCTTCCAAAGAGTAAAGCATGTAACTCTGGGCAAGAGCAAGTGAAAAAGTTCATTCACTGAAGCTTAAATCTCAGGAAATGAGAATTCCCCAGCTAACATGAGAGGACAGCTCAGTTTTCTACATTTTACTCCCTTCAGGGCAGCAAAAACGCTCCTAGAGTGACACAATGTTCCTATACGTGCTGTGATCTCAGAGAGCACTCTCAGGGACACTGGTGCACCATCACATCTTGGAGGAGAACCAGTTCATAACACCCAGGTAAGGATTCAGTGAAAGGCTCTCCCATCCCTTCACCTGTCTCAGGGACAGACATAGCCTCACTCACAACAGCTCCTCTCTCCTGTCAGTGAAGCTCAAGGGACAGGAGCAATCACGAATGAGCATCTTGATGAATTAAGCCCTATAAATTTTTGATCACAGGCAAAAAATGCCAAAATGCTGATGAGAAGAAGCAGAAAAGAGCCATTGCTGTAAGGACAATATCAGATAGCACTCATGAAAAAGTGCTTTGGTCACCACTGAGATATTTTTATGACATCTCACCTTTTTTTTTTTGTCTCTGTAGGGAAGGATATGTTATACCAGCTGGGAACTGCCCTAATACAGTCTCTGTTTCAATACCTTCCCTTGGAAAACTTTGTCAAAGGAAAACCTAGAAAAAGTTGCCATTACAGGAACCAGTCCTCTTTATGTTACAGGCTTTTTTTTTCTCTATAGCCAGATAATTCCTCCCAAAGAGTTACCAAGGCATCGTTCACAGATGACATACTGAAACACCATCTGTCTACCTGTCCTCTCCATTCCTCCTCTTCAGCTGTGATCACACATGCTAAAGCTGCATTTACTTTAAGAAGTGAATAATTACAATCTACTGCACCATTGAAATGGCCTGAGGACATTAGACACATGCTGCAGATTAAAATTAACAATTATATTTCAGCTGCATGGTATACTTTAAAATCATTTCCAAATATTCTGCATCTCAGATGGGAAATTTTATTAAACTAATTTTTATTCATTTCTGAGCCCAAAATTGAACAAATAAAAAGGGAGAAAGACAGGGAGATAAGGGAAAGCCATGCCAGCAATAAATTGCATCCATTTCTTCCTCTTAAATATCTTTCTCTTCAGATGTCATTGTGTTCTGTCAACCAGCTCTTCTTAGCTGGTACATTTACAACCTGACTTTACCTTGGAATTTCACTTTACAACACAGTTTAAGAACCAGACCATGGTGGGCCCTACAAACAGTGGTTCTGATCATTATACTGCCCAGAGTCAGTTTCTAAATAACATTGCCACATTTCAGCATTTCAGACTGAATTTTCATTTTGTAGGTGTTTGTCTCACCCTTATTTAGGGATGGACAATGCAGAAGGGAACATATTAGGCAAAACAGTGTTTTTCCCATTTAAAAAAAAAAAATAATCTAATTGTCAGAGGAGAGGATGCCCGGTTTTCAGAGTAAGACAAAATTTGTTTGGAAGAAGGTAAATCTCTTGCAGTCTCTGAAAGCAGTAGTGCCTCTCTAGGCTGCAAGACAGGCACTCTCTAAAGGTTGTCAGCAGTTGTAGCATCACCATTAACTGGGCTGGCTGTACCAAGGGCACTCAGCCAAGCAGTGTCCAGGATCTCAAATGTATGTGTGTTGCCTAGCCTAGATTAGTGAGATAAAAAACAGAAGGTAATTTAGTAAGTGGGCATCTTGGACAGGAAGATTGGAATTGGGTGGAATGGATGTGGATGGAAAGAAAAGGGAATCCATGTCTATGCAGGGTGGGCAAGAAACAGCAATGAAAATTGAACACCTGACAGAAAGACTAAATCAGCAAGGAAGGGGTTATACAGAAGTAAAGTATGTGGGGGCTTGAACTGGGAGCAGCACAAAATGCTGGAACAACCAGGAACAGAAGATGGGTGTTTTGGAAGCCAAAGCTGTATGAAACAAGGAAACAGACCTCAGCAATGCAAGCAAAGTCAGCAAGTTGTGCAGAAAAACATTGGGTAGTCTCAGAATCCTTCCCATGGCCCTCACACTGGGAACCCAAAGCTAGAGGGTACTGCAAACCTGAGTCACCTTTCTCTTCCGTGAAACAGAGTTAAACTCGTCATCTCTCAAGCAGAGATAACGCTTAGAAACCACTTAATGCTATAGAGATGAGTACCACACTGCTCTGGGGAGGAGACCTGCCAGGGAACTTGCAGGGAGCTCTATGCTTTTGGAGAGGGGGTCAATGGCATGGAGAAGATGAGCACAGGAGGTCAGGTTGGAGCCACTTCTGCCCTCTCATAGGTGTTTGATGTAGGTGCAGATCAGCTCCTGAATGCCCAGAGGGACCAACTTCACGCAGCTTCCTGGTGGGCAGCCCTGGACAGGGAATGTGGGTGATGGCATGGGCACAACAGGAGCTACAGAGGTGGGAGATGGCTACCACAAAGCCAAAACTCTTGAATTTAGGGGAATACACAGCAGTGCCTTAGAGCCTTTAAGCTTCTCCTCCCTCTCTCCTGGAATTTGTATTTTCTGATTGACAAACAGCCTGGTTCCCTCCTTGTTTAGGTCCCAGCTATACAATCAAAGTACAGCAACTTAGAAATTACCACCCATCAGCAAACTTAA
This sequence comes from Rhipidura dahli, assembly GCA_013399225.1. NCBI lineage: Eukaryota > Metazoa > Chordata > Aves > Passeriformes > Rhipiduridae > Rhipidura > Rhipidura dahli. The sequence goes on from VXAC01000504.1 coordinate 631,666, forward strand.
GCTGAAGAAGTAGCATTCACATTGAGATGATGTGCAAGATACAAGCTCTATGTCTGCAAGAGTGAATAAAATTGGTTAAACTGGTGTTTACAACATCTGAAAAGCCCAACAGAGTGACTGTAGACTAACTTGCAGTAGCATTTGAGTTAGCACTTCTGTCACTGATTTCTGTCCTTTATCAATACTGCTTGTGAGAAAAATTTATCCTCAATACAGCATCAGTAACACATATTAACTTGCTGTAATGCTGTAGCACTATAAAGAAAATGCATTATCTTGATTTTCTCTTCTGAAATTAACAAAACCTTAAAAGAGAAAGTTAAATCCTGTGAAATAGCTCTGAATTTATGCAGAGATTTCTGTGGAAGATTGTCGGTATCTTCACCACGTCAACATTCCTAACCATCTGAGGAAATGCTGCTGATTTACCTGAAGTGTGTAGCCTTTCCGAGCAGTGTCTGTGTCAGTCTCATACAAGGAGATTCCAGCCAAAAGCAGTAGCTCAAAGAGGAATTTCTTCAAATTCAGAAATAAAGTAAGAATTTATTCAAATCTAAGATGCTAAGTAGAAGGATATTACTTTGTGTCAGGCCAATAACATAACCTTCCACTAAGCTTCATCAATTCCATGATTCAGGCTGTCTACCTTTCTAAGAAAAGCCATTACAATATGTGAAGGTCATTAGCCAAGTTATGGTCAGCAAAGACAACATTCACTCTGGTTATCAGGCACTTGAATACTCACCTCAGTAAAATTTACCATTGTGCTATAGAAGACTTTTTTCAAAGCTGAAAACAGTGTGTGATATTTACAACAGCAAAGTTGAATTGAGGGTTCTTTAGTTCAAAATTACATTTTAACTGATAATGATTATTATGTGCAATGTTACAAAAAATGCAATTATTCTGCCATTTCTGTCAAAAATATTACATAGGAAACAAAGGAAATGCTAAGCTGAAGCTGGCTTGTGATCCTGTATTACACCTTTATGCTGTACAGCTGATGTATCTGCAGCATCAGAAAGTTTCAGCACGTTGCCTTGAACTTGTGCACCGTGGTTACAGTGACAGAAAAAATAGCACACGTAAAATCTGATAGGACTGCAGCCTATCCCTGTTGCCATTACTGTTGCTTCAAGAGCTCTAAACAGCTTTCAATTCCAGCCTTTGATTATTCTCCACAAATTGAATGCAGCACAGTACACAAACGGCTGGTTTCAAACAAATCATCTGAACATACACTCTGACAAGCACATCATGTTTATCTTACTTAAAGCTCTGAAACAACTATTAACATTCTCAGTATTTTCAAGTATATGAATTTTAAAACCCAAACTACAAACGCTTTATCTTTGCCAGTTCAGGCATGAGCTGCGTGTTTCTGCATGTGTGCTCATTTATCTGTGAAGGAACATGGGGCTTTTGGCACTCTCAGGCATTTTATTTATACATTTTTCAGGCAGGGTTTAAGAGGCTGCTCCTCAAAGTAGTCACCATTAGTGTGTCCCGTGTCCCCCATTGACTTCATTAGAAGCTGTGAGCACAGAGGATTTCTGAGGGTGCTAAAAATGTCAAATGGGGCATTGAGCAAAGAGGAAACCAGACCAGTAAAGAAAGCTCCCTGGAACAATCAGGTTTGTTATTAAAACCCTGGTGTACTGTGTGTAGTGTCTAACTTGTTTATGGGTAAAACGTGTATGCTTTATAAAGTATATACATTTCTTCTAGCCCAGTTTTCAGGAACAGCAAAAATCTTGCTTTTCAATACAAGTCCAAAAATTTCTGGGAGAAGATTATGTACCTCTTTTGACATATTCACAATGTCCTTAAAGAATATATTATCAATTCAATAATGATATTCATACAAGGAAGATCTGGGAGCATCTGGTATTAAAATCTTTGCCAAAATCTGAAAGCAGCACCGCTGTTTGCAAGAGCCAGCCCCAGAGCACACAGTTACAAATCAAAACCTTCCATGCATAGTTTAATTGTGGTCTTAAAATATTTTTGAAAGTGGGTCCTTTGTGCTTTGCCGCAGTCATACCAAGAAAATGTTCATTGTCTCTTTGAAGGCTTTCAGGCACACCATGTGCACACCCCATCCTCAGACAGTGGAAAGGAGCACTCGGGGAGATAAATCAGTAGTGCAGGAGAAACAAAGAAGAGAGAAAGCAGAGTTTTCTAGATGAATGCTCCAACAGGGTCCTGCCTGCTGCAGTTACCCACCTCTATAGGTCAGGTTTTATGCTACTACCTGTCTCTTTTATGCTTGCCCTGTAAAATCAGCGTCAGTCACATGGGATTCATGAAGTCTTTGACTCTTCTCCTTTTTAAAGGTCAGGGCTCTGCTTTTTAATTGGAAAAGCAAAAGGTGAATGAGCCTGACCACGCACACTGCAGTCCTTATTGTGTGCCTTAAGAGGCTCAAAGCCTGCTAAAATATGTCAGGGCTTTTTGGAGGTGCTTGAGGGGGAGGGTGTGGTGGTGATTGTGGCATTACAAATTTATGCAGTTTCTCGGGAAAAGGAGACATTGTTTGAGCATAAGCAATGCAGTGAAATCACAGGGCTTGACAATTATTGTACCCAGAGCTGGAGTTGCCGGGCAGCTGCCAGTGTGAGTTCAAGCAGATGATACCATTGTCATCCAAATATATGCTTAATTGCTCTTCTGATAAATATTTCTTTTATCTTTGTCAGAACTGTACCTTGTAATTCCCCTGTGATGGAAAAAGGAACCCTAAGAAGGGTTAGACCTGGGAAGCTTGCAGGGCTTTATGTTTGTTTTGGTTTGTTTTATTTCTCCAGGGAAGTGGAGGGAGAAAGGAAAGAAGACAGACTGAACATGTCTTGATTTTGGAAAACTGGACTGGTTTTCTCTTTTTGTTTTCTAAGGGCAATAGAAACACTATTGGCAGTATAAAACAGATACACTTCCATTAGAAATTGTCATTAGAAACATGCAAAATTTGTTTAGCTCAGGTATTCATTGCAATATACTAGCCTTATTTCCCGTGTTTCAAAGATCATTACTTCCAGTAAATTCATCTTTTGTCTGATCTCCATGTCTAGACATTCCTGTACTGATCATCAACATGGATTCTGAACCAAAGTGTAAATTGCTGAATAACTTTGTTATTCCTAATAATTTCCATTATTTATTTAGAATGAAGTATTTTTAAAAGTAGAGAAGTACTTATTTTTTCTTTACATTTCTTTTTCTTACAGAGTGAATACAGCAACTGTATATTTCCCTCAGTTTTTATCAGAGCTTCCCTGCACATGCATGTTTGTCACTTGTTCCATCTCTGCCCATGATGTCCAGACTCAAATTTGGACAGGTTATGTCCACTGGCTTCTTTTGCCAAAGCCAGGCTAAGCATTCACCACTGAATACGTATCTCCATCTCTCATGCCTTCCTTTCCTGCTCCTCCAGACTCTCCACTAAAGTGCTCTGTTTTGGCAAACTTTGCCTGTCAAAGCACTCCTCTTATTTATAGCCCACATTTCCTCAAACTATCATTGTTATCTCAGTGTGGGATCCTTTCCTGGTATCTTTATGAAAACTGTCTCCATAGTTATTGTATGATATGCTGTTTACCATATCTGCTATTTCTTATATAATTATTTGAATTGCATATTAAGAAGTGTTGGAACCAAGGCTTAATTCTATCATTCTTCAGCCATCTCTTTTTCTGTATCAGTTCACACTCATCATAACATTTTTCCTTTAAATTATATCTGGATTTATCCAAGATGCTGTTGCAAATTTCCTTTGTAGAATAACTGTTAAGGATGTATGTTCTGTAACAAGCCTGCATAACATTCACCATTAATTTTTTTTTTACTTTTTTTTGCTTTTTTGCCTTTTTTTTTCCTTTTACCCTTTTGTTTACCATATATGTTTGAATGCAATGTACCATGAAGACATGAACGGCCCATAATTTCTGGAAGCAATTCAGTAGTGTTCTGTTTCTTACTGAAGTATCTTTTCCTCCAAAGATTGCGGAGCTTCACAGTCAGAAATGCTTTAATTTCTTCCTGTTTTAATTCTCCATATTTTATTTCATCATGAAATTTCTTTTGAAGGGCATAAACTACTACTAATATACAAAAAATCCTAACTGACTGTGTAAAACTTTAAAGACCTTGTTACATACCTACATAACGATTTAGACTGACGGTGGATTAATTCCAATAGTCTCTATTTTGTTCAGTATTGTAACACTCTTCCTGACCCTTTCTCTAATGCCTTAGTGTTTCACTCACACTGAATGACTTCTGAGTGTAAGGGTGATACATCCCCATTTCTTCTGATAGTTATTTAAAAGACATTCTGCTTTTATTGCCTATTCCAATCACAGGAATCATAGCACTCCTTACTTCTTGCTAAGTCTATTCCATTATCATTTAACTCAAGATGCTTCTTGTTTCCCTTTTTTCAGCTCGCTGTTAAGGTATTTGTTAGCAGGAGCACCTGTCTTGGTTCACCTGATTTCATGAGAGAAGGAAAAATACTGCCACAAAAATTTTCCCTGAGAAAAGGATTGTGTATTTTTGGATTGCCTATAACCTCCTTGAGTGTCTCCATTTATTGGGCTATAACAGGAAGATAATGATGCTCACCCAGTGCTTAATTACATATGTAACATATTCAAAGGATTTAGGGAAAACCTGACTTAGGACCCTTCTTTCTCTTGTGTTTTTTTGCCGGGTACCTGGGTTCCCTCTCTTAGTTAAATTCATGATGGACCTAAAAGGTTTTTCTCTTATGTTCCTTACTGAAGTAAGGCATAAGTGTCTCAAAAGGCACATCTTTGTTTTTCTTATGCAACGGTATAGTGTCACCAAGACTTCCAAGAACTTTGCCACCAGTAGGGCAATCAAATTTCCTCATTAAATAAGGTGCTATGAATATAAAGTCCCCCAGCTCTCCCAGGGGAACATTTACCCTCTCTCTGACAGACCATCCCATCAGATCTCTCCCTTTTCACCCTATCTGATGAAACATTACCACCTAGTTCGTTACCATCAGTATTTCAGTGCATTACAGGTAGTTTGCTCCAAGCCTCGCGGCTTGTGGGACACGCCACAAGCTTGTGGGACTGAGAGCATCCTGAACAAAGGCACATTCTGGATGGCAGCACTCCATGATACCTTTCCCAGTGACAGGAACAGTGGGGATGCTGCTGAGCACACCCATGAGCACACTAGAGAACCAGAGGAGCGCGGGCAGAAAGCAAGAGGATTATCCAGCACAAAGAGACTGTACACACCATTCTGAGCCAAGTTGCCTGGCACCTCTCCATGGTACCTTGTTTGTTTTTCACATATTCTTGCCTGCTTTCTCTTTATGGTTTTTTGCCTGTGGGAAGTGTGGGCTCTGCAAGGCAAAACCTACTCCTCTTTGCTTTGCAAAGTACCCCGCACCACTTATTGCACCCCTCTGCCTTAAGTCAAGGTGAAGGAGCCAGAAGTCTCACTCGTGTAAGCAGATGGTAACATTAGAACATATTTTGTTGTAGGGGCACCCCACATTGTGGAGGGGAATGCTGGAAATCAGCAGCCAGCGGAGCGGCCCTTCCCAGGTCCCGGCTCCCGTACTCACAGCACGCAGAGGCAGTAGACTCCCGGGATGCTCTCGCTGTCCCGCAGCAGGTAGCTGCCATCCGTGCCTGCTGCCAGCAGCAGCTTCTCGCCGGCCTCTCGGCTGATGGCCCCGTGGTAGACAGGCACCGTGTCCATCTGTCCCTGTGCTTGGCGCTTCCTCCAGCTGCGCCCCAGCCGTGCGCTCCCCTCCGCACACCCGGCTTGCGGCGGATGTAAACAGGATGTGTTCGCACCTCTGAAGCTTCTGCACGGGCTGAGACAGCACTGAGGGAAGAGTGAGGAACGAACACAGAACATCTGTGGGTTTTTTTCCTTTGCCCCTTTTTGCTTTCCTTTTACGTAGGCCATACCATCCTCGCAACACCACAGCTCTCCTGCACAGGTGTCATTTCACAGCCACCCTCAGCCGTGAGACTCCTGCTCGGCAGGGATGGGACTGATGAGGCACACGATGGCCAGGGCGCCAATGGCTGCCCTGGCTGGGACAGGGAGGGCAGGAGCCGGGCACTGCTGGCAGCGGCTGCACCAGGCACTTCTCTCGTCTGGTGTTAATCCAAGGGGATTATTATCCCAAGCAGGGATTATTCTTTACCTCTTGTTTTTAAAATCCCCAGGGATGAGACTAGAAGAAGTCAGCTGACCTCAGTGTCACTGTCCCTCAGGCTGCAGGTGCAAGCACAGCCCCTGCTCCACAGCGGCTGCTGCAGCACTCACAGACACTGGCCCCAGCTAATTCACCTCATGAGAGGTTGTTTTCAAAGCCTTTGGTGCTGTTTAATCACTGTTAATGTTGGAGTGGTTATTAGTCCTGCTTGGAGGCAGGCAGCAACCTTGGCACATGCAGGGAGACCCCTCAGATCTTCCCAGCTGCCATCAGTGCCAATGCTGCCTTCCTGTGGGGCATGAGCTGGCATCCAAAATTCAGAGCCATGTCTGAAAGAGCCATTTCTCTTCACTTGCTGTGGCTGAAGTTATTTCCTCAGTACACTTGTCAATTGAATGCTCCCACATGCACATGTGGGTCTGTTTGCAAACAAGCTGCCAATGTGCTTTATATCCCCACAGATATTTCCACCCCACAGATATTTCCACCCATGGAAATCTGAGCATGTTTCCCTGCAGTTATAGCCACCAAGTCAGGTCTGTGGGCCTGCAGCAACCTCAGGGCTAAATTCATCCCTGGCATGAGGCTGCCACCCTCCCTCAAAGAGCCATGTTCCCACACCTGTGTGAGTGAGCAAGAACTCAGTAAAATACAGCAATAATACAGGTCGTGGTTATGACTGTTTCCTTTTAAATTGAGTTTACTAGCAGGACAGGGCAGAATGAAATCATCTCATCCAGGTGTTTACAGATGATGTGTCCTTTTGAAGTCAAGGATAGGTGAAAAAATAGTTCTCAAGATACACACAGTTCAGGAACAAAAATTAAATTAAAAAACACCAAAAATAATGGCTGCTCTTTTTAAGTTTCAGTCAATCAAAGTGTTTTCTCTCACTCATTTCACAGTGCATGTCTTTACGTTTTGATCTTCAATATAGTTTTTCCTTGGAAGTATTTTTTTCATACTAGCTTTAGTTTTTCCTTTTGAGGCATGGGCATTTCTGATCCAAGAGCCACAGGGTAGCTCATGCATGGAACACTGCACAAAGTCACTGATGGCAAACCTGCAGCGTTGGAAGGCACTGAGAGCCTCTTCTCCCACAGGGAGACCCTGGCAAATGACTGCCTCCCTGCCTGGCACTGAGAGGCTGAGAAAGCTGCAGAAACCTCAGCTGAAGAGAGACCAGCAGCTCCCACCACCAAGTTTGTGGCCTTTCTATCTCATTATGCAGGTATTCATTACCCCCTTTATGTGAACCTGGGGATTCAGACATCCTGCTTGGTTTTTTAAACCAGTTGTTAAAGTATTTGCACATAAAGTAGCTGCCGCCTACTGCAAATCTGATTAATGTGGATGGCAACAAGCTGTAAAGCTGCTGCCTATTTCTCCTCGTTTTCCAAACTGCCTGTGCTCTTAGGGATTTCATCCAACTTTCCCATGTCTTAACCTATTCTCAGTATTAATAGCTGGTTTCAGAAAAAGTATGTATGTAATTAGCTGGAGAGGAAAACCAGCCAGAATCATTCAGTTCTTCAGATCTCATTGTCCAACTCATCAGATTTCAACTAAAGAAAATCATAAAACTTTTCACTGTGAAATCCTCTTCAAATCAGGGCGTTACCCATCCAACCTGCATTCTCCAGCACTTGGATGAAGAAGCATCTATTACTGTAAAACAGCTGTAAACACCCAATTTTGCTAGTCTGGTTAAGAAATCTATAAAACTCCAGCTACTGAACCTCAGCCCCAGGCTTCCATACATAAAGGGATCCCTTTATGGCCCCACTGACTAGGGGAATTGCAGCTTTTAAGAAGTCATGGAAATGCTGTGTTTGGAAACAAGGGACAGTAACACTGAGGCACCTGTCAGGGACTGAAATGGTTCATGCCTTAAACACTGTTATGAAGGAGTTTTGCCCATTATAGCAAAAACTGTATAAAGAAGCTACAACCACAGTAGCCCACCCCTCCTTGAAGATGCCTGACAGTGAGTTACACTGCCTAGATGAGATAAAGGGGACACTACTGTTCAATCAGCTCAGGCTGAGGGAGAAGAATGCATCCACAAGAAAGCCAAACCCAGCAGCCGTGCTGAGAATCATCTCTGTCTGGGTTTGGGGTGGGAAAGAGCACAGCCTGCAGAGGCCAGGTTTGCACAGACTCCCCTGTGGAATGAGGCAGGGGAGGAGCTTTCGGGTGTAACCTCTGGTCAGAGGCACCAAACACCCACCTTCCCTTACATAAACTGGCCCAGATGTGAAACCCCCAACCCCACAGGCCACATCCATGGGACATGCACGTAGGCACAGCTGAGAGGGTGCCATTACCCATCAAAGATCCCCTGAAGTGCTCCCCAGACTCATTCCTGAGGCCTTGCACCACAGCATGGCACAGGCACAAAGTGGTGCAGCAGACCCAGAGTTTGCTGCAAGGGACGGTGTCAAACTGCCCCCCTCCCTCGGGGAGGTACCTGGGCACTCCCACCTGGCCTGAGTGTGCATTGGGTTCTGTGCTTTTCCCTCACCACCAAGAAGACCAGTTGGAGAGGATTAACAGAGCATCGTTGTGATCCACAGAAAGGTGATACTTTCTTTGTTCTGTCTCTGTCACTCTCTTTCTGTCCTCCCACTTCTTTTCTATTTCTTTATCTTCCTTTTTCTCTCTCTCTGTCTCTCATATTTGCTATTAAATAAAATCCATAGTATTGATTTTGGCATATGGTGTCATTTGCACCTTAATTTGGGCAGAGGCATTTCTAATAACTGTAAAAACCTGACCCTAACAGCACCAAGCGGGATAAACCAAACCAAAGGACATAGGGGCTTCCTGGGCTGAGAGAAGAGAAACCACGACATGCTAACACAGCTCTGTACCACACTTGTGAGGCTGGAGGAATGCCCCCAAACAAGCCATCTTCACTGCAGTTTGGCATCTAGTCAGACTCATACCAACTGCCCTGGATTTCATCCTTTTAATGCTGTGGATCTAAAGCACTGTTTGCCATCCTATTTCACACTGCTGCATCTGTGTGGTGGGGCTGAGAAGGCAAGCTGCAAACTGGAGCAACAGGCTTGGGAGCTTAGGGAAATGAGAGAGAACTGAGACTCAAAGGGGTGCTTCTCCTGCTGAGATTATGTCCCCATTGCCTTCCACAGAAAATGGTGATTTCTTTAAGCACCCAAGCACTGCCCTTTAGGACACTGCACACTTGTCTTGTTTTATTTGAAGAGTATTCAGCATATTTTGGGCACCACTGTTTTGTGCCTTCCCTAAATCAGTCCAGCTAGCAATCCCTGCAGCATGCCATAAAAAATTTATCTAAAAAATACATGAAGGAAAGGAAGTACTTAAAAGTGCTCTGAAATATTTGGTCATGAAAAACAGGCTTAGACAGATAGGACTGCATAGACCTCTTGGGTCATCAAGTCTACTTCTCTGCTATTTTAGCCAAACACATCTTATAATCCCTTTCAGAAACTCATTTAAGTCCATCTTAAAAGTAGTTTGGGATTTGTTGTTGTTGTTGTTTCCACTGTTCTCACTGGAAAGCAATTGCAGAACATCACTATTCTGTTGTTTGCAAACCTGCTTCCAATTCCTATCCTAAATTTATTCATGACCAATTTATGCTCATTTGTTCTTGTGCCAATGTTGTCCTTCAGTTTAAATAGATGTTTTCTCTTCCTAGAGCTTATACCCATGAGGTATTTATAGCAGCCTCCCTCAGCATTCATTTTGCCAAATTCCTCTGCACTGCAGGCTCTCCCTTTCCATGGTCACTCTAATCATCTCTTTCCACAGTTTCCCAAAACTGAGGCGAATTGTTTGTGAGTAGTGTGCACTATCCTGGCTGACTTCTAACACTTGCTTTATACACCATTACAGGTGTTACACTACCCTGGTGAAAAGACCTAGGTTTGTGTGGTCTGTGTTTTCCCTTCCTTAGTCTTTTCTTACCCATGAGCATGCAGGTACAGTAGAAACCTGGTTTAAAAGACCTTGAGGCATGAACTGGCAGTCAAATCCTCCTGAATTTTGTCAAATTTATCCTATTTTCAGGGTCACTCAGTTCTTCCTAAATGAGAGTGTTATTCATCTCTGCAATGACAGTGCCTCCCTCCCTTATGCTGCTGGTAAATTCCATTAGCACACCCTTATTTTTTAACAGGATCACCATTAATTAAAAATGTTAAATATTACTAGGCCCAAGACTGATGTCTGAGAAGCCTTACTACCTTCCCTCAGTACTGATCTCCTCCTACCCTCACACTCTTATTCACTTTTTGATTTCTGTCTTTATCTCCCCTTTTAGCTAAAATTTCCCATATGGCACTGTACCAAATGCTCTACTTAAGTTTAGATAATTAGGTCTAAGTACTTCCTTTGTCTAGAAAAATCAATTATGATGATATTTCAGGTGCTGGAACTTGTAGAAGTACCTGAGAAGTGGCAGTAAGGGGAGAGAAAATGAAATTACATGACGTTTTTTGAACACCTTTTGAAAAATTTGGGCTGATGCTCATTTTCAGATGAGCTGCTTCATTCATCCCTAGCAATGACATTTTCATACATTGTTGAATTTTATAACAATTCTGAATATTATAACACTAATGCAAGAGCATCATTAAAATTCTCAGTTATTGTTATTTGACTGAAAATAAGAATGACCTTCAGGACCTTTATGAAATTAATGCTACTGCAAAACTGTTATAGGAAGGCCTTGTATAAACGGCTATAAAGCAAGATAAAAAGTAAAATACCTGCATTGGTAGTTTTGTTGATACAACAGTGTTACCATAAATGTCATCCCTGTAGAAGTACTGAAAGAGTAGCTTCAAAATCAGGAGCTTTTGTAAAGAATTTGACAAAGTATCTAACTGGTAAAATGCCACATTAAAACACACCTAACTTTAAACACGATTTTCACTATTTCATGTCACTTTCATTTTTAGTGTAATCTGAAAAAATATTCAGAACTGCATAGAATAGTATCTGAAGAGAGAGATTTGCTATTCACATAAGAAAATAATGCTGAGATTCAGAAAAACATTGGTTATTTTAGAGTATCTGCAGAGTCACCATTATCACATTTCCTTTTTGAGCTGAAATGAAAGAGCTTGAAAAAAGCAGGCTACAATTAGCAAATGTGTAATTAGCTGCAAGGTTCTGAGCATCAAGGCACAAGGAGAGTACAAAGAACATGTGGCTTATAATTCACAGATAAGCATGTATTTATACAGCATGGATTTATACTCCATGTTAGTCATCATATTCTATGTGTGTTGCTTGGGAAAAAGGGGGCAGAAATGGAAGATGGTTGTAATAAATAGAGTTTGGATGTAGGTATGGATTCCAGCTTTATATTCTGGGACACACACATTGTTCATGTAGAGAAAGGCCAACGTGTTTAGCCTGGAGAAAAGGAGAGGCCCTCTTGCTCTCTACAACTCCCCTAAAGGAGGGTGATGGAAGGTGAGGATCAGTCTCTTCTCCCAGGTAATAAGTGACAGGATGAGAGGAATGGCCTCAAGCTGCACCAGGGGAGATCTAAATTAGATATTAGGAAAAAGTTTTTCATGGAAAGGATGGTCCAGCATTGGAACAGAGTACCCAGGGAGTGGTGGAGTCATCATTCCTGGAAGTGTTCAAACAATGTGCGGACAATGGCACTTGAGGACATGATTTAATGGTGAACACAGTGGTGGCACTGGGTTGATGGTCAGACTTGATGATCTAAAAGGTCTTTTCCAGACCTGACAATCCTATAATTCTACAAAAACTGCTTAAATCTTTGGCTAGTTGTGACGGTGGTTGGAGATCCAGGCTTTTGCCCCCTTTAAATTAGATGTATAGCCTAGGGAAAAACCACATTACCTCAGAATATTCACTCCTTAAGGTGCACATTGGCTTCAGGGAGACTTTCTGTACAGTGCTGAGAACTTGAAAAAATAAACTCTCTCATCATCTGGAAATTAAGTGTTTGGTGACACTGATCAGAACTCATTGTGGAGAAGAACTGAGAATGCAAAAGGTTATGGATCTTTATACAGGTAAATGCCCACAATACCATAAATGACGACATTTCACTGAACTTTAACAATATTATTTCCTCTGCGTGGCCCCACTGCTTACCTGCGCAGTTGTTTTGAATGCTTTGTGAGTGAGATAACACTAAAATTGAAAGCTACATAATATGGCTGAAATTCATAATAAAAGTTATCTGTGTTTTAATGCGGTTTCTTTTGCCAGTCAATATTTAGTACATCTTTCTCCAGAAGCACTGCAAGAGCAGGCTATTTTGCAGGTGCATGTGCATTGGCAAGCAGGGGTGCTGTTTGTGATAGTATCAGCATAAAAAATCTACTCATAGAAGCTTGAACCTTTTTAGTTTTTGCTATTACTCTTTCAACAACTCTTTCCCGTAAAATTCAGCAATGCATGGGCAGTTGTCAGCATTAGGCACCCAGCTGCTTTGAAGCTCAGGACCTCCATGTCTTTATGATTTAGCTGAACCAACTTCAGAGTTGACAGGGCTAAATCACATCAGGGTACTCTCAGGGCAAAGCAAATGTCCACACGGGAGCTCTTCCTCGATACATTCCTGCACAAGCAAGTCTGGAGTTGAATGTTTAGCTTTAGAAACTGGATTTCCACACCACACACCCACAGAAGTTAAAGTTGATTTGCTGACATCCCATCCAAATTTCTAATGGATATTTATCTGAATTACAACAGTGCCATGTAATTAGGCATAAATAAGGACCTCTGTTCAGGGGGGGAGGAAAGTTTATTAATTCTGAGCCATATGCAATTGAGTGTCTAATCTCTGCCTGCAATTATTTCAAATGCAGATCCAGATGATAGCATTTATATTCATTCTGAGATTCACTGAGTTTGAGGCCAGAAGGGATCATTATACCATCTGGCCTGACCTCCTGGATTCCACAGACCATTACATTTCTCCAATTACCTCTATATCGAGCCCTGTAACATGTGTTTGACTAAAGCATAACTATTTTTGACTAAAGCTTATCTCCCAGTAAGGCACCTAGTCTTGATTTGAAGCCATCAAGAGGAGAGAATCCACCACTTTGTGAGTACTTTGTTCCAATGGCTAAGCACACTCACTATTAAAAATGTAGGTCATGTTTCCAATTTGAATGTGTCTGGCTCCAGGTTCCATCCACTAGATCTCATTATACTTTTGAGAGCTAAGTCAAAAAGCCCTTTGACACCCATTATTTTTCCCCTGTGTGTTTATTCCCTGGAGTCAAGTCACCTCTCAAATATTTTGTTTTGTTTTTTCTAATAAGCTGCAGTGAACTCTGAAAACTCACAGGGCAAAGTGTTTTTGCAGTCCTTCTGTGTATTTTTATTTTACCTGGTATCTATTTCAGCAGTGCCCAGACATTTCTCGTGGTGCCAATGATGCACACAAGGAGCTCAGGAGTCTCTGCTGCCCTGGCAGCACGTCCTGACCTGCTTTCCTGTTAGGAATTTCTGGTCTATAATGAAGTCTCTCCTTCCCAGTACACAGCTGTAGGGTGAGGCAAATGACACTATGCTGAAGGTTCATAAATACAGAATTCAGTATATAACAGTTGATCCTAATGGAGCTGGTTTGTTGTATAATCCAGGTTTCTTTTATGATGGTTCTCACCTCATCACCCCATACTATCAATCTGTGGTGATGCACAAACAGCTTCCCCTGAAACCAAACATTGCTCGTGGCAAAATAAAAATATGCTCTGTGCACAATTCTGTGTCCAGATAGAGTTTCTAATATTTTGAGATTCCAATCATGAGTCTACCTGTAACACCACAAAGGGAAAATAAATGGATGGGAGGTGTTAAGTTTTAGGTTGTTTATTAACCAAAATTAAACTATCTGTTTGAACAGATAGTTCAGTACAGCCCAGTATGTATTCTCTCATTGCACTGAGATTTTTCATTTCATGAAAAGTTCAAAAGCTATTGTGGTGATGTTATATTGGTCTCAGCACAGAGAAATACACACACACACACTTGCACTGGGTATTTTATATAGAGACCACACTAACTGTGGCCCCCACTGAATGCTTACTTCACATAGTGGGCTGTCACCAAAACAGACACAATCTCAAGGGAAAATAACCCATATTCGGGTTATACTAATTATTCTTGGAATGTTTTGCCTAAGTATTTTGAGGATAGCTTGCTTTTCTGGCCTACATCACAGACTTCAGCAATAGGAAGAATTATATTTTGGTACAAAAAGAAAAAAAAAAAACAAAAATAAAAAACCCAGAACTGATCTGTTCATGTACACACACACACACACACATATGCAAGTGGAGTTTATGTATTTTAAAACAGCTATGTGTATTAAATTTATTTTCTTTTTCTGGCAGATCCTGAAGAATGCCCTCATTAAATGTTATCTTTTCTCACTGATGAAAGACTGCAATTGAGTTATTTTGCTTCAGCCCAAGCAGGAAATCATGCACTGGACTCAATGTCAGGCAATGCCATCTGCTCATAACCTACACTGATACTAAGATGACAGTAGTTCCAATCCTGTTCTGATTGAAATCAACAGTAGAGCTGCCCTGTTTGTAATGAGAGCATGAGCTGGTGAAACTTCTCTTGACAGACAACAGGAAACGTGAGGTTTTTTGGAGAGCAGCAATCTTTAGGCAAGGACTAGCCAGCATTCAAGCACAGATTAGCAAAACACTGAAGATCTGGCATCTCCAAGCAGGACAGTGAAAGTCTGTGGGTGGACTAAACCCACGTCCTTTTAATTTCACTATTGATTACAGACTCAAATACACTGAGAGAAAAGAGCAAAAGAAATTGAGCTGGCCAAGACAACAACATTTACATGCCACAAGACTCTTACTCCTTGTATCACTGTCACAGCTCTGTGCATTTAAGGCCATTCCCAGAGGCAGATGAGGGTTTTTCAAAAGTTAGAAACTAAGCAGATGAAGTCTGGGTGATGCAGAGGATCCACCTAGCTCTGGGTCACTGCTTTCAATCTGTACCAGAAGGGTCCCCTCTGAGAGCCAGCAGGCTCGTGCAGGAAGCCATTCCCCTCGGCTGGCACGCCTTGGCAGCCCTGTTGGTTGGGAAGCCTTGTCCCAGGCATGGCTGACCCCTCCATGTCAGAGGCAAGGTGAGCCAGAAGGACAAGATAAGGAAGAGTGCTTGTGACACAAACCTGTCAGAGTTCGAGAAGTGTTTGGATGACACTCTCAAATACATTGAGATGGTTGTGATGGGGCTGTCGCGTGCAAAGCCAGATATTGAACTCGATGATTTTTGTGGGTCCCTTCCAACTCAGGATATTCTGTGAATACATTCTGTGATTCTGTGGTTACTTGTTACTGTATTTTAAGATAAAAAAACTGTGTCAGGCACAAAGACACACAGTCTTCAAGGCTGAAAGGGAAGCCTTTGCCTTTGGCTCCCTTGATGTTTCTCTTGGCCTCTGGGTAACAAAATTTGAGATGGCAAAGGCCAGTGGGGAGCAGAAAACCCAAAAGCACCAAAATTGTCACCCTCCCTGTGTCAAAGGGGAAGTTTTATTTGGAGCTGAAACCTGCTGCTTTACTTGGCATAACATACCCATGAAAATTTTGTAGCAGGTCTATGTAGGTGGGTCCCAAGTCCCAGTCTGGGTAGAAACCTGCCCTGAGGCTGCTGCTCCTGTGGAATTGACTACTTAAAAGCAACTATAATGTACTTTGAGTACTCAAGTCATGTTTTATTTGTATGTAGTCATCATGGCTCTCACGGGGATGGTGTCTAAACACACTGATGGTGTTTGGGGACAGCATTTTCATCCTGACCTCCTGGACTGGGTGAGACCAGGTTTCCCTCTCCCTGGGACCTTAAATCTGCAGGTACTGACAATCATTTTGCTGAGGGAACTGTCACCTAAAATACCACTGAAAACCCTCACTTCTAGTGGTGCAAGGAAAATGTATCTGAAGAAATGAGCGACTAGTTTGGTTAGATCCACTTTTTTTGGCCAGTTCTTATCACAAATCCCCTCACAGCAAAGCATTAGTTGTGTCAGAACAACTTGCACTCAGGCTTTCCAACCTGTAGTTCAAAAAATGTAAACATCAGGCCATTAAGATTTAATTGCTTTTTATATTCTCCTTGGAAGCTTTTACTATGAACTATTCATAAGCACGCTCAGGGTTGTCCCCAAAAAAAAAACCATTAGGGGTTTGCATACAGGGGAATGAATGTGCTCAGGAACATCTTCAAATACCAGGTGGCAACAACCTGCCCTCAGAGAGATTCCAGCCCTCTGGAGACCCCAGCCCCCCAGAGAGACCCCAGCCCGCTGGTCTGGGGCAATCCAGTGGCAATGGGGCAGTCGGGGACCACTCTGGTGACAGGTGAGGAAACAGTGCCAGCCATGTGGGCTGTGCATGATTAGGTGCATCATTCTGCTGCTTGGAAATGTAGGTATTTGACTTCAATTTCCTGCTCTTGTTTGACAGATAAAACAGGCAGAAATCTCTGACCTGAATTCTTTTCCTACCTTAGAGAGCTTCTCATCAAATATGACGGGATTTTCCCCCACCCAAAAATTGTATTGCAAACTTTAAAGTAAAATACAATTCTGATTTTAGTTTCATTTAATTAGTTTGTACATAAATACTTCATTAAATACTTGCTTTCTTGTATTGTTGAAGCATTTTCTTTACTGTCTTCCTTCAATATTTTCACCTAAAATTTCTAATAGAGAATAGAACAAACCTGGCAGACTTCAGGGCTTTTTTTTTTTTTCATAACTTCTCTGAAATTTCCTCTGTTTTTACAAAAAATTTCAGCAAAGTAAACCTAACTTCTGCATTATATGATCACATGTACATACTTTAACTGAAAAACTACTGAGTAAATACTGAGTGAAAAAAAGGAAAAACTCATAAAAGGTCAAGGAATGAGAGAATTCTAGATAGCATGTCGTATTTCATAGAAAGAGGGGACAGTCCCTGAAAAAACCAAAATATGCTTTTTCCTTTACTAAGCCACTTCCTGACTAGAAGCCAGTGGAAACGTTTCTCTTAACTTCCAGGTATTTCAAGTCAGGTAATTTCATGGAGTATTGCATTTTTAGCCCATTCCTTTCTTATCAGTTTTATGCCCTGGAACAAGTCACATCTTTCGTTAGTAAGAGTACATAAATGCCCCCAGCTTGATTAAGGCCCAACTAGAAACAATATAACCATAGGTTTGAAATCCCCTTCAGTTCAGCATCTGTAACACTGACTTACCTGCCTTAATTTTCAAGAAGAAAGAAACGAGACTTTTAAAAAAATCCCCATATTCCTAATTAGTCACAAAAATTTAAAAGTAACTTTTATGCAGATATGATTATGTGCTTTCTTTATATGTGTTAAAATGTCATACTTCACTTCCAATGGCAAACCTAGGTAGGGAAAAAGTATTTATAGCAACACCATAAAAAAAAAAATCATAATCCATTTGTTCTACCCAGTTGGGGCTCTATCAGTGCAGTATATTCTCTGCTGCCTTGATTAGGAGAAATCTAATAACATGAAACTAGATCACTAATTTTTGACCTCCTAATTCTCAGTTTCCTTCAAGGGGTAAAGAGCTGTTTTACTGAAACTTTTTAAATTATATTCATTGAAAATTATACAGTAAAACTCATTCAGCAGATTTTTTCTTCATAGAGAAAGTGTGAAGGTGTGAAATTACCCAAGTCTAGGGCAGCATTGGGAACAATGCAATGAGTCTTTAGCATTGCAACCCCACTCACCTGCTAGTTGAATTCACAAATTCTCCAGAAAATAGCCCCCACTAGTCTTTAATGTGCATCTATCTTTTCATCACCCACAGGCAAGATTTATTTCCTTCCCTTTGGTGCATTTTCCCTGGTAGTGCAAACTGCTTTTCCTCTGTCCCTCTTCCCCACACTGAAAATCACCTCCCACACCTTCACTGTGCTCTCCTCAGCTTCAAAGGAACAGAAACCTCCCTACAGCTGTAAGAAATAAACTCAGTCCTCCAGTAATAGCTCCTGGTCTAGCTGAACTGGTGGCAATACTGTATTTTTTGACTGTATTCATCTTCCCTGGTGCTTCCCCCACGACACGCCAGATGTCCCCTTCCACTGTGAAAGATGCAGTCAGGCTGAGCAGACACAGAGGCAGGAGAGGGTGAGCAGAGCTCAGGAACCATAATTTCCTCTAATCCTACTTATTTTATAGTTCCTCTCCAAGCTCTGTCTAAGCACTACAGGCAATTAAAGGCTGACTACATGGGAGAGGATTTAATTTTGCAAGAGAACAAATAGAATGGTGATCTCTCTCATGAATTAAAACATCCATCAAAATCAGTGCTGGGCATATGTCCCTCACCTTCCAGAGTATGTTTTGTGCAGTTAGACAAAACAGAGCTCAAAATTGCATCCAGGGCAATGGATAAAGATTGCTGTATCACCACAGACTGCAAAAGGAGAGCATTTTGGTTAAAACAATTCTGAGAAATATGTGTTTGAGAAATAGTTTCAGATCCCTCCATGTAAGATGCAATACATAGTCTTGTATATACAGTTCTACTTAATTTTATCTCGCTTACAGACTTCAGTCATCACACAGCAGTTGTTTCCAGCACGTATTCAGGTATGTGAGCCTATGGCATGTTCAGTTTCCAACAGGTATTTCAGAGCCACAAGGTCAGCCTGATTTTATAGCCTGATCTGTAATGATCACCCTGCAAACCATGTCACTTCATTTAAAGGCTGAGAAATTATTTTCACTATCAAGCAACTTTACAACCTTGTTTAAACCATTCTTTTGTTTCATTTCTTCCTCTTCAAGCACTTTTTTTGGTCCTATTTTTTGTGCAGGTCATTTCTAAAGATGACAGGAAGCACAATGCTGCAGCTCAAATGCACAAGACTCATCTGCCCTGGCAGCTGAGAGGTGCTAATCTACAACATCCTCTTGACTGCCTGGCAGGATATGCAAGAAGAAAGGACCTCAGGTTCCAGATCAACTACCAAAAAATTAATAGTGGCCCAAGTATTATCCAAAAATTGGAAAGGTCAACAATCCCACCCTAAATGTGCGATTTTTTCTCTTGAAGCAGCAGTTTAGGACATAATTTGATGACTATCATAACCATAATGTTATTTAAATTGAATTCCTTCTGAATGTAATTTACCACCGAAGTTTATTGAGCTTATTTTAACACCATAGTGGGAGATTAAAAACTAAACTATCATTTCAACTATTTTTATAAAGGTTACATTAGTACTTTTCATTTCTTTATTGCCTTACTGAATGTCAGGGTGCAGAGCACTCAGTGAAGCCTGACAGTGGCTAAGAGACATAAAGGTCATGCTGTGTACATTTGCCTCAAAAGTTCAACCTTTGCTAGCCTAGAAAACTACTCACAAAAATTACTGCCCACAACAAAAATAAATAACACAGGAGGTCATTCACACTCAGAGCACCAGAGACATTGCAAGAAGCTGACCTGAGGAAACCCACCCATTCTCAGAACTATCTTTCCATTTTTGTTTCAGTGATGTTTTAAATTCAGACACAGAGCTCACCTCTGTCTACTTGGAGCAATATGATCACACCTTCCCATTGCAGCTGGAACACGAGGAGTTTGACAGAGCTCATTTTGCTCCCCAGAGCCCTCAGATTCTTCTGAGGGCCAGAACAATAATAAATATTAATATAATGCAAATTAATTGCTAACAATAATAAAACAAATGAGGGGTGATTACATAATAGTTGAAAAAAAAATTAATATTGAAGAATGTGTCTGCCTTGGCCTTGCCCCAAGCACCCACACACATCTCTTCATTGTCATTAGTGTATCTTAATGTAATAATAATATTTTAAAAGTTTATTCAAAATGTGCATCATCAGTTGAAAACATTTTTTGTCCAAAGGAACAAATTTTTCATAGTAGGGTTTAAATTGAATTAAGACATGAAGTATTTGGTTAACAGGGCACTTAAGCTTTATTAGAGGTTGGTGCATCACTTTTACTGCTGTTGCAGTGTTAAACTCAGGGCTCTTTTCAGGAGCAGCTCCGAAGTCATTACTATCCAAAGATGCTTAAAATTTCAGGATGTGAGCAGGAGCAGAGCATGGGGGTCATTTCTGACAGAACAAGGAAAGAAATGTTATGGGATCCAAGCCCTGAGGGCAGAGGGGCCATTGCCAACACCCAGCTGCTCTTGGCACAAGGGACTGAGAGCCCTGGGGCAGCACCACAGAGCCCAGCAACAAACCCAGAGCTTCCCAGGACCTGGCTTTAAAATAAAAAAGGCATTAGTGAAAGTGTTGGTGCTGTGGAAGGTGTACAGGGTTAAGACACTGGGGCTCCTAGTTGGGTGAGCTTTTTGTCACTTCTCCTGCACAACCACCACAGGTGTAACAGAGAGCAGAAGCCAGAAATAAAGGAAATTCCACACAACTGGCTGAGAAAAATGTTCAGCAAGATGTGAAAATCCACCCAGGGCCAGACAGCATTTCGGCTGTCCAGCCCTCCTGTGCACTGGGGCTGCCTGTCCATCTCCTCCGCATGCCCTGAGCAGTCCCACACCTCGCTCTGCACATTGTGTGGTTTATGTTAGGTTATTTTTAATTTTGTTTCCATGAGGTTTGACACAAACACAAAGGTGATCAACTGTAAAAGCGAAGCATTGCATGGCCCTGAGAAAACCAGGGCACCGCAGCCTTTAGCACATTCTCCGCAAGGCAGCACAGGAGCCTCCTGCACCTCACCAAGCTTCTGCTGAAACAAACTGGGCTGCTCTTGACGTTTGGGTGGTTTTCTCCTGTGGGGAGAGAGCATAATGTTCAGTATTTCTCATTATGGCTTTTTGGGGCTGTTTTCTGGTTTATCTATTTTTCCTCCCTGTGCTCATACATAAGCTTTCTAGGGCCCTGGACATCCCTGTACATTGCCAGGTACAATGGCCTGCAGCTCTTGAGTGTGTTTAAACTTGAGAAGTTTATTCTCAATTTGAGATCCCATTTAAATCAAGACAATTTTTGGACCAAGAAGTCTTTCTTTTTGAATTTGCAATATGTAAAACTCCTATCAGTGAACCACTTGGGTCTGGTAGAAATGCACAAGCCAAAAAGTTACAGTTCTGCGGGTACTTTTTCTCCTGTGGTCTTTGTTCTTCATTACAACAATGCAAAACACTGGAAACAAAATGAAGAAGACAAATTAGAGTCTGGTTAGCAAGGGAGATATAAGCTAATACCCGTCACTGTTATACTTCCTTATGCTGCTTAATGAATCAGTGCTGGCAGAAAAAAAGATTGCTGGTGCCTGAGGCACTTAATAACAGTGTGTAACATAACATGCATCTCCCTTTAGGTATCATTCTAAAAAGCTGGTATGGACAATTTCTGTTTCTAAAGTAATGAGAGCAGAGGGTGATGCTGTCAAGATGAGGAATTCTGGCAGCACTGTGTGAAGCTGCACACAGGCAGCCAGTTAGTCATGCATCTGGGCAGGACTTGGGGGCAGGGGGGTCACCCCAAGGCTGAGGGCAGGAGTGTCCTAACCACCCTGGGCACCACTGGAGACCCAGCACCACCAGCAGCTCCAGGGATGTTGGACAGCTTCAGAAATGAGCATGGGCACTGCTCGTGCAAGAGGTACTGAAAGCATTCAAGCATCAGCCCCTCAGAGCCCACACAGCTGGAAACAAAAACAGAAAGAACATTAATAAAATGCAGTGCATAGAACTGCCTCCTGTCAGCAGAGACGTTGCAGGTGTTGCAATGCATAACTCACAGGTAACAGCATTAACCTGAAAAAACCCTTAATATTTGGCTCCATCTTCATCACATCTCACACGTTCCCCCCACCTTGGGCCGTCGGACTTTCCTTTGGCCTTCACCTCACAGCTTCTGCTGTCCACGTTCACCTGAGGAAGGAGCCCTCACTGCTACTCATCTGTGGCTGCCTCCTGTATGTCCAGGTATGCTCTCCAAAGCATCCTCATTGGTACGAGCAGTGTGTAATCAGCAGTGACACACTTCAGGACTCATTTTAGTGAAGTATGTAAGGCTTGAACTGTATTATCTCATCTGGTAATTAATACTGTGAAGAGATCCTGCACAATCTAACAATAGGTATAAAATTGCTTCAACTACATGGGATGCAGAGAGAAGAAATTACACTATATGATCATTATTATAATTTTTGAGTTTTTTGACGTTTGCTTCTGCTAAATCTTGTAACATCCTTCATGAACTTATTTCCTTTCAAAATTACTTCTTGGCAGAAAGAATGGCATTAAAATTCTAAAAGGAACATCATGTCATTTCAGTATGAGTCAAGGTCAGCTAGTTCCTTTTTTAAGTACAAAACTCCACACTGCTCCCTGCCAGCTGGGGAGAAGCTGCCTGCACTCCTCTGTCTGCTACATTCCATGTCTGGGCAATGAGGGAAAACAAACTAGAAAATGAGAGGGTGCAGTATGGATGGTATCAGAAATACCAGCTGACCTGGTGTTGCAGAGGATCAGGTTTAGACTAATTTCTTAGGCGTTGAAGTGAGAGAATCTTAATCATATTGGGATGGCAAAGGAGCATTGCCCTGCCACAAATCTCCAGTGCTCTTTCAAATATCAGTTCCACAGTGACAGTAACTGCAGCCACTGGTTTGTGTCCTTTGACTATAAGCCAGTTTATACAATTAATAACGCATCCCTGCCCAATCAACAGAACGATTCATCCTTGCCCCTAGGTACTAATCATGTGTCAAGATAATTAATTGCAGAGATGTACTATGTGAGGAAGGTTGCCCTTAATGTAAAATGTGGCAATTTTTCTGAAGGGCCCAAGGCAATGATCATCTGAATATCCCTCCTTACAGTAACATTACCCTCTCTAAAAGAGAGAGGAGAACTTAGTCAACATGAGACCTAAAAACAAACCTCCCTCTGGGTTCAAGCCCACGAGATCCGGAGCATCCTGCCACCTCCCGCTGAGCAGAATCACGCTCTTCAGCAAAGGTTACAATTTTCCACTTACATTGGAT
This sequence comes from Rhipidura dahli, assembly GCA_013399225.1. Classification (NCBI taxonomy): domain Eukaryota; kingdom Metazoa; phylum Chordata; class Aves; order Passeriformes; family Rhipiduridae; genus Rhipidura; species Rhipidura dahli. Next base: position 654,935 of record VXAC01000504.1, read on the forward strand.
CAAAAGACCCTGAATGGCTAAATTTAAATGCTGATCACCGCAAAGGATTTTTAAGAAGTTGTGGTTTTTTCTTCCACCATCTTTCCTAGTTCACAAGAAGCATTTTCCTCACAAAAGCCTGGTGTAGAACCAGGGAAGGCTTGCCATTGATTTTCACAGAAATATGATCAGATCTCCCAGTATTCACCATCTTACTGGGTGTGCAATTGAGGGCAGATGAGGGGAGCCAGCAGAGAGCCTGAGGACACATGGAAATTAGTCAGTATGTCAAGGACTCTTTGTTTCACTTTGTCAACTCTTCCTCTTCTTTCTCCAAGGGAAACAGGAAAATCAAATGGGTCTGTGCAAGGAGGACCAAGTCCTCTCCAGTGACTCCCTCCTTGCTTCAGCCTCTTGACATCTGCTCTGGCACTGCTCCACACTGTCACCTGTCCTGGGACAGCCTTCTCAGGAGAGGGGGACAGCTCATATGATGATAATTAGACAAGGAGCAACCAAAACCTCTTTGCCCCATCTGCAACCTGGTTGTTGTCAGAGTCCCTCGTTCTGGGTGGGAAGCAGCCCTGTCAGCAAGAACCATGGCAGAGCCTTAATGACTGGAAGTCACAATTTCCCCACTGCCTCACCTTGTCTTTTGATTTTTCACTTTGACTCATTGCTCCCAATCATCCTTGTCGTCAATAATAAGAGGTGCTGGGGCACATTTTACAAATGCATGTGCTTAATCATCTTGATATCTGAGAGAAGTCGTGTAGATAAGAAGAGCTTTTATTTCCTTTTCACAGTGGCAATATGAACTCTGCACAGGATGACTGCAGCCACACAAGGTTCCAGCAGCAGCATGCACCCCCGTGTACAAAAAAGAGGAGAAAAGCCCTTCCAGTCTGCACCGACTGGATTTAACCTCATGCGCCCCACCAGGATCTGGGGAGTCCCACCAAGTCGGTTATTGTAAACTCAAGATAACCTCCCTCCATTTTGATGTAGCTCTTCTTGACTCATCCTTACCATGAAAGGACACAAAGTAGCCTTCCTGGCTACTCTGGGACATTGCAAGTCCACCCCGCCTGGAAGGCATGGCTCTCCTCGTCCCACTGTCAAAGGCCATCCGTCCCCTCGTCACTGGTTTCTTTCACGTACAACACATTTTACTTATAACAGGAAAGCCCAGGCAGAATTCCCCTGACAGTCTGAAATGACATTTCTCAGGATCTGACAATAAAACACCACTTGTGCTCTGCCTCTCATCTGTTTACCCTTTGAGTTAAACTTTCACTCTGTGCATTAGAGAAATGAGTCATCTTCACCATCTCTTATGCACTCAAATTCACAGTACCTTGCCTTAATCTTCAGTTTTTTGCTATCACCTGAAATATATGCTCTTTAATATCTAATATTACTTTATGGAGGAAAACCACTAAAAAATCAATCACAGTTGTAACGAGAAGCTTCCAAAGACTCTAATCCTAAAATACACTCCTATAATAGCACAAGGGAATCTCCATGCTCAGTATTAAAAGGATAATTTTTCAGTGCAATCCCAGTTTCCCAGATACACACAGCTCTTCATTTTCACCTGCAAATGACTCCACAGATTAACAGAGAGACAAAACTCAATCAAGCATGTCTGTCATTGCGATTATGGCCTGGCTGTAAAGCAATTTCACAGAATGGGAGAGGACCATGATATACCTACCACAGCTTAAAAGCCTTCTTCATTGCACCAGATTTACATAACTTTATTCAGTGTTGTAGATTAAAGGTTCAGAAAAAATTCATATTTGCCCATAGGGATGGGAAATGAGCAAAGCAGTGACACTGGAGGTAGTTTATCATTTGAATTGGGTTTTGCACCTGCAGAATTCCCCTCTTGCTTTTTGGCAACACCTTTGGGCTTGCACAGACCCAATAAGTGTAAGGGACTATTTGTGTATTTATATTTTCTATCTAATAAAAAATAATAGTAAGTTGTAAAGATTGAATTAGAGACCACAGTGGTTTTTGGTTTTGACTCAGGCTGTGGAGTTCGGTGGGGAAAATGTAGCCCTTAACTCTACACCAAGAAAATATACCAAGTGCCTTGTGCTCTCTGCTTGAAGTTCTCCCAGAGTTACTTTAGCATACCTTCAAAAAATCACTCCCAGTGGCAGTTTTAGAGCCATATCTATCAATTCAGATTGCCACGTACAGCCATTTGCAAATTCTGACATGCCCTCAAATCCTAAATCTGACTTAAAATTTCTTCAAGCAGTTTAAGCAAGAAATGCGGACTTTCGAAATGAAAACTGAAATTCTCACTCTTGCAAAAACACTAAGTGATATGAGAGCTGACATGTCAATCATCCTGGCTCCAGAATAATTGTTTGTGCTTATTTTACTGGGAAATGAGCAGGTGTGAAAAAGCTCCTGCTGAGCCCCTGCACCTGCAGGAAACAAAACTCTCCAGCAGTCACAAAAATCTGCCACAGTTCTGCTGCAGAGCTGCTGGGTTCAGGTTACTCTGGCCCAGGCAGAGCATGGCTGGGTGATGCTGCACCATGTTCCTGAAAGAAAATGGGCACAAATCATAGAGTCAGAGATTCATTTAGGTTGGAAGATCATTTGGTCCAACCATTAACCAACACACCAAACCATGTCCCTAAGTCACATCAGGAGTCTCTCCACAATGGCAAATTGAATATGCTTTGAAAACTCAAAATAGCCAGCCCTGATTTGGTCAAATCAATGCAACCAAAGGTAGTGTGGAGACTTTCAAAAAGCTGATCACATTTCCTAAGAACAGCTGAATCATGCCATTTTAAGATAAAAAGCCACAATAATTCTTGGCTGTATGCAGCTTGTTCCCATAAGGGCAAAGGAAAAACCCAGGGCCAGGGCTGCCTCTTCAGGGTAGTGGGTCAGGGGTGCTGATTTTTGTTCCTTATTATGTAAACTTTTTTGCTATCCTATCAAGAGAAGATAAAAATTTGATGTAGTTTCATTTTGTCTTTTTCCCCAGATCCTGATTCTTCAAGGCTAAAGCTGAGCTCCCTGGAATGACTCTGGAGCTGAAATATATACCTAAGTACTTGGCTGAATCAGTCCCTCTTAAAGTGTAAGGAGGAAGATATTCAGGCTTTCTAATTCAGCAGCACAGCAGGGAAACTGCTTGTCTCTGCATGATTGTGTAATTGCTTTTCAAAGAGAGAAGTAAGTTTCTCTATCCACATTGCACTAACAAACCTCAGAAGTCGCTTTGGTTTCCCAGCCTAACTTTCAAGATTATTTGTTATGGATAAAACAAAAGACACTTCTATTTCCATAGCTGACAAGCTTTGCCTCAGGGCATGCATTTATTTTCCATGCTGTTGATCTCTTCCTCCCTGTATCAGGCTAATTCATCAGATTAATAAAGGACGATTTAGCTTCCTGAAGGGTGTTATTGATCTCTTGGGGAACGTGGCAGTTGTTTACTATGCCCCCTTTCCTCTGAGCAAAGAGGATGATTTTTAAATATTTCTAAGGCTTGAAGGCTACAGCTGGTTCTCACCAAGCAGCTACAGAGGAGCAGAAGGCAGCAGCAAAGGGGGAATGTACAATGTACCACCCGAACCCCTCTTTCCCCGCCTCTGTACTCATCAGTCTGTTCAGAGTACACAAAGCCCCAGCAAGGAGGGGGAAGTGAGCACCTGGCTCCAACAGGAGGCTTCAGGAAGACAAGGCACATCTGGGTAGAGCTGGCACCCATTTCATCCACCCACGCCAGGAATTATTGGAAACATGCAGCTCAGTTCATAGATTATCAAGTCAGAAAGGTCCCCTGTACCAGCCCTGTCTCAGACCCACCAAGGTTCTGCTTCAGAAATCTTCATGTGTCATCCAACACAGAAACAAGAGTGTCTCCTTACCGGTGCTGAACTCTATCCCACCAAAATCATTCCTTTACCTTCAAGCTTCAGTCCTTGTCCTGGACAAGGAGCTTTAATTCTCCATAATCTTTCTGTTGTTCTCTGGCTCCCTGCTTGTCTGGGCAGCAATCCCTGTCCTGCAAACACAGCCTGGCTCCTGACTCCAGGATACATGGTTTGATGCTTGACCTTATTAAAAAACAAACAAACACTGTTTATTTATGCCACACTACAAAGCCCAAATGTTCAGCCTCATGACTTACCACCTCATTCTTCACCTTTCTTCTGATTTTATGTCATCTGTGGCTGTTTCATTTTCTCCACAAAACCACAGACAGAAGCGTTAAACTGTGACAGAGCAAGACCTGGGCCCCACCAGAGCTAGGCAGACACAATCCCGTGCTCCCATGTTTGCAGCAGCTCTGTTGTGAGGCTTGTAAACCCCTTGCCTTGAAATCCACTCAGTATGTGCTACATTAATTTTATATACTTCTAATTCCTTAATCAACAGTTTTGAAGAATCAAATATCTCAGTAAATTACAAAAACATTATTACCTTCAGCAGTCTAATTTGAAATCTCATTAAAAATATATGAAGTTCTTTTCTGTAACCCTACAGTGAATGGAATAACTTGGAATAGGTCCCCATCCTTCATTAGTCATACCCCTCCATGTGCTGTTCCATGTATGTCTAGGTCTGGTTTCCAAGATTGCTATCACTGCTGCCCATCTGTTATGGCCCAAGCACCACTGCCAATCACTATGACCACTTCTGAGAGCTGTGTGGCTAGTATCAGTGACCAGTGGTGGCCCAGGCTATGCTGCACACTCAGGGTCACAGTGGGACACTCCATCTTGCAGTATGACCACAGCTGAAATTGGTTTTCCCAAACATGACACATTTATTGAACGTTTCTGCAAGGATCAAGTGCCTTCTCTGCATTATCAGTGGCTTTTCTGCTTTATCAAAAGATCTTTTTTGCAGGGCTCAGCTGGTACCTGACAGAACAAATGCCTTTTCTTCCCAATATATTCTGAAAATTACTGAGCTCTGCTTGTATCATTTTCCTTCCCATATAAAGGACGCCCCATTTCCTCAATTATAGAAAAGTTTTGGAACCAGAATTAGACAAGGAAATGGTTGAAAAGAAGGGGTTGGGGACTGGTTTCTCCCAGTGGCAGGGGCTCTGGCCCTTTGTGATCAAAGACTGGCCCCACCTCATGAAGCTGCCGGTGTCTGACCGTGCTCCTATCTCCCATTCAGGGGCATTTCTCATCATTATCCCTTAACCCCACAGTTTCCAGTGCCACTTAACAAGGCTGTGTTAATTTGTCTGGGTTTTGGCATCACAGATAAAACAAAGATATCCCAAATTTCACTCCATAAATCCCAGTAAGTGGATTGGATGGACCTAGATTAAAAAGGAAAATAACTGCAGAGAATTTATTTTGGAAACAAAATGAAAGGCTTTAAAACTGCTTTGCTGATATGTCATTTGCCTGATGTCATCCTTCTATAAGTGGGTTATGATTGTTCCCACAAATGCAAAATGATATGTAAATATATCCATCACGTCCTGCTGCTTCCAGTTTTATCTGCCTCTTTCCCAGACTCTTCTTTCCCTTCCCCCAGAGTCTCCCAGAAGCTTTTGTCCCACTTGCATTTATCCCAGAAGCATTTTGAGAAGCATTTGTCCCACTTGCAAAGCCAGGGACAAAGGGAGTGGAAAAGGCAAAGAAAACCACCCTACCCCTCTTCTGACACATACGTGTTTTGTGATGGTTTTTGTCCCTGTCACATGGCGTGCACTTTCACTTCTGCCCTTGAAAAACACCTGAAAGACCACTGCCAGTATACATTCTCCCTTGACAATTTTTCTCTGGTTTTAGAAAGCTTATAGTCAGCCATCCTCCCTCCAAGAGTGACAACTTCTCCGTCCCAGGTGTTTTGGAGCAAGCAGGACTCACCAGAACTGTCAGAAAAATCTTCCTTGAACACAGAGCAATTAGTAGCACAAAAACAATCAGTGCTCTCCTGCAGGAAGGGAAATTTGAGTGGGGTTTTTACCTCTTTTTCTACACAGTGCTACACACAATCTTTAGGGCTCCCATAATAAGACTGTACTCAGGGTGAGTCCCAGTTCCAAAATGATGGAGTTTGTGCCTAGAGGTGGGTGTGGCAAATCTGTACCTGGGAGTGCTGGCGAGGGGCTTGGAGCCGTGTGCCGGCTGCTCTCCTGCTCTGCCCCTCGGAGAGTTCCCCCTCCGCGGGTGGCTGCGGGGCAGGGGCCAGGACTGGCCGTGCCCCGTGGGGTGTCCGCTGCTTGGGCTGCCTCCAGCTCCTGTGCTGGCAGCTCTGTGGGAGGCGGCTGCTGCTCCTAATTAAACAGCACGGATCCGCTCTGCTCGTCAGTCTGGCGGCCGTAAGCCCCCCCCGCCTCGGGGCTGGAATTAATGCTGCTGCGAGACAACACAAATTGCAACTTGAAAACGGCAGCTCAGGTGTACACTTACTGCCATTAAAAGGCTTTAAATTTGCTTAGAAATGAAAAAGGGGGGGAGGAAATCTACCATGGAATACCCATATATAGCTGTAAAGGGCTGAATGCAAATTTCAGGGTGAAATTGAACTCATCATGAAACTGCTTTAGGACTTTGCAGTGCACACCCACAACACTGTCCCTAAGCAAGGGACACAGAGGCTGACGCTGCATAGTGGCCAAATTTTAAAGCACTGTCATATTAAGACAGTGGCTTTGAAATACTGGATGTCTCTTGAATAATTTTACGTCTGTTTTTATAATGTAGAATCAAAAGACTTGAAGCATTAAAAAAAGAACTGAACCGCAGAAACTCTGGATATTCTCTGCCCAGATCAAAAATTTGTGTTGTTAGTAATTATTAATATATGAGTAACCTGTTAATCGACAGCAAAGTGAATATACTAGATACATATTTTAATATATATAAATGTATAAATGTATACATAGATATATATTAGATCTGTAAACTACAATATCACCCTGGAGAGACCAAATTTTCTGCAGTTCCTAAATTTCACTCTACACTGAGAATATTTGCATTTTAAACCCACCAAACAGTCACTGGGTGAAAATCTATTAATAATTTTGTCTCAAAAGTCAGAACCCAGACTGCCATTCTTTCAGGACAGCCTGAGCCCACCAGCCATGGTCCTTCTCTCCCAGTCCAGTGAACCTCCTCCTGCTGCTGCTCCTGGGGGCTGAGGTGGGAGAACGTAGGTGCTCATGCCCAGGGGAGCCCAGAGGCTGACAGTGAGGGGCATTTCCAAAAAGGGGAGGTGTGACACAAAGTCATCTCGGGTAGGACTGAATAGTCCACTCTGGGTGCCTCCCACCTGGTACAAACAGTGGCTCATCATGTCAGGGAGTGATGGACCTGTCCCTTTCCTCAGTCTGTCAAGGGAGTGCTGTATCCTTTCCTGTGTTTTCCCCCCGTCTGCCTATGAGAGCAAGCTTTTTGATTATTAGGTACTTTGTGAACCCTTAAACATCTTGATACAAACCAATTCAACACAGAAGACCAAAGGAAGCTAAGCCTCTGCATAAAATGGACCGGACCCAGAAAGGTTCAAAATATACCCAAAAAACATGATTAAAACCAAACAAGGTTAGATGTACATGCAAAAATTTGATGTATTTNCAACATCTCGTTGCCCCCCTCTATCGTCTTGTTGGTGGTGAGGGTCCCTGCCGCTGCTGCCGTGCTGTGCCATGCCAAAAAGTTTAGCACAGAGTCCAGTGGATTAATACACGTCAGTTCCAGGTGGGAACGCCCACGTGCCTTCCTTGCAGGCAGCCAGCTTGACACTGGCCCTTGCAGCACCGTGTATTTGTGGCATCATGTTGCAGTGCTCTGGTGCAGGGTCTGGGACACCCTTGGGGGGCCTTTGATGGGCCATGACACCTCTCTGCTGTCCCTCGTGGATTCAGCTTTTACCGGGGTGAAGGGGCCCCACAGCTAAGCTCCTCTGCCTCTCACCAGAGGCTTTCTCACCACCCACCCAAATCCTCACTATCCCCCCCACCCCATTCCTCTGGTGTGAGGCTCTGTTCGAGCCCGGCAGCTGACAGCCCCGGGGCTGTGGTCCCCACACCGAAGGTTTAAAGCTCAATCCCTCTGTGAATGTATTCTTTCTCCCCAGACTGAGTTTACTTTATCTTATCTCCATCAGTGAGTGGTCCAGAGCCTCAGTCAGAAAGCCTATTCAGGGTGTGGTGGTCTTCTCTGGAGCTTTTGTAATACAGTTTTGCTATAATAGGTGAAAGTCCTTCATGAAGATGTTTAAGCCATAAATTACAACATTCAGTCTCTGACACATCTTCCAGCAGAAAACCAGACCAACTCACAGGGAACACAACCAAATGCCCATTGATTTGCTCTCCCACCTACCTCCCATGGAAGGTTGAGAAGAGAAAGCAGAGCAGGGAACTCACAGCATAAGGCTTATGGAAGTCTGAAACAAGATACTGAAGACACCGACTCTTTTTGCTGTCATGAAGAACCAGGAGAGGCAATTCTCAGCCCCTCAGCATTTCAGGTCAGTGCTGGGGACCCACGGACATGGTAGCCATGAAACACAAAGAGACAGCAGTGCTACAGTCCCAGTTCAGCATCATTAGCTGAACACTGGTGTCATGGGGACTGACAATTCTCATATAAAAACTTCTTCTGAAACAATAGCCACAGACAAAGATCTTGCTCTGTACAAATTATGGTGTATTATTTTATTTTTAATTGCATTTATTTACACTGGAAGCTTTAAACATCAGCCTAATAAATATCATAAACCAATTTGTCATCAGGAATACAATAAAACATTATCTGAGCCAGTGCTTACAAGGAAGTGATTCTCCTGCATCAGAGAAACTGCAAGGAAATAAGAAACTACACTTAAAAATGCCAGACTGCATCCAGTTAGGGGAAAAAATTATGAGAGTGACTGCCAATATATGTGATGGTAGGAAAAAACCTCCAGAGCCAGCAGCAGTGTTTATTTATGGAGAAATGCCCAGACGGTGGTGAGGGGCTGGCACCCACCCTCACTGACCTGCCCTGGTTGGAGTCGGGGGTCACCCTGCTGCCCTCGCACCTTCTGCAGGGCTCTCCTGCAAGGCTGCTGAAGGGGACCTGTGTCCCACATGCTCCTCCCCACAGGAGAAACCAGGGAATGGCAAGTGTGTGGCCATGGTTTGTGCGGTTGGGGGTGGCATTGCGACCTGCTGCCTTTCTGCCCTGTCACTCACTCCCTCTTCCCTTGCCCACCGACTGTGATGACATTTCTGCTCACAGAGAGAACATCAGCAAATACCTTTGGAAGGAAACTTCACACTGCTCCAATCTCTGCTCTTAGAGAAGGTCTGACTATTTAAAACCAGCACCAAAAAAAGCCTGGTTAGAGGCATGGAAAATTTTAGACAAAGCAATTGCAGCCTCAGTCAGCTCTGAGACACCCTGACAAAGGGAAAGCAACATGAGACAGGTTCTAGGTAGAGCTGCTGGGTCAGGGCTCACTCCGGGGGACAGGCTGGGGTTCCTCACAGCCTGGAGAGGAGGTGGAAACGATGTGTGCTCTGAGCCACCCAGATACCTGCAGGAGTGAGAAGGATGAAGCAAAAGAGAGGTAAGAGAGCTGTAATAGGGTCTGAAGGTCTTGAACTCCTCTGACAGCCAGGTGCTGTAGTGCACCTTATCTGTGTGAGATCTCGCAGCAGCGAGCGCTTCACGGCCCCATCAGACACTGCTCCGCCTGCGGCATCACCCCAGCTTTTACTACCACTGCAAAATTTCCACTCCACGACCGGTGTCAGCAGACCGGGCTTTGATTTGCAGAGTGATCTCGAAACGTACACGGTGGTTTGTAGGGGCGGGATGAAAGCCCTACAGGACGGTGATCTCAGGGATGTTTTCAGGCAAAGGCACATCCCAGGGCTGCGGCTGGAGGGGCACCCTATGCCTGCTGCCTCGGGAGCTGCCATCTTCGCCCACCGGGGGCACAGAGGTGCTCAGCGTGGCAACAGGGACACCCCGAGAGTGACAGCCCCTGCCCTGGGTGCAGTCAGCACCGCCCGTGCTGCCCGGCTGAGATCTCCGGTGGCGTTCTTTCTCCAGCAGGGAAACCCTTGCATTCCACAAATCCATTGATGCCTCAGGATTTTCATTTGATTTCCCCGATCTGTGAAGCTGCCCTGGGTTGCCCAGCAGAAGGCTCTGGGACTGGGGCTGTGATGTGACTTGAGCCGGGTGGAAGCAGCAGCAAAGGAACATCTTCCGTGGGGCTGGGGCCTCCTGCCTTCACTGCAACATTCACTTCAGCCTCCAGCCCTTCGTATAAAGTATCATCAAATAATTTACAGGAGGTGTCAGCTGCAGGCTACAGCCAAAAGGAAGGTTTATTTAAGACACCGTGTGGATTGTTATACAAGATCCTGATGGATTATTCCTATCTGAGAATTTACAGATACTGCAGGAGCATGGCCAACAATTTGGATTAGTTGAGATTAAATTCAGACTGGGTTGGTTTTTCTCCCTTAGGAAATCTCAGCCCCAGGTCTACAGATATTTTTTGAAGGCAAGATGTAGACAAAAACAACTTCTACACTTTCCAGCAGGCACCTGAAGTACTTTTCCATCAATCACCTCTGATATACACAGGCAGAAGTGTGAGCTTCTTCATTAAGAGCCCTCACACATAACTTGGTACATTTACATATTAATCAGAGATCTGAGCTGCTAATCTTTCTATCTTATATGCTTCTGTAACCATTAGTCAGAGCCAGGTGCTCTGTTAAATACTCCAGGTACCAAGTGCTCTAAAATCAAGATGAGTGTGGATGACAGGGAAAGGCTCATATTTACAATTCTCCTGTAGAGCCAAGCACTGTTAGCTCTGCCACGGTAACATAAATACAATTATCTAACACCAGGAGCTTTAGTCCAGTGGGAGCACTGAGCAAGGCAAGGTACTCCCACTGCCAAGAGACTTCAGTGATTCCCACAGAAATAAAGACCAGTTCCGCCTTCTCCAGGCTCTTTGCGAGTGTCTGAGCAGCACTGGGCACCTGGCACAAGACCCTACGAATAAAAGAAGACAGAGAAGCTGTCTCCCTCCACCCCTGATAGCCCACAGCCCAACCCTGCTTGTCCCCCAGGGGCAGCACCTGCCCCACATGTTAACTGTGTTGGTTTGAAAACAAAACAGTGGAAGGTCACAAGTTAAGTTTGAAATTTATTGAAAAGGTAGAAACAAGCAAAATAATATAAAAAAAAAAGGNATTTTTAACCTAGGACATAACCCAGGGCTCAGTGGGGTGGGAGAACTCAGCCCCAGTTCTTACCACAGAATCATAGAATTCAGATTTCAGAGATCATCTTGTTCCACCCCCCCCCGCCATGGGCAGGGGCACCTTCCACTATCCCAGGTTGCTCCAACCCCACCCAGCCTGGCCTTGAGCACTTCCAGGGATGGGACAGCCACAGCTTCTCTGGGAAAACTGTACCAGGGCCTCACCACCCTCACAGGGAAGAAAGAATTAGTCTTTCACAAAGCTCAGATGGTTTTCTGGACAAAATTTGGTCCCTGGATAAATCAGTCACAGCAAAAGTGGTTGAAGCAATGAGGGATGTGTGGAAGCTGCTCCAAAGTCAGTAGTTCCTGAGATGAAGGGACACGGAACTCCACAGAGGATGCGGTCAGTGGCCCCACAATGAAGCTGCTGCTCACTGTGAGGCACCCAGCACCAGCCTCAGGTACAGCACAGTAGTTGCTTGGTTTTCTGTTCAACCTGTTCATTTGCCATTCCAGAACCTGCAAATCCACATCCTCAGCTTCCCGTCTCCCTCCCTCCAGCACCTCTCATCCAGCTCTCCACCTGGCTTGTGTGGTACATGGCTTTGAGCTGCTGAATTAAACTCTCTCCATCCTCCAGCAGCAGACCACATTGTGAGGTTTAACCTCTGGGTGGGAGGTTTAACCTTGGGGTGCCTGTTCCTCAGCACCACACACGTCGCCGCTGCCTCCACCCCGAGGCTGGGCGTGCAGGGTGAGCAGGGCACAGGGACAGTGCCCAGGGGTCACACACTGACAGCTGCAGAATTACACAAAAACCACAAACACCAATAACTGCCTTTGCCAAGGAAGTGATCTGTGGTACTGCTTCCTCCTTGCAGACCCATCCCAGTTTACATTTCCTGGGCTTTAGTTAAACAAAACAAAAGCAATGTGTGTGTCTTCAGTGATCACACAGGCTCTGCAGAGCACTCTGATCTTCCCTGCTTTGGGCCTCCAAGTTTTTTTACCACTTCCTCCAGATTAAAAGGATGGAAAGGCTAGCCAGATTCTGAAGAATGGCTTCATGCTTTTGCCATGGAACATCACCTGGGTTACCTACAGCTCTCAGTGCTCACTGCAGCACCAAGCTGGCCTTGCTGCCTGGCCCCAGCACACACAGCTGGCAGCACATTCCATGCTGCTGCCCTGACACCCCAGCACCTCTCCCTCATGTCCAAGCAGCCCCTCAGACCCCCACCAGCAGCTCTGCCCTGCCCTGCCATCCCCAGCCCATGGGAGCAGGAAGGTGCTGAAGCATAAGGATGCTTAGGAGACCATGAGCCTCTCCACAATCTGTTCAAGACCCACAACCAAGAAGTTTTACCAGTGGATGTGATTCTTAAAAGAGCCTGGATGCCCCACAGATGCCATTATAGCCCATCCCAGCAGCTGGAGATGTTCCTGTTCCTCACCCCATAGGAAAGGTGGATTTTGGAAACTACCAGCGATTTATGCTTCTTGTCTGGAGAGCCTGCACATAGCACTGGTGCTTTATAGCCAATGGATCTCTCCTCCATCTTTAACTGCTTTTTATAATGTTTTATTGATTGGTTTTGTCAAACTATTTTATTGACTGGAAGTATTTCCAACCTCTGCAGTCTGGGCATAAATGTTAAAGAGGAGATGAGGGGACACAGGTTTTATGATGGAGCCCTGGCTCAGCCTTGAGTCTGGCTGAACACCCATCCCCAGCCCAGTGGCCTTGCTTGACCCAGGCCAAAAACTGGGAGAAAGGATCTGGGACACAGTAACTTCCATGTCTGTATCTCTGCCTTCCAGACAGAGGCACAAGTACAGCAGCCCTGTTTGAGTTGAAATAAAGCCTTGGCCATGACTCACCCTGTGTAGGGGTGCTAGATGGAGAGGGAGGGATCACAGCCACCACAGGCAGAGCAGGGCCACACACAGCCTGGGACACTTCCAGCAATGTGAGGGCATGGAGGTGGAAACTGGGTGAGGTTGCTGCCTGAAATATGACCCTGACATGTTATTGGTACCTCACATCTCACCCCCATCTTCTGGTCTCATCACGAGGCAGATGGATGCTCTACCACTGACACAGCCCTGCCCCACTGCCCCCCAGTCACTTGCCTTGCTGGAGCATCCCTGTGAATGCCAAGAGTGACTCCACTCGGTCAGACATGGAGGGTTCAGGCTGGCCTCTCTCCTGGGATGCAGCCAATAATGCCTGCTTTGTCTGGCTCAGAGGGATGTGCCCAGGGCGAGATGGGCACAGCTCACCTTTGGGTCAGGTTTATTTATTCATTCAGTTCTGATTTTGGGCATTTGCCTCTCCTATGAGCATGTGAAACACCACAATGAATGCAGTGGGGCAAAACCTCCAGCCCCTGAACCACCAAAATGCTGAACTATGTTTGCATTGACCACATTTACACAGGGCAGAGCATCTCTGTTCCTTGCAGAGCAGCAGCAGCAGGCATTACCATGAAGAAAAGCTGGTTTCACCAGATAGGAGCATATATGATGTGGGCATTTCCATTTCATGCATGAACCATTAACAAATAAATAAAAGAGACCATAGAAAGCATTCATTTTTCATAGAAAGCCCAACTTTCTCATGCAAACCTCCAGCTAGAATGTTTTAGCTTTGCTGTGGTTTTTCAATTGTTTGGTTTAAGCAATGGAAAGAACCTGTCTTAACTGAGCCATACTTTGGCTAGTGCTTCTTTCTAGCAGCATATATTGGTATCTTCCTATAAAAACCCAAGGTCACATGAGCAAGACACTGGGGATTTTCCATGGGATAAGCCAAGAGCAGACAACACAGGCAACAGCAGGCCCTTGGTCCTGCTGTCTTACAGGAAAACAATGCTTCTGCCTGGATCCTACAGTGTGGATTTCATGTCCTTTTCTACCCCTCAAAACAGACCCCCATCCCCTTTCCTGCAGGAAAGCAAAGCTGAGTCCCCACTCCTATTGAGGAAACCCCAATTTCCATTTCATTCCATCATCTCTTTGCAGCTGCAGGGAGCAGCACCCTCCTCCACCTGCCTGAGCCCCAGAAGTGCTCCAGGGGGAAGGAAAGGTCCAACCCTCACCTGCAGGAAGGAAACAGAGTTACTTTTAAATCATTGTTAAGTATAGTTATTTAATAGTTTCCAAAAGCTCCACTGCCCCCAGCCCTCTAATTACATGTATCACATGAAATTCACAATGGCCACTCCTGGGAAGGGTGGATTAAGCAATTTTTTCCCTTTTTTTCAGAAAAGGACATAGAGCTAGAAATATTGGCAAAGCCAGCTGTCCTTCAGACAGTGGATTCCACAGACAAGTTACTCCCCAACAGTGTGCAGCACAGATCTGCCTGTGTAAGTGGCCCCGTGGGGCTGTCACACGCTCCCTCCCAGAGCTGTGCTGCCACGGGACAAATCCATGCAATGCAACTGGGGATAAAACTCATTTTAACACTCATATTTTCCAGTCTTGATTGAGCCTCTTGAAAGCAATGGAAATATTTCCTTTGCTGCAGGTGTCTGCATTGCACTGATCCACGGGGCTTGTGGGGCACCCCTTTGAGTGGTCCTCCCCTCTGAGTTGCACAAAGGCCCCCCAGTATTTAGCGCCACCCGAGGGGGTCCAAAAGACCAAACACTGGGTGTTGTCTCTAGGGGCAGCAGCAGAGCTGCTTTCTTGTGCAGCCCCTCTATTCCACCTCTTTGATTTATTTACCTAAGTTCTACCAAGTTTCCAGTTCCACCAAATCACGAGGAAAGCAGACACAGTGCTCCTCTTTCCCCTCCAGCATCCACCAGCATCTACAAGTGACCTAAAGCCCAGAGGGAACAGGCCTGTGTATGTTCTTGGTGGCTGTGGGTGACTGGAAGGGCCCTGGGGTCCTGCAGGCTCTTAAGGCAAATCACAGAATCACAGCATGGCTTGGGCTAGAGGGACCTTGAAGATCATCGACTTCCAACCCCCTGCTATGGGCAGGGATGTCTTCCTCTAGACCAGGTTCCTCAGGGCCCCTGTCTAACTTGTACACTTCCAGGGATAGGGCAGTCACAGCTACAGCCTCTCTGGACAATCTGTTCCAGTGCCTCGCCATTCTCACAGGGAAGAATTTCTTCCTAATATCCCATCTAGAACCACCCTCTGACAATTTAAAGATTCCCCTTGTTCCATCACTGCATGCCCTTGTCAAAAGCCCCTCTCCAGCCAGAAGGTGCTATAAACTCTCCCTGGAACCTCCTCTTCTCCAGGCTGAACAGCCCTATGTCTCAGCATGTCTCCATAGGAGAGGGGCTCCAGGCCTCTGAGCATCTCCCTTCGTATTATTTTTCATTTGGGTGTGGGACTTGCCTTCCCCTGTCCCCTTCTGTGAAAGGAGAGTAGAAAAGGGCTGAGCTGCAGCTTCCTTGGGAAAGCCAGGCTTCAGCAGGAGGGGAAACAAATAAAGGGATGAAGAAAAGTTTAACTGTTTTTCTCTCCATCATACTTGCACTTCGAACATAAATAAATTAAAGATGCTAACATTAAACTTCAGTGCTTGCAAACACAGCATGACTGGTTTGCAGTTCTGGGCAGAGGGCTCAGGGCTGCTGCTGCCACTTTGTCCAGACACTTTTTGATCCTCCGTGCAAGCTTTGATGGCAGCTGATGCTGCTCTGTGCCTAAAATATTTTAAATGGCTTAGCCACCCCAAATGTCTTGGCAGGGAACAAGGGTCTTGCATATAGATCACACTGCTATTTCTGGACTGTTCTATAAATATGCCTTTTCTCTGGAAACAGCCCTCAGCTGCAGAGGCCAAACCTCTGCCCAGCACCTCACCTCTCCTTTTTGAAACTGGCCTCCTTTCTTCCATAGGAAAATTCCTCCTAGATTAAAAACTGGTGCTCCCCAGATACAGCTATTGAGGGAGCTGGGGGTGCAGGAGCCCACCCTTCCATCCGGTGCCTGCTGAGTGTGAGCTGCAAGGAGGTTTACTTGCATTTCCTAGGGAGAGGGACTCCTCCTGCAGGGCTCCTTGGGGCAATTTCAGCACCTTCCCCAGTACCAGCAAATGAAGCCCATTTTAGGGGAACTACAGGACTGTCCCCTAGTTTAGGGGACTAGCAGAAGCTGCCCCCGTTGCTCTGGGCCCTAACCAGGCTTAACTCACTAATCCCCAACATGCTGAAACCCTCCCTCCATGTCCCTGGGACACACAGCCATGGAGCATGTCCTGGAGCACCCCCACAGTGGGATCACCACAGGCTCAGCCACAGGGCAACACAAACCCCTCAACTTCAAAGTGACAAAAATCTCACCTGGGGTGGGGGGAAATTTGTGTGTTCAACGCTTCCTTGCTTCATCCACTGCTCTGCTCTGCAGAGAGCCAGAGCCCAGACAGGCTCCTGCCGCCACCTCCCAGGGATTTACCACCAAGCAGCACCTTGTGCAGTGCAGATTTACACAGCCTGAACCCTTATTTACACTTCAATTCTGTCACTGCTCGTGCACAAACACAAATCACATTGCTTTCCCTAGACATTCTTGCCAGCAAGGCTGCACAGGTTTTCCCCCTGGTATTGAAGAGTGGAGTGCTGCCATACTAGTAGATACACATTAAAAATAAATAAATTGGGGGAAAAAGCAGCAGCCAGCAGCTCTGATTGAAGATTAACAGGTATTTGGATTTTCAAAGAGATAGTGCTTTAACTTAAGCACCTGAGTGACTGATCACATTTATAAGACTGCTCATCTGCTTTGTACTTGAATTAGATGATGCACGTTTAAAAACCCATCCCCAGGTGAGTTCTGGGCCTTTTTGGAGATCTGGCATCAAAGCAGCAGACAGACAGGAGTCACAGGCCAAGCAATGAAACGCTGTAATCACTCACTGAGTGCCATCGCTCGTGCCTGGCGCTTTGAACACAGTTTGAAACAGAAATGCAAATATCTATTTTTTATTAGTGACCCAGCACAAACCATTTCAGTCTGACTGCAGAGATTCAGAGTGAGCAGTTCATCAGAACAAACATTTACTCAGGTGCCTGAAAGGCTGCAGAACCCCAGTGCAAGAACAAAGCATTTAAAAAAATAAATCCACTTTTTTTTTTTCTTTCCCCTTCCTAAACCAGCAAGAAAGGTCACAAAACCTTTGCAGACTTCTGTCACAAGCCCAGAATACAGTGGGTTTCCTCTCCAGCCAGTAGGGCCCTATGCCAAGATGGTGGGAATATTCACTCCAGGCTCTGGGGCATGGAAAGCAGGACAGAAGTCTGTGGGATGGACAGACAGACACCCACAGGATGGAGCCCAGCCTGACAACATATGAATGTCAGATGACACCAGGTGGGACTGATCTGCCCATCCCCACCAAATACTGTGCCCTGTGGGGACAACATCCTCGAGTTACCCCCTCTTTATGATCTTCTTCTACCACCTCACAGCCATTTACTCAGGACAGACCTAAATCTTTTTCCCTGCCTCCCATGGGGCAAGGGGGAAATGGAGCAAGACAGCTGAGTGATGTTCCCAATGTGTCCAGAGAAGGGCCTTGGAGCTGGGGAAGGGTTTGGAGCACAAGTCTGAAGAGAAGCAGCTGAGGGGCTCAGCCTGGAGAAAAGGAATCTCGGAGGGATCTTATCACTCTCTAGAACTGCCTGAATTAGAGGTTGTAGCCAAGTGGCAGCCAGGCAATTCTGCCAGGTAACAAGTGACAGGATGAAAGGAAATCACCTCCAGCTGTGCCTGGGGAGGTTTAGATTGGGTGTTTGTGAATATTTCTCTGCTTAAAGGCCTGTCAAGCATTGAACAGGGCACTTCCCAGGGCAGTGGTGGAGTCCCCATTCCTCCTGGAGGGAGGGTAGATTTGTCCCTTGGAAGTAGCTTAGTGGTGGCCTAGGTAGTGCTGTGTTAATGGTTGGACTTGATGTTCTGTGCTGGCTTTGCAGGGCCTGGTTTTGGGTAGCAGGGGTGCCACAGAGGTGGCTTTTATGAGAAGCTCCTGGAAGCTTCCACCATGTCCAGCAGAGCCCATCCCTGATGGCTCTGAAGATGGACATGCTGCTGGCCAAAACTGGGCCAATGAGAGATGATGGTAACGCCTTTGTGATGACATATTTAAGAAGAAAATCAAAACAAAGTACACACAGTTCTTTCCTAGCCAGAGAAGAGGAGGAGGTGAGAACACGTGAGGGAAACAACATGGACAGACCGAGGTCAGGGGAGAAGGAGGGGGAGGAGGTGCTCCAGGCACTGGAGCTGAGATTCTTCTGCAGGCCATAGTGATGACCATGGTGGAGCAGCTGTGTCCCTGCAGCCCATGGGGGAGGTGCCTGTGCCGGAGCAGGTGGGTGCCTGCAGGAGGCTGTGATCCAGTGGAAGACCCAGTGGGGAGAGAGGCCCTTGTTTCCATGGTGGAGCAGCCTGTCCTTGGATAACTGCACCCCGTGGGAGAGAGACCCGCAGTGCAGCAGTTTGGGGAGGACTGTGAGCCCATGGGGGGAATTCAAGTTGCAGAAGGTTTGGCAGGACTGCTGCTCGCCAGAGTGGAGCCACGCTGGAGAAGTTCAAAGGGAACTTCCCTCCCGTGGGAGGGAGCCCACAGCGTGGCAGGGGAAGTGTTGCAGTGGTTGAGTCCACTGCAGGAATGACCAAGGAGCCAGAGAGCCCCAGAACACTGTTGGTGGGCAGGCTCAGAGGTCTAAGACCATCCCCTTTTACCCTTTTTAAGTCCATGTTCTAGATAATTCTCCTTTTCTTGATACCCCACTGGCTCCCGGTTCCCTTGTTCCACCCCTTGCCTTCCCCAGTGGTCACTGCCCTGTCACCCCACGTCCTCTCCACCCCCTGGTCCCCAAATGATAGGTTCTGATGTTCTGCCCCTCCCTCGGTGCCGATAAAACCCCAAACACTCAGTGTTCTGTGTCCTTGGTCTCTGGGTCCCTTTGAGCGGGGACCCCAATAAACCCCTTGGAACTCCATGCAAAGGACCCTTCCCGCCTCTTTGTCCCCGGCGACGCTGCAGGAGCTGTCAGGCTCTGTGTGTGTGAGTGGCTGCGAGTATCCACCCACTACGGTGTGTCAGAGTGTGTCCGAGTGCGGAGGCACAGCAGCCCCGGAGCGGTTCCAACAGGGACGCGATCGGGACGGACGCGCCGCTCTTTCCATCCGCCCCCCTTCCCCCCGCTGGCGCATCACGTCAGGGAAGGGCTCCTCTCCAGGAGCAGCGGAAGATGTCGGGTGATGAACTGACCAAAACCCACACGCCCTGTCTCCCTGCGGTGGGAGGGGCTGGGGAGAGAAATGGTGTTTTAAGAGCTTATTTTACTTCTCATTATCCTCCTCTGATTTTGTCAGTAATAAATTCACTTTGTATCTCTAAGCCTGTTTCGCCCTAGGAGTGTTCTTCTCCCAGTCCTTAGCTCATGAACCCCTCCTTAATTTTTTTTTTCCTCTCTTCTGCCCCGCTGTGGCAGGGGAGGATGCGTGAGCAGTTTTTGTGGGTGCCTGGTATTCGGCCAGTCTCAAACCACAACATGGCCTTAGAGGTCTTTCTTGGGCACAGTGTTTCCTGGGCACCCAGCCCAGCACTCGTGGCCCCTCGCCCAGTAGGGGCAGTCCCCAGGGAACACAGCCCAACCTGGGGTACAGCTGGACGTTATCGGGGAGAGAAAACACTACTGTGCCCAACTGGGAGAAATCTAACCTAGGGACTGGAGGTGTTGGACTAAATTAGTTTTTTAATCATTCACTTACTCCTTTAAAGGGGGGTACTGCTGCCCAGCACACTGGAAATACACAAGCTCTGGTTTCCACCCAGGTCTCAGCTCTTGCCCACTCAACAGCTTGTGGGACTGGGGCCATCTGCAATCACCGACCCATCCCAGTGCCCAGGGACTCCCTGGGGACCTCCTCGGAATGGCTCTGTGCACAAAGGGACTCAATCTGGCCACGCTCACTTGCAGGAGGGGCTGTGCCCATAGATCCTGCAACACCAGCAAACCCCTCTCTGCATGGAGAAGGGCTGAGTATTCATCAGTGGGATCACACACGGCTGGGGACTGGGAGCCTGGAGAGGAGTCAGAGCCCAGCACAGTCCACAGAGCCACTTCTCCCTCACCCACTGGGGTTTGAACCAAGACCTACAAGTGAGACAGGGCCCCTCGTTTATCTGATGCACACGATTTTGTCAGGACAGAATTCAAAAAGTTGCAAGAGACCAACGTTGAGGAGCATTAGAGCTCCGCTGCCAGGGAAAGCTGTCCTGCCACAGGGGCCCATTCTGTGCAGGCAGGAGCTGCCCTTCCTGCCTCACCTACCTGAGCAGGGCTTCTGCCAGCTCGACATCACTGAGCAGGCTTATGCAGGGCTTTCTCCCTTCTGTGGCTTCCCAACTTCCTTTCCATTTTAGTGACTTCAGATTTTCCACCCAACACTAACATTTCCTTCAAAGCTCAGGTTCTTAGAGCAGCACCAGCAGTTTCCTCCTCAATCACATCTCTCTCCACTTGCTGGCAGGTCCATTTTCCTTAATGGCTTCTTTTCCCAGGACATGCATGGGTCCACCTAATCAACAAATAACCAGCTTGACTGATATTAACAAATTTCCATGTTTTCCCCTCTCTTACAGTATTTTTTTCATTTCCTAACCTATATCTCATTTGATTCCCACCCCTCCTCCTATTCCCTCTCAGTCTGCACCCCCAAACTCAATTACAAAAGAGACACTCCAGCTCACCACATCTGCACAGGCCAGCCCACAGCTCACCCTGTGATGTCACAGCTCCTCTCACTCTGGATTTTTTAGGTGGATGCCCTGTACAACACTCCCCACCCTCATTTATGGATGCAAGACAAACACAGAGCTCTCCCATGTGGTGGAGACACAGCAGAAAGGAGTCCAAAGGCTCCTAATTGAAGGAAGCCAATTGGTACTGTCCATCTTCCCTCATGCCCTTTCCTACCCATCCGTCCCGAGGGTGTGCAGCTCTGGCACATCCCTTCCTCTGAGCTAGGTGGGCTAGATTCCCAGAAGTTGGGAAGACAGTGAGCGAGGGCTGTAGCATCTCCTCCTGTCTATGGAGAGCACTCAGTACCCCTGTGGGATGCTGCTTGTGTAGGGATAAATTTCAACTTCTGTGTTCTGCTCAGCTGCAGGACACAGTGCTATTCAGATGTATGCAGAACCTTTTCAAGTGGAATTGATTGTAATTTGCACATGGACTTTTAAAAGTTGTAGATGGTAGTCTTTTGTGATAGAATGAAAGAAATCATTAGGGAATAACAATTAGATGGGAGGCTCCATGTGGCCTCCAACAGTGTTGCAGGAAATCACAGACTTGACTGCTACTGAAAGATACTGTAATGATTTGAGAAAATCTGTTCAATGGCTTGGACACCAACCTGGCACTGGATATGTGAGTACATCAGACACCTCGGCCATCCCCACAGTTCAGCCTTCTGTCAAGCAGTTGCAGTGAGAGAGAATCACATTTTTGCTAAAATTCCACCGTGGAGTGAATCAAGCAGCCAACACCACCTGCTGAGCCAGTACCTGACCCCCTCCCACCACGAGTCTCTGGTGTTCACATCCACACTTCCCATCCAGAAACTGCTGTGAGACGGGACAACACAAGACGTGTGGCCCTACTGACAGCCCAGGAAAGTGTTCACAGAAGTTCAAACCCTCATCCTTCCATCTCTGCTGCACGCAGAGTGCTGTAGAACCCTTACCGTGCTGCTGTGGGAAAGCGCCCTGCTCAACACAAAGAATTTGATGTCAGGAGGTGTTGAGAACTCACCTCTGCAGAGCACTTCCAACGTGAGCCGCTCTGAGGGGGGGACACTGTCCTGCACAATTCAAGGAGGGTGACAAGGAGCAGTTTAAAACCCTCCCGTCCCTGCAGACCCATCCTCTCCTGCTCACAGCCAAGGCTCTCCTGGGCCGGTTTCCTGCTGATGGAGGGCACCCATTCCCATGCTGCCCCTTCTCATGAGCCCCTCCCAATCCACCGGCAGTAAACTGTTGCCTCTCCTCCGTGGCTCTCCAGCCCAGAGCCCCTCCCCGCTGAGAGCCCTGTAAGCACGGAGCCACCAGCTCAGCTCCATGGCCTCCTGCACAGTGGCACTGAAACAATGCAATAAAATGGATCCAGCTACATGAAGTGCAGAAGGGAGGCAAAGAAAACCAAGTCATCCAAGGTTTTGTGGTCATTTCCTGAAGAAAGAAGAGGGTTTTGCTCTCATTTCCTCTAGCATTAATCAAACAATGCTTTACTGGTGAAAGAAGAGCCTGTAAAGCTTTAGTCTGGCTTAAAACAAATCCACCTACAGAACCAAGGAGACTTCAACTACCACAGAGAGGTTGGAGACAGAAACATTCACTATTTAATGGAAAGCATATCAAGTGTGATAGATCCTAAGTTCCTTTTTAAATGACACTGATTAGTCCTAATTGGTGCAGGAGTTGGCATTACCTCAGCCCTGACATCCACTCAGGAGCTGAATACTTAGTCAAAGTCTAGTTGGAAACTACTCAAATTTTAAATAAAAATTGTAGGGCTTTTTCCTATGCCAAGAATATATTTGACAATTAATTGTGCAAATGTTGAATGAGTTAAGAAATTGCAACAATTTGAGAAGAAATGTCAAAGGAAGGCACTAAAAATTCAAGGACAGCACTCTGGTCAGGCTGCCAATTTCATACCCAAGGTGAAAAGAACTGATGAAGTTAACTGCTATTAATGAAATGATATAGCTGTATCTCTTATATCATCAACTACCTGGCAGCAGCCCTGTGGTTTCCCATGTTACTGCTTTTATGCTTTACTGGCATCCACGGGGTGTGTGGCTCCAAAGGCCAGGGTGAGAGTGGGTGCTCCCAGACACCACTGACAGATGTCTGTCCTACTGCTAGGTCAGGCAGCCACAAAGCAGGAAAATAATCAGTATTTCCCAGGCTGAAAAACTGTGTTGTGACAAATCCATTCACAAGACAGACTAAAAGAAAAAGAAAATTTGGGGAAAATATGTAAAGTTGAATGACTGGCTTCTGTGGAACTACCATCCCAAATTCCTGCTGAACATTCTCAGACTTTTAAATTTATTTTTTCTTTTTAGCTGGAGGACCACTGAGAGGACATGGTAAAATATTAGCAGAGAAAAAAGTCCAGAAGATGTTGATATACATTTTTTGCTGATGATTCAGAGAGATTCTCAAGGTCCCAGCAAGAGACCACTACAATGTGGTGAGGACCTCCCATTTTAATTATCATCTTGAGAGGGGCCCTACAGGAGGAATGGGGAGCAACCCCTCTGATGGAAGTGGAACAACCAGCTTACACAGAATTCATCCTCACTTATCCATAATGAAGTGTGGACCTGAAAAAAGCCCAGATAGTTCCCCAGAGACATCACACTGAGAATATAGGATTTATACTGTAATTTGAGTCTCTTAAGAGAGCCCTTCTGGTGGCCATGTATCCCTGGAACACCAGGGAGACAACTCTGCTGCTGCAGGGGTCACTTGAGCTGTGAAAGCATAGGCGTCCCTCAGGCTACTGCAGGACCCACATAGGGAGATAAAGAGTATCTGTACAGCATAAAGCACCACAACATCCACTCCTGGGCTATTTTGAGAGTTAGAATAAATTTAGCTACATCTACGCTGCACTTACACCTGAGCAAAAAGTATTCTCTCTTCCCCACATTTCTGGAAAGTGAAGAAAGTTGAAGCCTTCTCCAAGGAGCTCCATCACTCACCTGGCCCCTCTCCAGTGGGAGGTACAGCCATCCTCACCACAGCAACACTCCAGCACTTAAACCAATTTGCCATTACCCATCTAAACCAGAGCATCTGTAAAGCACATCCTGACACTACTGAAAAGTACAGTCTTCTTTCAGATTTCTCAGCTGCTAAAAACAGACCAACATCTCCTGGTTTATCTTTCTACTCTGGCAGGTCCTTCATTTCTATCAGAGGCTCCTGTAATTTAATATTTTCCTTCCATATTTATACTTTTGTGAGACAGAACTCAGCCCATTTTGATAAATTAATTCCTGTTGACTCCAGAAGTACTTCCATTTTGTTCAGTAAGACAGAGGTAAATCCCCACCCTCTGCAGGGCTGCTCTGGGGCAGGAACAGCATTCAGCACTTCAAACTGCAAAGAGGCTCCAGGGACCAGTCGGACACCTGTGCACGCACACCCCTTCCCAGTGTCCTGGGACAGCTCCTGGGGCCCCAATGACATAGGGGAGAGATGAAGTCCCCAGACACAGTTCACAAAACACAGTGGAGAATCAACCCTCATCCCTTCTCTCACCACTAAACCCCTGGAAGTATCCTTGAAGAAGGTTGTTCTCTTCATCACTATTATTCTTCTCTATAAAAGAGTCTCGTTAAACAATTTTATCTTCACCCTGCTGTGGTCTCTCTGCTCTCAAAAAAGGATTAATTTTTTGTTACCACAAAGCGACAAGAACAGTTCTGCTTACTGGTATGTTCTTGTAGAGATTTAGTTTGTGAAGATCTGCAGGAGCAAAGTTATAAAGGAATAAAAAGAGAGAGGGGGCAAAAACCCCCAGTCCTGCAAGAGACCTTATCCCAGGGGGAAGACAGCTGTGAACCAGGCATGGCAGCCACGTTCCAATCAGGACATCAGGTCAAATCCAGCCCCAAGAAGGCTGGGAGACAGCAGGGACCAGGCTGTGCCAGCTGGACACAGGGCAGTCCCCAGCACTAGGGGTCAGGTTCCTCCTGGCTGGAGCAAGTGATTGAATTGTGGCACAGGGTGCTCCACTGGGACATGCACAGAACCCCTTTCCCATCCTATGACTCTACAACCTCACTAAAAATTACATCCTGTTCAGATATAGTAACAAATATTTTGTAGCTTTTACAACATTTTGGATGTCATAAAAAATTACTTGCAACTTTTCCTCAATCTAGTCACAATTTCTTCTCCTGGTTGGAGACTAGGAGCTGTCATAAAAGTCTCCAGTTGTCTGCCAATATGAGGGTTACCTTCATCTGGTAATCTGTTAGGTGTCAAGAACTATAATGAAACAGCATAAAAAAGCCTCAGTTGACAAAAAGTGAGATATGTTTTAAAAAATACAATAGGGACCAAAGATAACTAGAAAAACTGGTATTTTGGAAGAGTGACAGAAAAAAAATACCTTAACTCCACCAGGGGTAGTAACAACAGAAACAATGGGAAAAAACACCCAATGTTTGAACAAATCACAGAGGCCAAATTCAATGAGTAAATTACCATAAATTATCTACCCAGAGCTGACTCTCATATAAAGCCAGGAAACTCTCTCCCTTAAGTGCTGTGGTACTAGAATGAAAACAGAATTAATTCTTTGACTTCGCAAAAGCTGCAAGGTATCACTTATAAAATACTCTGATTTGAGCTGCCTGTACTACTAACTTGAGCTTTACTTTGTGTAATTGCCAGACTCGTCCTTTGGTAGCAGAGTTCTTTATAATAAGCTGTACCATGAACATCAGTTTATTTAATGATGTGTATCTGAGCCAAAACAAGGCTCATTCAGTCCAAATTCCTGTAACATGCACCTTCCTTTATCTTAAAATCGTATGGGAAAAGTCCCTCATCGCAAGAACCTTTGTTCTGAAATTCAGAAAATAATCATCCCATTCAATGTACACAGGTGAAGGAGGGTCCTCACTCCTCTTCCCCACCAAGTCCTACAGGGATTAGGGTGTACTTTATTATGCTGATGCATCAGATCTGTACTTTTATTCCTAGAACACAACACTTTGAAGGCCTTGACCCAAAATCAAGTTGGTTTATTTCTAACATTTTCCTGAAAAAAGTTAATTATCTCACTCTGCAGGCAGGTGAGACATGACAGCATTTCCTGGCTCAGGCTGACCACACTAAGCAATTTAAAATTAATTTGGAGTCAGAAGGCGGCTGACCCAGGGTTTCAGGACTGGGAAGGCTGCTGACAGCTTGGTGATAATAGGAATAACAATTAATAATAATTAACTGCTGTTTCAGAGAAGATTGGCACCCCACATGTCTGATACCATGCAGGAAGCAGAGCCACACGGTGGCCAAGCTGTCAGCCAGGGCCCAGTGAGGTGACTGGTCAGAGCATCTTTGCTCTCCAGATTCGAGTTACGCCGGTGTACACGAGATCTGCAGCTGTCACCTATGTGAATGTTTGTGTTTGGTACACCACCAGTCCTTATCCACGCACAAGACTCACCCTGACAAATTACCACAGTTTTGATTATACATCACTGAGTGCTGTGGTTTGGCATCATGGACCACTCCATATGATTCATTTCTGGTAAATGAATGAGAGATAAACAGCAAATCAAATTCAAAAAGAAAAGATATTTGACTTTCCTTGTGAGCAGGGATTAAGAAAAAACTAAAGACATGTCTTTTGAACTTTACTAATGGATCATGTGACCTAAATTGAACACTGTTAGCTACAGAAACAGCATGTGAAGAGACAATGCTTCTGAACTGTCTAAATCCACAAAATCTGCAGCTTTGTCAGAATCTGAGACAAATCAGTAGTGTGCCAGAACAAACAGAAACAGCCTATTTCTCTCTGGTTAACTTGACACAAATCCCAGGAAAAGGCAACACTAACAGCTGAAATTGCATCTTTGGCAGTCATTCTGCTCTACAGGACACCCTTTCTTTCTGTCAGACCTACAAATCTGACCCAAGTGAGCTAGTGAACTGTGCACTTAAAAGTCAGTCTGAAGTAGAAGATTAAGCACTGCCAAGGTTAAAAATATATATAAAAAAGAGAATTTGTAATGAAAGCATCCTTAAATATAACATCTGATTCTTTTACTTCACAGCACTTTAACAAGTTGCTTTCACCACATACAAGCTATTGATATGAGCAAGAAAAAAAAGGTCCCTAACGAGGAAAATGACCAATAGTCCAAATCCAGTTTCAAGCATTTATACAGTAAGCCCTTAAACTGTAACACCATCAGTCCCTCAAACAGGATGGAACTGACAAGATACTGTTTTCACTGACAATGCCACTTCCCTAATCCACGCTAGGTTTCATAGAGTACTTTGATTCTTGTCTGTAATGGAATACTTCAGTAAAAAAAAAAAAAAATACCCCAAGAACTCTGCTTTTTCAAGATTCAAAAGATTATAAAATGGCAACAGAAATAATGGAAAGACAGGTTTTGTCAGTTGATACATAAGAACAGTTGTGTAAAAGACAGCTCAGTGTTTTAAGATGAACAATGCAAAGAGCAGGCTACATATAAGATATGTCACTTCTTTAAGTGCTTTTGTGCATGGTATGAAAAACAAGTGGATGTGGTTTGCTTCTCTGCTTTTGATGGAGTGCAGCAGTTTGAAAAGAAGAAAACAGAATTTAAGCCTGTGAAAAGAGTGTGTTAAAATAATAAGAGATGGGTGTATATGTCACTCAAGAACTGTGGTTTAACTGCTTTTCACAAAGCAGCAGCCAATTGCAAGGCTTCCCTGATAGCCATATGGGCTGGAAAATAGGTGTCATGTGGAGCTGCTGGCCAGGATATAGGGGCTGCAGCTCTCCAGCACAGAAACCCCAGTGCTGGGCAGCTCGGGATCAGAGCAGAGCTGAAGCCCTGAGCCAACCCAGCCCTCCCACGAGCTGAGGGAACTGCAGCACAGTGCTCACACCATGTCCCACAGCTGGAGCCCTACAGATGGTACAGGGATTTAGGGAGAAAAGCTTAAAGGCAGATGTACTGAATCAGCAGTCCCGAGAAGGGCTACATGAGCACAAGGACACCATCCCTGCTAAATTTCTGAGATCATTCTAGCTGTAGCCACAGCCCACCAGATCAGGAACAAGCTGCTGCTGTGCGCCCTGATCTCTCACCAGCCATTACCCACTTCAACAAACAAGAAACTGTCTTCAAACTCATTAATCAGTTTTCCCAAGCCTTCCTGTATTACTGGAATGCTTTCACAAAGTAACTACCAGCTTCACATCTCCTTTCTAATTTGAGATGTTCTAGGCCTCCAGAGGTTTTATTACTTTTATTTTATTAGATTCTTTTAAATCGCTTTTCTGAAAGTGCAGAATTCAAGTTGTTATCAGCTGAACACAAATTTCACTTTTAAAAGTGGTAACTGCAGCTTTTTCTTTGACAAAACCAGCTAATATACACAAAACATGATGACTTTTCCTCTTATTTTCCAATCAAAAAACTGCTGAGAAAAGCTCAGCAAAAATTACACAATCAGGATGGGGAAGTACAATGACATTAAAGAACTGTACATATTCTCTGAAGGACAGGGATGTTTTCTGTCAGCCATCCATCTGACCACTTTAATATGCTTTGGATCACTTTTCTGGGCACAGCTACAGCTTCTTACCAACATACTGCCACTATGATTTACATGCATAAAACCTGGCAGTAGCTGCAGAAAACCACAACAAAAAACAGCAACTGAATCTCTAGCTAGAAGGCACCATTTGCAACAGCTGTAATGACACCTAGCTGGTAAAAACTTCAAAAAAATATGAAAATTAAGATTTAATCAAAGAAATAGATTCAAGAAAGATCAGCAACATCAAGAAGGAATACAGGAGAGGACAGCTGAGGAAAATGACAGGCAGAATTCATACAGAATTGTTACTTTTAAAACAGAATTATTACAGAACAGTATTATCCTACATTATCTTTCCTGTTTTCCGAGTCCATGTCATCATCTGCCTCCATCTAAACTATGATCCCTTTTGGATGCCAACAAATACATATGAAATTAAATAACCTCAGTACAAGAAATTATACAGGATTATGAAATATGAGGCAATGGCATGAGTTACATTTCAGTATCACAAATTGATCGAAGAATATTAAAACAGTTAAGTAGGAATAAAAATATTTTTGAAGAACCAATTTGTGTTTTATCAAAAGAATTCTGAAGCACAAATTGACAGTTTTGACAAATGCTTCAAAGAATGAACAAGTCCTTGATATTCATCAGGCTGTTAAAAAAAAAATGTATCTAGGGGTTAAAAAGCAGCAAAGCATTGTTGTGAATCAAAGCAGTTCAAAAAACCCATATGGGTAGGAAGTTAATTGTATTGCTGTCCTGAAAACCCACACTAGGACAAGTGTATGTGTAAACTATGGGGAAAATAGAGGATCAGATTTTGAAGAGGTGGTTTTCTAGTTATACTGAGATTAAAGATGGGGATTTACGAGCCCTAACATGCTACAGGAATCAACATCGTATCAACCAAAGGAGAAACAAACAAACAAACAACAGCCATCACTAACATCTTACATATTGTCTTTGGTTGTTTAATGTCAAGAAATACTTTTTACAGAATATGTGGAGACTATTCCTTTGAAATTCATTCTGTGTCAATACCTTCCCTATGGCCTCTGTGGTAAACCAGAGGACAGGCTTTACTTTCTCTGAATAGTTTGCTTTTTTCTACATTTTTATCGTATCTCTCTTCAAAACTCCAATTTCTTCCATTAACAGGCTTTTGTACCAAAATGGTATAACTAGAACAGACTTTACATTGTATAGTGAAGGTATTTTTCTTGCATTATAAACTTAGAACCTACTAAAACAATTTTCCACAAGATACTATTGAACTTACAGCAGGATTTAGAGACAGGAATAATGAACATTTGCAATAATAATAACTAAAATAAAAACCAACCCAAAACTTCTTAAATTACATTAGCAAGGATTAAAAGTGTTATCTCGCTAACATTTTAAAATTACTGCATTAAAAAGTCTTGTACCAGAAAGGAGTTTTCAATCCCCAGCTAGAGGTGCTCAGTAGCTGAGGAAAGGGGAATGGGAGGGGAAGCCATGTTTAGGGTTTTCCCCTCATTCCCCTGCTGTCTGGCCAATTAAGCTCAGAATGTTTACCAGGTTTATGATAAATTTAAGGAATGGAAAGTAGTATACACATTTAATGGTATTTCCATTGGACTATGTACAGCATCTCCAATGTCTGAATCAAAAGCATTCTGAGTAAAATCAGATAATAGTTATTAGGAAAAAGAAACCAACAGAAAGGCTATTAATACACCTTTAAAAAACGTAACACAAAAATAATTAACCACTGCTTTCTTGGCATGTAAAAGTTCTATACAAATTTTAAAAATTTTATTTGCAGGTACTAACTTCTTCAAAAGCTCACTCTGTATTTACACTAATTCTTTTAACAAGTTTATCTCAAATTAAAGCATATTTAAAACAATCATGATTGCATTAACTTTTCTGCTTTAAATTATTACCCAATTAGTGCTTTATTCACATTTTAAAAACTTGTACAATTTATTACAAATATAAAACAGTGCAGTTTTTCATACATTATCCCAACTCTGAGACAAACACTTAAAAGACATGGAAAAAGATTTTGATTTCTATAAACATAACATTTGCATTACTCATACCCCTTTCTTCACTGTCCTCCCATAACCCCAATTTAAAAAGATCAAACATACAACATACTGTAGGTTTATTTTTATTCAAAAAGTTACTGTCTCAAGACATAAATACAAATCAGAAAACAGTACAATTAGGACAATAGAATGTGGAGGACAACAGGTTAAGGTAAATATATAAAACATTTTTAGCTGGTTGAAAACAAAGCTGTAAGAACTGCTTTCACAAAGAAACACTCCTTCAAGAGTAAGAAAAATCAACTTAAGTTTAAAATCATATATACAGTCCTCTCAGCAGTTCTATTAAATGCAGTGGTGTGGAAAACAATATAGGCAGTACTTTTAGACATGAGAGTATTTATTTATGTAAAATGAGTTAGGCAGATCTAGTTTTGAGTTTGTTGTTACCCCATGACTTAGTAAAATAATTATATTTTATCATGATCCTTTAGATAATCTATGGTTTTTGGCTACCACAGCCGAATGTTTAATTTCTGAGTCTAAAAACAGGAAGCCTTTTCGTATTCACCCATCTGGGGAGATTCTTGTATTGCAAGCGTATTAAGGCATGGAATGATTAAAATAATATACCTCAAGAACTGAGAGAAAACTGACAAAAAATATACATATGTAATATAAGTTAATATTTCCTTTAAAATGATGTCTAGCTGCCTAAGCCTTGCAAAATGAGTCAATGTCAAAATGGCATAGATCCACTTTCTGTTTTAGACCAAATTTAATTTATTTGTGAATGGACACAAAATGAAGTTTAAAGCTTAGCTTTCAAAGAATATTATGAGTTGTTTATGAATTTCTATTATCCAATCTAATTTACATATAGAGGAAATGTACTGTAACCTGTTAGAAGTATCTTTAACCTGAAGACTGCTTGCAAAGACAGATAGATAAAACAATATAAAATACAAATTTAAAAATCATTTTTAAAGCATGAATTCTCATGCTCTTCTATTTTTAAACATTGTTAAACTTTCAATATATTTCTGAAACCTCATAATTTTAAGTTGGAATTTAAAAGTAAGAAAAAACTAAACAAACTGCGCAATTATAAAATCAGCACCAATTTATATATATATATAATTTTATTTAAAATTTAGATCCCTATTCCCACACTCTAATAAGCTGTATAATTTTTGTTTAGAATTTTTCTGCAAACATACTACAATAAGCTTCTTTTATTTGGAGACAAAATACAGTGGCACTACTGGAAGGAATTTCACAACATTACATTTTTCTTAAAGGACAAGCAAACTTTCAGGGTTGGTAATGGGCAAGCAAGAGTGAGATCTGTTACGTTCTGGTAGCTTATATCTTATGGACCTTTCTGAGAAGGCTAACATGAAGCTTTTGGAATAAAAAGTGTGTTTTAGATTAAAAAGCTGTTAAAATTCTGCTTTATGTATTTTTTTCCATGATTAATTAATACAAACCTTCTGTTGCTGAATTTTGCATTTAATTGAAAATACTGACAAGTCTTCTGGTTCGTTCTACAACTGGAAGAAAACCAATCCATCTATTTCAGTTTGTGGACGTGAACAGCAATCCAGCAGAGCTCATGATTATTTAGTATAGCCAGCAAATGTATAGAGAGGGGCTCAAATCTGTACCAAGCACCTCTCAGACTGTTAAGATTAAAACTCAGAGGGAATACTTCTTATGATCCAGAAATAAACTGATAGCACATAAATAAAATATTGATTTTTTTTTTTCCCAACAAAAAGTGTAGCTTATCCTCAAATTGTTTACTTGTCCTTTACATTTCTTTTTTCTTTCAGGCAAACAAAACTGCCCCTTCAATGCACTTGATCTTGAAAGCATGTCATTCTCCTTAGAGAAAAATCTGTTCAGAATTTCACTGTATCTACCACAATTTTGTATTGAAAAACTTCCTCTTCCACTTAGAAAATGACTTCACCACTGATTTATTTGCTGCTCTGGTATTAAAACATTGACACCCCAAGAACCTAAAAAAAAAGTTAGAAATGGTGTCAATTTGTAGTCTACTACACATTTAACAAATAACAAAGCAATTAGTATATGGTTTTAAGATTAAGACACTTCAAGATATGTTAAGGCATTATTAAGTTTATTTTTTTTCCAAACCAGATTAACCATGCTTCTGATTTAGATAATAATATGAAAAGGGCTCCTCATTCATTAGAAATATTTTTCTCACACTTGAAATTAATTAGATCCAGCAGGGATGTGATAAAGTCTGTGTTTTAATTATTTTAGGCAATAATTGCAGAAGAAGTTTTAGTGAGGTGCCTAACTCAGAGTTCTTTGACAATGACATTCTGTTGGCCTCAATCTAAAATCAAGTGTATTATTTCCAGCAACTAAACTTGGGACAAAACACTTCAGACAGTGGCTGCTGCTGCGTCTGTGATCACAGAAACCACAGGCCATCCCACATCAGCCAACCAGGACAGAAAATTTCCTAGGAAATGTATCCACTCTGTCAGGAAGACAGTGAAAAATCAAACAATCATCAGGTAAAATCAAGCAACTGTACTTCAGGAGACTGTGTGACTAGGGAAAGAAAAAGTTTTCCTGGAACAAAGAATCCGTTTCCACTTCCCATGTGAGAACAAGCCATACAGCTTTCTATGCCAATGGAAGTAGGTATGACCACTGATGTGCCCAAAAAACGCAGAAGATCCAGATTTTGTGAGTGTCCTAGCTTTTATAGGACTTTATAAAATCAGCAAGAGCCAAAACAGACTAAATTTTCCTGAACTGTAACGCTGTTGTTCATATTTCTCTGTTTACAAACCAATTTTTACTGTTCTTTTAATTAAATTCACTTTGGGTGCCTCCTACAATGCAGCACAGACAGAACTGCCTCTGTTGCCTGTAATAGCTGGGTACACAAAAAAATGAAAAGACAGACTAGAAGTCTGATCATAAACCATGTGCATCTGAATAAATTAAACAGCTTTATTATGTCTACGCCTAGTAAAAACAAGTGCAACAACTCCAAGAATAAGGGATCCCTGAAATAAATTATATGAATAAAGCAAATAAACCTTATTCTGATTTTTTTTTTTCATTTATGAAATTATATTTTTACACTGAACACTGACTGTTCGGTTCAGCTCTGATCTCACGTGTGCCCATGTTATCTCGCGGCCTGTCTCCCGTCGGGGGGGTTATGTAAAGGAGCGGCTGTTGCGCAGCCCCGCTCCCGCCCAGCCCCGCCCCGGCGCTCCCCGCGCTGCGCTCCGCTGCCGGCTGCTGCCCCCGCGCGGCCGCTCCCGCGCACTGCGCCGCGGCACAGCAGCGCTGGGGAGGGAAACTCAACCTCTTAGAGCGGTCCTCAACTAGTGTTGGAGCTGGAAAGCTAAAAGGGTTCTCAAATCAATTCAATGCAACCTGGAGAAGGCCAAGGTTTCAGCATTGTCAGACTAAAAAGTGACCGGTATTTCACAGATCAGTCCAGGAAAAATCGAGAAGAGGAGGGGAAGAACTATTGTAAAACAGAACATCAGAGAAGAAGGTGAGATATTTTCTCGGTGTTACTTCAGGAACAGAACACACGACAGCCAAGACGCACAACCTAACTGATTCATTATTACTAAAGCAAAGCCCTACTGGTACAAAATATATGGATTTGCATTTAAAACAGTATTCAGGACTTCTTTCTCCCATAAACAAGAACAGGTTCACACTGCAACAATACTGTAAAAAAATACATAACCATCTTCCAAATTCCACCAAGCTGTCCAAGATTCCCAGGAAGCTTTGTTGTACTGTCCTCTGCTGGCTTGCTGCAGCTTGTTATTTCCAGTGTAATTTTGTACCAGCTACACAAGGTCAAAAATGGCTGCATACTTTACAAGTGGTTCAAGACAGAAGGAATCCCTCATGCGGATTTTTAAAAGAGAATAGAGACTGCAGATTTATCAAGTCGGATAAAAGGGCAACTGCAAGCAGAAACTACAGACTTCGGATGTTTTGGACCTAAAACTTCATATGGAAAGAAAAAATACCTCTCATCTCTATAAACAGATATCTGTATTACCTCTTATTTTCTCCATTATCTTACTTATGCACAAAAGTAAATATGCCAATTAAAAAAAAAAAATAACCACAAAATGCAAACTGTGTAATGCTGACATTTGGTAATGACACCAGTCACTGAACTAAGCTCAGCACAACAGGAAACTTGCTTTTAATACTGTGTATGGACATTTCTTTATTTTTCTAACACTCTTTACTACCAGCCTCTGGGAAGGTCTTTTCCATACCAGATATGTTTTCTGCTCAGAATCATAGGCTTTTAATTTTTACATAGCTATATATAAATATTAAGAACAAAAATCCTATAAACTTGCAAGGAACACTGACTACCCTAGAATGTATGGAGCTGAATTACAGCATAAAATACTTCTCTGACTGCACCAGTCTGTCAAAATAAGCTAACAATGACAACCTGAAGACTGCATTCTTTCCATTTAAAATCTGAAGTAAGAGAGTATGGCAACCTTAAGATTGATTTACATTACTTTCCCCTTACATAAGTTAACCTACCGATTCATCCATGATTGAAGCGGGATCAAAGAAATCTGGTTTTAGTTCCGTTCTTTCTCTCCTGTTCTTTGATGGTGGCTTTAGAAAGCAAACAAACAAACAGGTTAAGTGTAATTTCACGAGAAAAGCAGAGGTTTTATACTGTAGTCAGTGAAGCTGAACTCTCAAGGGGTAAGAATTCACAAGAAATAAATGTTTTTTCGTTATTACAGGAAGTGTTCTTGGTTTTTGTATGGCAGTTAGAGCAGATGGCTCTCGTATACAGACAACAGCACAGCCCTTTAACAATGCAGAGAGCAACCAGAATGATTTTTGTTTTATCGGAAGGAAAACCTCAAATATCTTACTTTAAAAGCAGAAATACACAAATACAAAGACCACCAAAAGAGAAAAAAATTTCTTACTAGGTCTATGTCCATGGTGTCAAAATCCATGCCTTCATTAAGATCTTCAATCCGCCCTTCTGATGACATCATCACATCTTCAACAATTGGCTCTTCATCATCTTCCATTAGACTTGTGCCACGTCGACTGAAATGAAAAGCAATACTGTTTAGCACTAAATCAAGATATCTATTTAAAAAGCTAATGCTCAGAAAGGGACTCCCAACAAATTATAATTCCATTAGAGAAAACAGAAATTAGGTAATTAAATAAATGCACAACTACTACTAAAGAAAGCTGGTATTTAGCCAGAAGATACTGAGTGTGGAAGAACACCTAACAGAGGTCAATTTAGATAACTGTGGGACACTGCTGAATGGGTATTGTGAGAGGGTGTGAGAACTGATAAGCAGATCTAGTCTATACCTAATTTATGCTTAAGTGAAAAATAACTTAAGTTTTGCCACCTAAAGAAAAATTGTTTCTGCCTTATGATAAGGCAAGGAAGAACGTCTTTGCAATAAAGTAGATGTGTAAAACCACTACAAATATTCCCACAGAATCCTACATCCTCTTTCCTTATAACTTCTACATGAAACATCAGGTCTTATGAGAAAACTAAGGAGTCATTGTAATTATACTAATTGTATTAAAAGACAGCCACCACTGAAACTATGTTACATGAAGTACTGGTAATCAAATAATCAAAAGTAAGTAGGGGAAAGATGTAAAGCTCCTGAACATATGCCCATAGTTTTTGTTTGCAACCTGTACTTTTTTCTGTAGAACCACATAGTCCTTAAGAATGTAAAGAACTTTTAGACTTAGAAGATGTATCCCTCTTAAAAGATACAGGTGTTAACACAGCATTTATAAACCCTCCCCTCCCTGACCCACTGAAGGAACACTTCACTCCACTCACATGGCATGTTGCAAGTTGCTTCTCAGCTTGACGTAGTTCATCGCTGCCCTCTCCTGTTGTTGCCGCGCAGCTTCTTCCTGTTGCCTTTGAGCCAACATCCACGTTACTTGCGTGCTTAAAAAGACCATTATTCTATTTTAAACATGTACTGGTTTTGTGTATGAACACTAACACAAAGCAGACCTACTCATGTACGTACTTGTAGTCCAGCGGCGGTTGGTGGTGCTCAGGCTGCATAGGATAGACACCCATGTAATTCTCGTCAGGTCGCAATCTCTTGGGCTCCCTCATTATCGTGGAAGTGAGCTGAGGTGTCTGCATCATGACTGGTGTGTGCATTGACTGCTCCCTGTTCAGCCACATACTGTCACTACTGCTGCTTTCTTCAGCTGGAAGCAAACACAGGAAGAACATCCGTGAAGTTTTTTCAAACTAGTCTAAAAGTGAATGTTGAAACGTGAATTAAATGTGCATGTTTTCTTTTACAGAGAATCAATTGCTTTAATTTTGCCACAAAGTTTTACATGTGCCTAAAAAGGCCTGGATTTATAATCACTGGCTGGAGCATTACTGTATTTTTCTATCATATGACTTAACACTGTGTAATGCCTTTATTTCCTTTTGTGAATCGACCAGATACCTTTCCCACTAAGACACATGGTCAGAAGTTACCTGTTCTAAGAAAATAAATTAAGGCATACCAATATACTCACACTAACAAATATGGAACACAGTTTATATAAATATCTACTCTAGTAAATTTTAAGATAAGAGAAGTTCTACCTTCGGGTACTTTCCGCTTGCCTGTTGCTGGCTTTGTCTTCTTATTTCTTACTGTAGATCCTCGACTACTGATTCCACTAATCACTGACATGGTATCATCATCCCCACCAGCTAATAAAGAGTTTCGGTAGGACATGAGAGGAAGCCACACATCTTCTCTTCGTAGAGACATCTGAAAGGTCATGAACTTCTCCAAGTAAACATACCTTCAAATGCAAACAGAAATACAGAGATGAAAAAAATCTGTAACAAAATGTTAACACTTCAAGATAAGTAACTATTGAAATTATCATCCGATGCTTCTCATCTATTTAAAAGAAAGGCCTGACAACAGCAATGTGATTTCTGTTCATCCACCATAAAATGAAAAATAACAGTGATAAATACAATTTACCGTCTGTTAGTGTAAACTTACACTGATGTGTCAAAGATTCCACTTTAGATGAATACAACACACAAATATTTATTCTGATGTATGTCTTTAGTGGTTATCATTACAAATATTAAGAATACTAAGAAAATACTTACACTGTTCTTTTGTCTTGTCTGAGAAGTTTCGAGGAGAACTCACTGAGAATATCAAGAAATGCCAAATTTAATGGTGGGTGGCTCTCACCTTGTG
Organism: Rhipidura dahli; assembly: GCA_013399225.1. Taxonomy (NCBI): domain Eukaryota; kingdom Metazoa; phylum Chordata; class Aves; order Passeriformes; family Rhipiduridae; genus Rhipidura; species Rhipidura dahli. The sequence continues at coordinate 692,830 of VXAC01000504.1, forward strand.
GATTAGGCTCCTTAAAAGCAAATTCTATGCCATCCCTAAGAAGAAATTAAAAATTGCATCAGAAAAAGAACAAACAAAAGGTCAAAGCACTGTGAGCTACTAAAACTGAACCCCTTTCCTTTATGTCAAGAAGGCAATAATTTGATGTTTCCATATTCCAGCAAAAAATGTGAACACCAGTCATTATCTGAATCTGGACACACTCTTTCTGTCAAGGAATATCTATCTTGCATTGCAAATTTTCTGCATGAGGACAACATGACCACCACTGATATGAAGTGGATCTGTTCTTACTGTTAAGGACCAGACATTAAAAAGGCTTTTTCATTATAGCATTGACACTGGTATCACTTACAACAATGCTGGAGAACACCAACAATATGAAACATTTGGCTTTTACTCAGAGACTAAACTGCAGTAGTCTCCTAATTAATATATGGGCTATATCACCTCTAGGGCTGATGCACCTAGTATTAACAAACTAGACAAAGAAGATTATCTTATGTTAGTCAAGAAGCGTTTACAAAAATGGAAGTAATACAAAGCACACAATTACTTGTGTAACATAGCAATAGCTTCTCTTGTTTTCAACTGATCCAATCCAAATGTTAAAGCAAAACGTCGAGCAAGTTCCTTTATGCCACTGAATGTCGGTGATGATCTGTCAAAATTATAACCATTTTCTTGAATCATTTCATTGAAGAGCTGTATGGAATAAAAAGGGAAGTTTTCATGTATTAAAAGATTATGCTAAACTTTGGACCAATACACACAGAGCTAAGTTTCTGTTTAAAAGTACGTTTCACAGCTTTTTTTTCATCCTGCTCTTAATCTGCCAGTACCAAGAGACAAACACTGAAGTTTTGGACAGTGAAGTCAAAGCTACTCTTGAAGAGTCTGCACCCCAGAGATGAACTTCGAAATGCACTGTCCAAGCACTCATCAGACTGAATGACAGGTTTCCGGATGACAGATTTCAATGCTTCACTAAATCAGGTGATTTGTTAGTTTGACTTTGTCAAACTACTAATTCCCAATTCTTTTCTTTTTTTTTTTTTTTCTTCTTCTCAAAATACAGGTATAAAAAGGAAATTCTAAAATGGAAACATCTTCAGGGAAATTGCCAAAGACACCAGAAATTCTGTCACCAATTATGAGATTTTTAAGTATTCATCAATAGTTGTCAAAGCTGAATACTTTGAACTTTACATTCTTCTCTTTGATCAGTCCTTTTCTCAGCCTACCAATAATCAATTTTTCTATCTAATTTTGTCTAACACACCCTTCACTCTTTAGTATCACAAAGAATAAACCAAAAAGTGTTTAGTTACATATTTTACACTGCAGTTCCACTAGCTACTCAAGAGTCATGCTGCTATCAAAAGGAAAGGCTTCATCCTCCCTTGCATTGGCAATATCCATACTGATAAACCAGTCCTTACTTTAATAAGGGCTATTTCTGGTTGGTCTCCACCAAGATCAATATCTAGATCTACATTCACTATGCAGAGCTTTATAACCTTTAGTCAAAAAAACAGGGAGAGAGAAGACATATTTGGGTATATTTTCCTATCATGGATAGCAGTGATCTATGCAGATATATGGCTCTACTGTTCTAAGCCTGTAAATAAAGTCCATAAAGATGGTTTATGTGAGCAGATGAATCAAATGCTAACCTTAGTTGAATTTATCAGGTTCCCACACAAACAAACTTTACTGAAGAGAGCATTACATTCTGTTTTAATATCAAATATGTGTGAAGTCCCTACTAACATAAAGAAATTACTAAAATTTCTTTATTAAGAAATTACTACTTCAAATTAATTCTCAGAATAGTTTTTTAAAAAACCAAAACCAAAAAAACATACCAAAGCAAAACAAAACCCCACACCACAATCCCCCACCACACAGGCAGGAAGTATTTATCTGTCCACAAACACATAAACTGGCTATTTCACAACACATCTCTGAATACATGACTTAAACTATTGTTTTAGAGTTATGAAGGTTTCATAGAGTTACATTCATTTTGTATTTATTGGCCTCGCCTACATTTTTTGTGGCACAATATTTGGTAAGTATAGGAAGAGTTCTAGCAGTTTTGCATATAGCTGCAGAAAATGTGTTTCAATTTAGACCCATTTATCCCCATTGTCCATAAAAATTTCTTAATCAATACCTCAAACTAGTTACTAAACAACAGGACATCATCTACTGTATGGAATTTCATGCATAAAAATACTGTAAATTCTTACCTGCTGCAAACTAAGAATAAGTGTTTTAGCACACTGGATTTTGTCTATCTGTCTGGTTTTACTCATTGTTTCTTTAATAATATCACCATAGTCATTGTAATACTAGGAAAAACAAATAAAAAAAGAGGTTAATTATTAGCTGAAAATATTGCAAATACCAGATTCTTCTGAACACAAAATCTAGGATATGCGCTTTTTAAAAGAAAAATCAAACACTATCTAAAGGAAAAAACCCCAACATGTTTATGATTATACCAAAATTATACCCTAAACATCCAAAATAATAATTTTAAAAAATTAAATGCAAAAAGAACAAACCCACTTTTAGTTCTTGCAGTATTACTTTGGAGGCAGAACGACCTATTTATCTTCAAGGCCATAACGTATTTGTTAATGACACGTGTTCACCACTTCAGGGTACAAGATTAGAATCTAATCTTTTTACTAACTCCTGGTTACTAAACTAAACTCTGGTGAGGAGTTACCTACATTGTTTGCTGACAGGAGGCACTTACAAAACAGCATCATAGCCATAATGTGTCCAATAAAGACAGCTGCCTGTTCAGCTTTTTAAGTATTTCAGCTTTAAGAAAGACCCAACTAGTTATTTGGAGAATCAAAATATATGTAGGGCACTCAGACAGATAAAAGCAGGCTGCCCAAATTTTAAGGTAATCACCAAGGAGCAAAACTTTATCATGTTCACAAAATGAGAACTCATATTAGTGTGCAGCTGTGAATCCCATGAGCCAGGAGAGGTTTTTATATTTAAGCAAGACTGAAACAGATAAAAAGATAATGGAGGAGTAGAGGAGACTCAAACCTTATTTTGCTTCTACAAAGTTAAAACTTAAATTATTTGATGAGGCTAGACATCATGGAGTTGATCTTTGGAAGAATATTCTCAAAAAGGCTACTAAACAAATAAGTGAATTTAAAATACACCATCAATCAGAATAAGAAAATAAAACTAGCAAAAACAACATTAAAATAATTAGTCAGTTTCCCTCCTCACTCCCCACCACCCACTCACTGGAACTGTGAAACTCATCTCAGTAATTTTGCTCTCTACATATTGAAAAGGGCCTACAGCTCTGGAGTTGTGAATTCGTCACATTTTGAACCAGTTATCTTGTAAGGTAAAAAAACAAGTCATAGTTAAAAACTCCACAACTACTGTATTCTAGTAGTTTGATGAAGTATCACTACTAAGCTTCAAATTTACCTTCATATATTGCTTGAAAATGTCTGCAGCTGTATTCATTTCCACCACAGTATATACAATGAGCTTACAGAAAGCTGCAAGTAGGTTTCTTCTTTTGTGCAACGCTTCAATTTTGCTGGCTTCATCATCCTGCTGTCCATCTAGAAGGAGTTCAGAACAGGAAAACTGTCAGGTTTAAAGACACCATGTTTAAACATTTATATAAGAAACTGATATGGGCTAGTGGTGAGGATTCAGAAAATTAGATCTCAATTCTGATGCCAATACACTTCATTGTCCACTGAAAAGTCTCTTACCCTGATACAAATATTTGAGCCTATTAAACCAAACCCTTACTGTAATTATGCTACATGTTCCCAATACAGAAAATCCTTTAATTAGCTGCTGACATTTAAAAGCCAAACCTATCTCTGTGTACATGCACAACTCTCAATGACAAAACAAGATTAAAACAAAAAAAACCCAAGCATATAAGAAAAAACCCAACAACAAAAATACCACCACCACAAAATCCCAGAAATGCACAAGGAAACAAAGATATTAGTTAGAAAACAAATAATACAAAAGAAACTTAGATTTTGTACAAACCTGCACTATTATTATCATCATCCTGATCAATGAAGACATGATCTAAAATAAAACTGAGTAGTTCAGATTGCAAGGAAGAATCAGGAGTGTAAACAAGTGGCTCCAACATGTCACGTCCTCCTGTCATAATCTGATGGCTGAAGATCATCAGCACATCACACAGAATTGTGAAAGCCTGTTAAAAAGAAACCTTAGTAAATACTTGCTTTGAAAGTGGATTTTGTTTAGAATAATGTATTTGCACTTGACAAAATACTTAAGATCTCAGCAGTGTACACAGGTCACTGAAGTCCCACACAACTACAAAGGCCAACTGAAGTCAAAATGTGCACAGCTTCTCACAGCAGGTTCCTGTATCAAGACTGAGTCTTCAAACAAAAATATTGCACAGATGATGCCAACTAAATATGAAAATATTGCAGGATTAAAACATGAGGAGCCTAAAACACCCAAATTCTGCCTGCCAGATCTACATTAGGACACTACAGAACTTTGTGGACTCCAACCATAGCACAATCTCCTTTTTGCTGTCTTTTTAAAAAATTGTTTTGATCACATTTGTTTAACATATAACAGCTGAGATTAATCAATCCCTTTAAATCCTAATGTCTAAAAATCCAAAAGTGCAACCAACTTTTTGTTTTGCTGGCTAACTTGTGCATCTGACATCAGATTTAAATGTCTCTACTCCACTGCCCCAGGAAGTTCAAATGTCTCAGTAGTGACACAGAGACTGACATTCTTCAAACAGACCAGAGCAACAAACTGCCTAGTGCTGCACCTTCTCTTTGGCTCTAGTCTCCCAAGTACTTCCATGAACAGGTCTGTTCTCTAACTCTTCAAAGCAAATATTACTAAGTCCTAGTCATAAAAAATACATGTGCTCCTCTGAAGTGCCTTGTGTCCTTTCATGAGATTAGAGAAGGTAAGTGGAACCAAGGCTGTTGTACCCTATGAGACAGGTACCCTGTGTAACTTAGCAGTTCTAGTTTCTAGAGCATTCACCAGAGTCTGAGAGTCATAGAGCCTCTTAGAGAGACCTACTCAGCTTCAGTAATTTTGTTACTTGCACTGTCACACCCTACACCTTGTGACTATTACACTAGGTAGCTCTTTGACATAGAACAAGCCTATTAAGCTCCAGGAGTATTCTTGTTCTAGCAAGAGTTTCAAAAGCTGCAATTGTGAGACTCAGTGAACCAGATTTTCTACTTTAATCAGGTTATTACTATCTTCAGCAGCAAACAGGCTCCTGGGTTTCTATTTCTTTAATTAAACCGTCTACCTAGAAGATAATCCGGTCTTTCCCCTATAGAGACATACTTCATTTTCTTTAATTTTAGCATTTTAAAGATTGTTAAAGGCATTTACTTAGAATTAATCCTGCTATCAGTAACCTATGCTCTTCACTGGAACCTCAAAATCCTACAATTTTGTCCTGGCCAAAGAAGAATTTGCCCACAGACTGGAAGAGATTCAGCCCCTACAGTTTATTTCCTCTGACTGTGTTATCCTCAGAACTCAGGGCAAGTGTTTCCCAATATGATGTCTCAATTCTTTTTGAAACCAAAGCAAAAATTAAAGACATCCCCCAAAACCTTCATACCAGCATTTCAAAAAAGCCAGGATTTCTGTCTCCTGCCTGAACTGTTACACGTTACTTACTCAAGCTTAGTATGTCTGAAATATTTAAGAATTTAGTTCCAGATAAAACGCTCCCGGCAAAGGACAACTGTATGAGGGACTGACAGTAAAATTGCAAACATCTTTTCCAAGCAGTGTATCATTGTTGAACCTTCTAATCATTTGCTAGAGCATCTCTAAACAACACTATCACCAACTGATCAGTGTGTGTGTTCCTAAAGGTGACTACAAAAAATTCCCATTTCCCAACAATAAACTCTCCTAGGTGTATATAAACATATACACAGTCATCTTAAGTACTCATTTTTTTCCTCCTGGTTTTGAGATCCCCAAATTCTTGGGACTCTGAAAATCTGAGGAATATACTGCCTTATGGAGAAACACAGAGAAAGAAGAGAATGGAAGCTGCACCTGCATGCATTCAAAGACAGAACCAATAAAATAACCTCTTTTAAACTGCTGTCCTTAGCTCTTCCAGTTTTGAGCCTATGAATCCACAGCTCCACAGGAGATGTAGGTCATTAGGACATGGCAAGCAAGAGGTTTGAAATGGAACTTTCTCACTTAACTTACACCCAGAAGGCTTCTACAGTGCACCTGCAGAGTCATTATTTAAAGAAACAAAAAGCTTCTTTGCATAAAACATTCTGCTGCCTAAAACTACTCAAAAGAATGAAGTTTAAACTGATTCTGAAATGCTATGTACATAAGGAGGGCAAGCATACAAGTACAGTATGTATGAACACTCAAAAGGCACTCAGCCTGAACATCCAGGACATCACGTTCCCACGTAAGTGCCAAAAATATTATCAAGAAGAACTTTTCAACTGCTTTAAAAGTACAGTATTAGAAGACTACAAGTAACAACAGCACTAACCTGTTCCTTAACAGCAGTGTTTACATTGGTCAGGTAGTGTTGACAAATTTGACAGAACACTCTCATCTGCTTCTTTAGACGTAGAAGATCCTCCTTCAAAGAGAATGATTTCATATAACAGTTTTGCTTTTTCAATTTTATAGTCCCATTTAGTGCATGTACTTTCAACAGAGCATTCCACCACAGACCTTAGTGGTAACAATCAAGTCCACTGCATTATTTAGAAGAATCACTACTACAAATAAAATGACCAAGTAGCAATAACCTTAATTTTGTCATTCTTGTGTAGCACAGAAAAGATGGCATTTGGGATGAAAATCATGTTATTTTATTAAAAAAGTAGTAACTAAAAATCCTCAGAAACAAACCGAAAAAACCCTAACACATCCCCTCACCTCCAAAAAATTCCAGAGCATAAAGCATTTTCTCTTTAAAATATCTGTATTTTCAGCCTAAAGGATAGATTTTAGACAGCTGTTCATAAGTAAAAAAGACAAGCCTACTCGGTATTATTTTATTTTTTTAATTCACTGATTTAGGATAAAGTGGAATATCAGATCAGAGTCGGTTTTCTTTCCCCCCTTCATTGAAAAGAAAAGGTACCTTTATGAATCTCAATAACTTCTTAAAGAGTAGATTACTAAGCAAACAAAGTATCAAAATGGTCTAAGTACCACCCACATGTGTGACACAGTTGGTGTTCCTCAATCATGTGAAGATGTAGCCCCATAGAACTGGGGAAGTTGTAACACGAGACCAACTGTGCAATCAGCATCAGTCCGGACAAAGATGAAATACACCTGAGGCAAGTTTAAAAACTATGCCTGCAATCTAAACTGAAACAAGTCTCTCCCTTCAAGAAAATGGGTAACACACTGCTATAGCACATGGTTTAATCCCAACAGGATTAACAAAAGCAACAGGCTGCTCCTTGACAGGAATTTAAGTTTAACATGATTTTATAAGTACTTTTCTACACAAAACCTTTTCTCTCAGCATTTACCATTCAGATTACTACACTGATGCTAAGACATATATACATGGAAATATTTTTATTCCTTTATACATATTTATTTGTTTACATTTTTATTAAAATTGAACCATTTACATAGTCTTTAATTTAGGGCATGTATTACAAAGCCAATTCCTATACTTAGTTCACAAACCTGTTCACTAAGAGCAAATTTAGCAGATGTTGACAATGCTGTCAGAGGCTAAAAAAAGCCCAAGTCAACCAACTAAAAAAATCAACCAACCAACCAAATCTTTACGCACAGTACATTTCTGTCACTTCTGTTTCTCTGCTTATTTTTTGCTGTTGTAATGTTCCACTTTCATTGAACAGAAATCAACAGAACTTCTGTAGGCACTTAGTATATTTGGCAGCAGTTAAGCAGCTAAATATAATAAAATAGTTGTAAATCAGAAATTAAACCAATGTAAGCTTTAATTTACCAAATTTTATTATGCAGGAGCAGAAGATAGTCTCAATAAGGGACCACTTTTCAATTAGGTTCTTTTCATTCCTGCTGAAAGTATTACAAATTACATTTTGCTGCAAAACAGCTAGGTTAATCTTCATTTCTAAACTAACCTGACAGTATTTATCTCATCTTCTGCCACTAGGTTTGTGGTGAAGTTTTGATCACTGTTACACTGTTACTGCTGTTTACCCTTTCAGGTAACAAAGCCTCCAAATCCTTCACACCCCTACATGACTCTCAACAATCTGTGCAAACACTTCATATCAGGTATTTGAGGTTGGAAATGTTAAATCCATTAAAACACAGATGGGCAAACTAGCCAGCCCATTATCTCTAACACCTCCAGACTATAATTACTCACTGGACTAAAGAAGTCTGAACAGACAGGGGAAAACCACCATAATCTAATACAGGTGTTCACTGTTATAGGCTCTAAATTAGTACAAGATACATAGCATGATTTTCCACTCCTGCATCTACCAGAACCTCAAGCTACCACATCCTAAAATAAAAAAAAAAAAAATTAAAGAAAGAATGTATGCATCCTCACATTAAAATGAGAGTCCTGTAATAAAGGATTATTAATTACTCATACATTATTAATGCCGTGAGTTCCCTTGGTTTTCTCTCTAGTTAATTGTGACAGTCACAAACAAGTTCTTTTTCTTACATTAACTGCAAGCATGATAATCAAAGCATTTAAAAAACCTGAAGAATTTACTTGTCTCCTCTCTGACATAGAGAAAGGTGTTAACAGTAACTCAATGAAGTGCAACTCCAGGATAGATTTTCAGTAAAAAAGCACTCTTCTTACAGGACTGCAGAAAATGTATGTTTGATTACAGGGTTTATATTTTTAAATTTTAGTTAGAGAAATCATTTAAGTGTTTTGGCACTTACAAACTCCATTCTAAACTACCTAGGCCTTTAAAAAAAAGCCTTTTTTCATTAGGCAGTTCACACAGTGAACCACCTAATCAACCTCTTCAAGCAGTGCTGGATACAGGAAACCTTAATCTTCCCTCTAAGATTTTTCAAGAAGCGAAATTAGAAAGATGACATTTGCCAGAGATTTGCCCTTCAAGATTACTATACATAGAACCAGAACAGGGCCTCTCATCATTCCCTGAAAAAACCTGAAATTTAACTTAATCTTTTCATGTCTTTATTTAACAACAGATTTAACAGACTGATGAAGAGTAAAGTAGGATAGCAACATATTGAGCAATAAGAATAGTATGATAGTATACAAATTCTTAGATGTCACTGACTTGTCACTGATACTTCAGGGTTTCCAAACAAAATCAAACCCAGTACTTGAGAGTAGTAAGACTGACTACATTTGGATAACTTCCATTCTGCCCCTTCTTAGCATTGTTACTGTGCCTGATAATAAATAAACATGATACCTATTACTTTAAAATTCCATCAGATTAAACATAATATTGACATTAAAATAATAGAAACAATTAAAGGAAGTACTAGGTTTGTAAGTCAAGAATGTGACTACTAAAACTCTGAATTCAGAAGAACTTACTAAAAATAGCAGGATTAGGTAGGTATCAATAAAAAGAAAATTCCTAGTCTTAATTAAATCCATCAGTTCCCACTTGATGATACTACAGCTTTGTACAAATGTTTATATACTAATACAACTGGAACAAGGCATACCTTTGTGGAACTGCTTTCAGTAACTTTTGCTAGCTGCCAAAGGATTACATAATGAGTACACTGCAGTGCATGAATAACAATCTGAAACCAAAAGGAAAAAAACATCAGATGACAAAGGCCAATAAAAGAGAACAACAAAAGCTATTTGTTGTTGTGCCTAAAGAACACATTTTAACTACAGACCTGTTCTGGCATGTCTCCATTTTCAATGCCAGTTTTCAGTAACTTGTAGTTGCAGCCAAACAAGTCCCATCTTGATAGGTCATGAGCACTGGAAGCATTAGAAATAAAGCAAAAAATATTATTTAACTAATACTCTTTCTTCAATTTTAGGTTAACAACTGGTCAAAAAAAAAAGAAAAAAAGTTAGTGTTGAAAAAACCCAGCCACTGAATACCTTCCCACCCCAACCAATACACACAAACACACAAAATAAAAAAAAAAGCGAAGTAAAAAAATTCCATGAAGTTGCATTAAAAAGTAAGATATATCATATTAAAAACAAGCAACCCCCTCACCACAAACCCTGACAGACATGTGCAGAAGACAGCTTACTTGTGAAAAGCAGTGATTCTCTTCAGTGTTGACAAGACTTGATATGCATCATCTTCATCAGGTTCCTCCCCCTATTTAATAATCATACAGTGAGATATCTCACGCAGTGCAGTCTAAATGAACTGGGCAACTTACTAAAACCAAACACACACACACACACACACACACTCCCAAGCTGGGGGGAAGGAGAGGGTGGGGACCTGATTCTAAATTATTAATCATGTCACATATGCTTTTAAACGTATTAGAGAGATAAGGCAGCAAGCAGTTCATATCTAGAGATGGAGTCAATGATCTTAAATGTCTTTTCCAACTCAGACAATTCCATGATTCTATAAAATAGAGGCAGAAGAAGAGAGAGGAGAGGGGGGAGGGGAGGAAGGAGAAGGGAGGAAAAAAATTGAAAAAGCCTAGGATAGTGGAATACAATGTATAATATAGGTGCTTCTATTTTCTCTGAAGAATCCAGCAGAGGCCACTGTCAGACAAAAGACGCTGGACTAGATGGGCCACAGGTCAGTACTTCAATCTTCTTTTAATCACAGAAAAAAAGGCCTTGAGAGAGGTAAGGGAACAGGTTTGTTCTAATCGTCCCGTAAGTTCTGACAAACTTGCATGTAGTGAAAAAAGAGGAGTAAAAATGAAAGGGTCAAAAAAGTATCTATTTGTACATAAGAAAAACTGAGGTCAAGAAACTCCTCCTTAGTCTAGCAGAGATAATGCAAGTTTTACTATTCTGTAGTTGCACAACCTATCAAAGAACTAAGGATTTCAACACTTCCACCAGAGTATTTGCCATTTTCCTTCAAGCCAACTTCTGACATTTCATTTCCTTCCTTTACCTCTCATTCTTTCTTTTTATCACAAAGGGCAACAAATGGGCACATTTCTTGTTTAGGATTTCTAGAACAGTGTTCTAGTTCAGAACAAAAAGCAAGAGAAAAAAGATCTTGATAAATTACATGCATCTAAGAAACATTAAGAATGAAGCTGTCAAAAACACACTTCCTATGCTCCTTACCATAGATGAAGAGGAGAAACAAGTTTTGTCTGAATGTCAGAGATCCCACATAGTAAAGTTAAATACTCTATCAGAAGATTCTCACTTTTCACATCAACACAATGTGGGAACAAAGTTATTTTTGATCTACTAACTGCATCTGCTTCCATTCAGGAAGGGAGGGGGAGTGTTTTCTAGAGATTTTGATACTTAACAACAGTAACATGCAACCACAGGCAAGTCTAGCTACAGAAATACATCTGAGGAGAATCCATGGGGAATTACAATACTACAGCTCTCAAAAACGTAAGCCTCAAAAGCTAACAGTAAAAAGTTTATGTATTTAATTGTTTATCTGAAACTTAACTCAAATTCCCAAAGGACTCTTGTCAAAAGGAGATCAAAATTAAAGACTCACTGTCTTAATCTAAAAGAACAGTCAGTATTCACACAATCACAGCAACATCAGTTGTATTACTGCACTCAAGAGTCTTGAAATTCAGAGGGAAGATCCCATCCCTAGCTCTGGCTTGCAGAGAAAGACAGAAGAACATACTGAAAATATTTACAAGGGCAGGAAAAGGTGATCTTGCACATTAAAATACCTCTTGCAGGAAGTCCTCAAGAAGTCGATTAAACTTGTCTGCCAATTCATCTATTAACTGACTTCTTGCAATGTCAACCCTGTTAAAGATTGTGAATTCTTCATTACAGAGAGCGTGGTAAGTTTTTGAACAGGCTTCCAAAACATCTATATCTGTGTGCTTCTCCACAATATCCCGGATTTGTCGCAGTAAGGCATCCAGATGCTAGAAGGAAGACGAGCCAAAGAAGAAAATATTTATTTTTATTTACATATATACACACAGAAACACACACACACATTTTTAATAAAACTTAAGGAATTTCAGAAAGTAAATTCTGTTTATTACTTTTGTAACTATGATACAGAACACAAACACCTTCCAGAAAATCAGTGACGCTTCTGAGAAATTAATTCTATTTACCAAAAATCAAGTTGGAGCTTGTAACAGACCAAACCACCAAAGTGATTAAAAATTTGCTATTGTCAGTATGGTCTTATCTAACACTTGAATTTGCAATGACAACTGAACAACACAAAAGTATTTACCTCTCCCACTGACACAAACATTTATGCATATTTGTGTGTGTCTTAAAAGCTGTATAATTGAAGATTTAGTTTCATAACACTCTACTATCTGCCAACTAAAGCCAACTTCAGCTGTTCGCATATTCCTCCCCTCAACCTGATTTGCTCACTGCTGCTCTATCACTGCTGGCTATGATGTCAACTACACCATTTTATCACTTTTTTACTCCTAACAATTTCCAGCTACTTCCTTCACAATGCAGTAGCACATCTGAGAAGAAGACAATAGAGATGAGAACAGCTTCACCAACTTCATCAGCATATGAGATAAAATGAGAGCAATAACTACGTAATTTGTGATCTGGTATTCTTCCTCTTTTTCATGCAATGATGATGGTGGTTTTCTAGTTTCACTGACAGAAAAATAAAACTTACTGAGCTGTTTTTACAAGCTTTATCTGTCAGACAGCTATCTCAAATATGACCATAACCCAGCAATAAATATTCTTGATTTAAGTTCATCTAAGTGGCAAGATTTTCTGTTAAAACTGGCCAGAAAGGCCTTAGAAAACTCAAACTTTCATTATCTCTAAGAAGAGCAGCCAGCTACAACTCTGAAATCCAAGTCACATTATCAGTAAAGGTTACAGTAAGTAAAATCTCCTTTACCCAAAAGAACACTCCTAGAATGGTGACTGAAATTCCAGTGACTAAGTCTAAATTTTGGGACTTTTATGTTACTGTGTGGATGTTACCGTACCTTTTCTAATCGCCCTGTTGTATAAATTTCCAAATCAAAGTACTGTGGCAACTGCAGTAAGTTGGTGACTTTTTCTGCATCTACAGAATACTGTAAAATTGGCAAAGAAAAAAAGTTTAGATGAAAAAGTCTTGGACAACATAATTCATTATAGAACAAGTAAATATAAACAAAGATTAGTAAGAAAAAAAGAAATAAAACTTGTGGCAAGCTGTATCATTAATTACAGAAATACACTCATCAACATTTCAATAATCCATCTGTGAGAAATTGAATTAAACCTACCTTTGCCAGCAACTGAGGAAGTGCCACTGCAAAAAGCTCAGTGATTTTTGTCCTGTCGTCCAACTGAGTTTTCTTTTCCTTTGCTGTCAGCACCTAAAATATTGGTATTGTGAGACTTTTACAACTAAAAGTTCTGGTGCAAAGTTTCATTATCATTAATGAAATGATGATTAGTTACATGGGCCTCTAAAATCACTGTAAAATATCAATGTAAAATATCAATGTAAAGCACGAGGGAAGTGTGCAATTTAAAAAAAAAAGAAGAAAAAACCAACATCTGACATGGAAAAAATGCAATTTGTTAGTCCTAACACTATTATCTTGAAAACAGAAGTGATAACCTATAACAAAAGGTTTACCTTTCCTGCAACAATATAACATGACTGGAATGACAATGTAAGAAAGGGAACCCCTTCAGCTTACAATTTTTAATATTTACTCAATTAATTTGTCAAATGTATCTTCATACAAGCTGTCAACCTGTAATTAAATGGGCTTCTTACCAAAAGATGCACCAGTCTTGAGAGAAGACTGCTTAATGCCTCAGTAAGAGAGGCTGTCTAAACTCTGTATAATCACAGAAAAGCCAGTTGGTGGACTGGCCTTCTTCCAAGAGACTATGCAGTGTATTTTCCTTTCCCTCACTTTGCTCTTTTCACACTAAAAATAGTTTTAGCTTTTCCCAAACATTAATTCTTGTCCTCCTTTTAAACCAATACTGTTTTCAAAATCCATTTTTATTACCTTTAACAGTACAGACAAAAGCAGTAGTTCAAACGGTACTAAGCACATCCAGAAAAAGCAAACTAGCCAAGGTAGTCAGATAAATGGAGGCTGTGGAGACCAAAGCTGAATCTCCGATGTCAGTCCCTTCAGCAGCAACAGCCTACAGCCTTTTCTTTCTTCCCACACTGGCCCTACAGAGTCACCCCCACACCTCTAGATGAGCAGTTTTTTGCTTCCTACCCTTTTCCCTGTTCCTCTTCCCACAGGAGGATGACATTCTGCCGCTTGCCGAATTGTACAAAGCATTATTTCAATCAGTGCGCTTTCCTGTCTGTCCGTTAAAGCTGAAATTTAAGAAACAGATGTTAACACACAACTTATTTTTTATTTTCCACAAGGATCAAGATATGTTGGGGCTTTCACTTGGGTTTTGGGGGTTTTTTGGGTTGTTTTGTTAAAGGCAAAAAGACAGACATAGACCAACAGCTCATTTCCAGAGGTGGGGGCAGCAGAGGGGACGGAGAAAATAAGTACCTATTAAATTGACACCAGAAAATATTCAAAAATTGAGGGAATATCACTGGAGGAGTCACAGAAACGAATGGAACATTAAGTTTTACAATCATTTGACTTCCTGTCCATTTTTCAGATGTCCATTTACAAGGACCCATGAATTACAGAATTATGCCAGGGGTTTTGTTTGGATCTACTGACATTAAAGAAATTACGGCATTTTTCCATATGGTACTTGTAACAATAAATTAACCAGTTTCACCTAATTAGTTTCTCTAATGCTAAAAGTGCAGCCTGAACTTGTGGAACAAGGCAACCTTCTAAGCACTGTTCTTGTGTCACATTTCCATACCAGGCGGTGATTTCTTTCTACTCTCCCTCACATTTCATAACTGGTATTAGTGACTTCTTATAGTCATGGAAACAAAGAAAATATACGTAAACATCTTTTTCCTTATTGCAACCCTAACAAAAACTGCACAGAAATATAAACAAAGATGTACAAAAATCTCTTACGCTCTTCTCCATTGAGAGGCTCCTCCAGCAGAAGACTGTTCATACATTCCCAGTCCTTCAAGAGGTCTGTTGCACAGTCCCACATGCTGTCCACAAGATAAGCAGCATGTTCGTGCAACTAAAATGAGAACAGATTAAGTATTTTATCAGCAATGAAGTTCATTACAGAACTACAATAAAGAGTATTTCTCGTGCTTGGCTCCTGCCTGTGGCAAAAATACAGAGCAAGTTTTGCAAGCTCTTGGTTTAAACAGATTTTCTTTCCCAATTAACTTTAAAAGATTAATCCAGACCAACAGCTACAAGGAGTAGTGCTACAAGATCTGTTGGAACTTGGGGGATAGGTGGGTAGAGGTTTCTGGGTTTTTTTGCTTTCTTCTCTCTCTCCTTTTAACTCTTGTTAAATCACAATTTCTGTACACTTATACATCATCATGTTTGTCAGAGTAGCACTCACAGCCTGTCTCAACACTGTGTACTGACAGACCCTTCAAATACACACAACCACACAAAACAGTCTTTTGACCCCCAGGTCAAACAACAGGAAAACCAGGAGAGATTCAGGGTTATTAACCAATGAGTGTGGAAAAGAAAAACAACAATAAAATGTAACTGAAAAAAATTAGAACAAAGCTCAACAAAAAAAATCCACACACACCACAAAAACAAGGATATCTTCGAAACCCAACTTACTTCACTTTCCAAAAAGAAAAACACTAATGTCTTCACAAGATTCGCATTCGGACTTTGTCTTCCCCTCCTTTTCAGTATTCCATCATCTTCAGCATCTCTGCGGCTGAAAAGCCTAAAAGAAGAATTATTTCTTGACAAGTTTCTTCTTCATTGCCTTCACCGTAGTCAATTCACATCAAGACACCTGTTTTTTACACACCAAATACCTTGTTGCTTAGCTTCACGTTTGATTTTGAAAGGAAGTAATCTGGGACAAGTATCATTTGAACAATTTCATTTATGCATTTTATGTATGTTGAGTTGATATTAAACTGTTTCCATTGGAATGTATAATTATAACAAAATGCTTTAAAAACATCAGTGATAATTGCAGGTGCTTGAGGTCCTATGCTCCTCCTGAGCAAACTGTATTTTCTGATCCTCCCTACAGGAGACTTTAAAGTAGCAAAGAAATACTGGAAGGACATCTGATAAGTATTAAATGGAAACTCTTTTTTGTTCTCCTATACACCTGATACATGTTGGATTTTTAGTGGATTTTTTAAAGAAAAATATTTTATGAAATGGTCATATGGGACAATGGGGAAGAGGCGGGCAAAGGGAAGGAGCTACAAATGGGAAAGCACTCATTATGATGTAAGCCCAAGTTTTAGGCCCCGAACTACATAGGCATTTTAAGATGTTTCACAGGAAGGATGGGAAAGGAGACATAGGAATATTTTTATTATATTCCCTGAAGGTACAAGCTTTCAAAGTACAGCCTTCAAAACTGCTCTCTATTTCCCATTTAGAAAAACTACAGCAGTTCAGAAAATACAGTAAGGCTACATTCTCTCTTCTTTCTTAAGGCCACTTTATGATTCATTTTTTCCTAAAACTAGTAAGAATCATCGTATTAATGCACACAAATGCACAAGTATCTACAGAAGCAAGAAGTTAACTGTAATTTCTCCATCTTACTTTTTATAAAGAAATTCCCCTGCGGCAACTGCTACTGGCCGATGAGCTGAATAAACCAGGTGGTAGACATTTTCACAGTCTTCTGCAGTCAGAACTTCTTCACTACTCCTAGGGGTAGGGATGGAAGAAGGAAAGGAAGAAAGAAAAAAACAAAAAAGGCTGAGTCAACAAAGTATGACTTCTAATGAGGGAGATGAAAATGAACGAGAACCTAAACCTTTTCCTGCAATTTATCATCCTAAAACTCAAGAGTCTTAGTTCTAACATCTTCCTGAACAAAAGAAAATGAAGTATGAGCTACTGATAGAAGGTTATGCTCAAGAGCTCAACTACCGCATAATGTTCAATATATTCTGTGTCCTTCATTTCAAACATTCCACGACAGTTTTTAACTGTGAGGCTGAATTCAAAGTTCCTAGCCCCTACACCTACTGAACTGTGGGAGATAAGTAGTAACACTGTTCTAGACAGATTACTTTTGAAATTCTGTTTTGTTTAAGACATACAGACATTTCTATAGCCTGCAGATTATCTGAAGTGTCATGCTGCTGGCCTCACCCACAGGGATGAGAAACACTTAAGTTTCAGTATTTGTTGTATGTCAGATAAGGAAATATACATGTACTTACTGTAAAACAAGAGTGAGTAATTTTATTGCTTGGACTGCAACATCATATTCTTTGTCAAGAGTCATAGACACAATTCTATCCTAAGAACACAAAAGAAAATATTTTTGAAGAGGAAAGAAGTGTAATGCAACTTTAAAAAAATTCATATATACCAAAACTAAGAAGTTACACTAACCTTGAACCGACTGGTGAAGAGCTCCAATTTGGAATTAAGCTCCTTATTATAGTAAAGCCCTTGCAAAGCAGTTAGGCATTTGAGTCTTACTTCTCCTTGCTAAAATAAAATTAAAAACTGAATTACAAGTCAAGTATAGGATACAGATGTGATTTTCATGTCATACGAGACAAGTATCTTTTACAGTCAGAATTAATTCAAAGATTAAATGCTGTCACAACATACTATCAATAATCATGTTAATGACATAAAATATAACCTTGTTTGTAACAAGACAATGACGCAACAAAAACCAAACAAAAACCTCCAAGGTCTTACTGCAGTTACCATCTCCATAAATCAAAATACACCTGTTTCATTCTTTCTAAACACTCAAGATATTTCTATCATTGACGACCACCCCTTGTGCAGTCAAAATTACTAAGTACATAATGAGAGAAATATTCCTCATTAAATACAAGATCTACTTCAGCAGAGAACATGTTTTAAGGTATTGATGAAGTTACTGGGTTTTTACACCAAGACCATGAACAGCACAGCAAGACTGAGCATCCCTCATTTCTTTCACTTAAAATTCAATAGCTTGAAGTTTCCAATGCAAGAACTGAGGCAATGTGCTGACTCAACAAGGAGTCAAGGATTATTTATAAACTGTATCTATCTATAAGCTGAGAATAGTCTCAAGGTGGTAGTTGGTAAGCTTGAGGCACTCACCAGCATAAAAGGAGGCTTTTCCCATGCTTTTTACAGCTAGATGAGAATGCTAGAGAGTTTCTTAATTTGGCAAACAGAAATCTGCCAGGCGACAGGGCTGCATTTTCCCATCTGACATGCATTAATTTGAAGTAGATAAGTACTATGAACCACAAATTTGCATCAGCAATAAATAAATAGAAAAGATCATCTGCTTAAAAATAACAGTTCCTTAAAAAAATCTGTATGTACTCTCTAAAAACATTCAAACTATTCAAGTCTGGCTTATATGTATTGTGAAATACCTGTACCTCTGAGTGATAAGGAAAGCAGTGACTGATTCAAACAGTTAAGAGATCCAAACCTAGTCTGGAAAGATCAATAACCAAAACCAAGGAGTTTCTGCTTCTTGGTTCTGCTCCTGTTGCTCAGTGCAGTTTACCTTGTCATGCATAGTCCATCCCACGTATTTTAAGTAGCTGTCATTGAGAAAGGCATCACTGTACATTTTCATCCATATTCCGATCTCCTCAATGCAGATGGCTCTTATTTCAGCAATTGCATCTCTGTGGAGGGAAGTGGGGCAGTAAGTTCAAACAGATGAATAATTAGAAATAACCTGCCAACAACTTCCAGAATAAATTAATGATGCTCCACATTACTAAGAGAAACTTACCGGTATCTATGCACAAAAACACCTTTAAATATTGCATTCATCATGTTTTCTATTTCATCCTGATTTTCTTGAAGCTGAAAGAATGTAGAGAGTACATAAACAGTGAGCAGCACTTTTACAGTCAGATCAGATGGTGCTGAAGGTAGACAAACTAAACTAAGTTAACATTTACAAGTGTGACCATTAAATCCTTTCACAGATTCAGAAATATTCACAGATCTGTTTCACAGTACAATATGCTATTACTGAAGAAATTGTATCTACCACAGCATACAAATTTTAGTAATTCTGACCACTGGAAAACAGTTCTTCAAGTAACAAAGTAACAAAGACATCTTGGGTTTCTGAAAGGTCCTTCTTAATTAATCTACAAGAAAACCTGATTTCATTTTTTAGTAATACCATTGCTTTTTTATGTATCTATGTATTACTCACACTAGGACTGGCCCTGCACAGACATCTAACAAAACTACATTGAATGGATGGTTAAGAGATCAGTCTCAAACTGCAAGATCTTTGGGAGATGATCAGAAGACAAACTTGTTAGTTTGTCTGAACTGAGGGAAAAAAAAGGTCCTTGAGAGATAACAGCACAAATGCTGAAAAACAAAGCTGAGATGTTTCCTTTGATCATGAAAAAGTTATTTCTGATGTCTAAAAACCAAAAACCTAAAAGAAAGCAAACAGCACCACCCAAAATACCCAAAAAACAAACAGAAACCAAATCACCAATTGCCCCAAAAGTAAAAACTGAAACCTCATTGAATTAGGCTTTCAACAAGACAACACTGTCAGCAATGAATCAGCAAGTCTCTTTTACACAAAAGAAAGAAAATAGAAGTAGACTGCATTTTCAATTTTGATAGTGCTTTCTGTAGATGAAAAAAGCCTTATCTAAAGCTTTTAAACACACTTTCTGCTGAGATCATTATTGACATTATAAAAGCAGTATTTTGCTCCAAGATCACAGAGATCTTTTCTAGAAGCCAAAACCTGTCAATGTATGGTAATTTTTGTTACATATTTGAGCTCGGTGTAGGAAACTTGTCAAGAAACACAACAAAAATGTATCTATTACTGATTGTGGTCTCTCTCACTAACCTTACTACAACACTACTATTTTTAAGACTCTACATTTACTTCTTTTTACAGAAAATCTGGCAGCAAGAAGCACCTTTCAAAGTTTTTTAAATATTAAACATGAACAACCTGAAGAATTAGAGACAGTAATAACTACCAAAACCAATTACAGAACAAGACTAATTATTAGCTGTCATTTAAGAATACTTATCATTTGCACACCAGCTTGAGTTGCACTAACCTCCTTTCTCTTCTGTAGTAGGAGTTCCAGTCTATCATTAGCTCGTTTCCCAATTATTTTATTTCGTTCTGCTTCATACTGCCGCTGTGTGTTGTCCATGTTAATACTTAGATTTAATGCCACATTCACTAAAGCAGTCATCAGTTTCATGGCTACAAAAATAAGTGAAAAGAATAAGGATTATTTAAAAGGTTACCTGATCTAAGAAAACTTTAAAAGAAAAATCTTGACACCTCTTCCTATCAACCCCTTCAGTATTTATGAAAATATAATCACTAAATTTTTTGATACACAAACTTGAGCAATGTCTTACCAAGCACTGCATCATTATTTATCAAGACAATATAAGTAATACTGCTATTCTGCTCTTTTTTGTCACTTCTTTAATGTTACATGCATTATTCTTATTATAATATATGCAAATTATTATTGCTGAATTGAGATATAGGATCTGTTTCCTCCCCAAAATGATGGCAGAATGTAAGATTTACAAACATAGCTCAAAAAATACTAAAAGAATTCCATTATCAGAGTCAATTAGATTATATACAAGAAGTTTTTTTCTTGAAGAGGAAATGTCTTAAGACAACCAAGGCCACCATATCACACCAGTCTTTTCCTCTCAATTAAATTTTCGTAAGGGGCAGGTTTTTCAAATATTCACTTATTAGCAAAAGCAGAGAAAGTACATTAGCCAACTACAAGCCAGAAACAGAAAATCAAAACATAAAATACACTTGCATAGGATTTTTAGTGTGCTTTTATTTTTAAATCAATCCTTTTTAAGAGAGTGCAGACAAACACTCCTTTTTCAGAAACTGGAAGGTGATCAGTTGTGTACTTGCTTGTCGTGTGAACTCCTGTAACAAGGCATAAAAGGGCTTGCACTGGCAGGGCACAGAGAAAATTCTTGTGCATGTACCACCAGCAAAAAGATAAGCAAGGCTTAGAAGACATGCAGTTATATTGAAATATCTCAATCTGTGATCTCCAAGTATATAAAGATTAAAGGACAAGTCTGAGCTAATCACAGAAGCCAAAATTACCAGAAGTACCAGTAAATATGGATACAAGGATTTTGTTGGCACTCTTTTCCATATAAAATACAGTCTTCAACAATACAAACAGTAAAACTCAGATGAACACACAAAACCAACTGATTTGATACTGGTGTGAACAAATGCAAACACATGGCTTACAAAAAAAATATTTTGTGTGACAGAAACTAACATGCAACAGGGCAATTTCTGCAACTTTCATTCAGGCACAGCTCAAATTAAAAAAAAAATATATATATTTATATTAAAAAAAACTTGTTTTTTAAGACCTAGAATTTGTATTAGTCATATAGTACAACAGTCAGAATTGCTGATACAGCAGAATCTGTAAATTCTCCTGAAATAAAAGGTTTTGTTCCTCTCTCCATATGAAATGCCCTGACTGGTGGAAATCTCATGGAGCAGCAGCCCCACGTGCAGTGTGCTAATGTAAATTCAAGAAAACTATCACATATATAAAGGACTGACAGGACTGAAGCCAGCTGTAAGTCAGCCAGGTTCAGGAAGGCTATCAACAAATATTTCCAGTGTGGCAAAAGCTCAGTTCCATGCAGAGCCTAAATTTACCATGTTCAAAGTAAAATTGCTACAATAACCTCACATAAGCTGACAGCCACACAATGCCATTCACAATCCTTGAAGAAGGATACTGAAGAATAAGGAGTGCAAGTTTAGGACTCCCTTATCCAAGAAGCTCATCCTTTGTCCATACAAAGACATATTTCTTTGAAACATTCTATACTTAATTCATAAGGGATTTCTTTGCAGTTTAACAGATTGGGTAAAAAATTACGTGAAAAGGTCAATTACATAAAACAAAGAAATTTAGAGATTATTACTGATGAAAAAAATCTTTTAAATTATTTCTAATGAAAAGACTGGAACTTCTACTTTACATTGCACCATGGCCTCAATATGTAGCATAAGATAAGTTCATAGTAAAAATTGCATCCAACATAAAAACTACAACTTCTGTTTGAATTAATGCAGAGCATGAACAAGTTCAACTGCATTTGAGATGAAAAAGATTTACACCCTTATTTATGACCAAAGAAACTAGTAGAATCAACTGAAAAGTCTGCCTCTATTTACTTTTTCTACTGGACTTAAAGGCAATAAAAATTAAGTACTAATAAAAATTAAGCTAGCAAAAATGCTTTAAAATAGTGCTGTGTTTTTCAGTACCAAAAATCCAAGATAAAATGCTGTCCCAAAGCAAGTTGCATTAGATGAAAACTGTATTACACAATAAAACACAAGTTGAATGTTGAGTACCAAGAAGTTTAACCAGAGTAATTCTGTCCCGTGCAACACAAAACATTAAATGTAAGCAATACCCAAATAAATATATAATTCACTGACCTGCCAGTGTGCTAGTGTGCCGAAACGCTCTGACTTGTGAGTCTGACAGCCCCGTAAGCAGTGAAATGACAGTATCCATCATATATTCATCATATATGATGCTATATTGACATTGTCGGACGAGTACTCCAATGAACTCACAAAAACTGGATTTGAACTTCTTCCACTGTGGTCCAGCCATAGTTAGTGGATAATCTCCACTATCCTATTAAAACACAGAAAAGGAAACTGGAAACTCTTTCAAACATCTTAGAAGTTATTTCATTAAATAAAGATTAAGAAGAGATGGGTACAACTTTAAACCATTAATCAAATATGTTGCATACATGCAGAGCTTTACTTCCTAGTTTTATAAATTCAGTGAAGCAAGAGAGCTTAATATTTTCATTCATAAAAGTCCTGTAATTTTTGCAGCTTCTTATTCTTGAAATAAACGTCCAGCAGTGTGAAACAGCAAGATTAGGACAGGTAAAAAGAAAATAAAAATTAATATTAATACATAATCATCACTTCATTAACTTACCTCATCAAATTCTTCAGTCATTTTTCGGATTATTTCAGAATTCTGCATATGCCGGAACATCTCTGCTGTGACAACTCCTACAATTTAGATATTAGGTCATTAGTACTGTTAATATGAAAACTGTAGATGGCAGATGACATGCCTCCTTCTACAATGTAAAAATAATCCATTTTCACCTAACCTACTGATTACACATGTATATTTTTAATAAATTTCACTTTTTTTTCTTCTAGCATCCATGTCTAACAAGCACTTAGCATCATTGATATATGTGGGGTTTATTATTATTCTTTTCAAGAAGTGTGTGCATTTGTGTGCATGTACATACGCATCCAGAATTTATTCATTCACTCACATTCGGACATCAAAGATACTTGTGCCAGACTTCTGTATCAGTGAGCAATTACACCATCTAAAGTGACCTTTTGGGACTCAAGATTCTAAATGGTGCTAGACAATTCTGAATAGCCCTATTGCTACTTATTATCTTCTGCACTGCAATAAACAGAGTGTTTTCATGCAATTTCTATTTGTCTTGGCCTCAAACTGTTAGACCTCCCAAAGTTTACTGCAAAATTCATGACAAGGAACATCACAGAAAGCACTGAAATATTCTGTGGCTTTATCTTGTAACAAAAAATCAGAAGGTCACTACTCTTGAAAGTGCAGATAACCTCTGAGGAACACTGTTAGCTTTCTAGAGACTTATGCACTTTATAAGTTTTATGTTTCTCAGGACAGAGAAACACTTGAGCAGAACAAATTACATCCAGTCCTTCTCTATCAAGCATAGGGACACTGGAAGGCAAGTTACCTTCTATTCAAAAGCAAGTGAGAGGTAAAAGAATGGAGGACATGGAAATGAATACAGAAAATAAAGAAAAAATATATGGAAACACAGTCTTACTACAGACAGGCTACCATGAAGTTGTCCATAACATCTTTTAAAACAAGCATGTCTACAAAAGCTATGAAACAATCTTAAAACAATCAACATTAAGAAATAGGAACATCCAAATTAGAATTTCAAGACTGAACAAGCTGAACTAACAGTGTTAGGAGAGATGATTTTCTGAAATAATAGCAGGAACAGAGGAAGATGAAGCACATGTTAAGTAACAGTACTGATTTCTATCTGCTGTAAATAAAAAAAGCTTAATCAACACTTCAAGCTACAGTGTAATATTTCTAAAGCTCCTGTTCCCACCTTCAGAATTAGTTAACTCCAAGAACCTGATAATGTATATTAGCTGTGGGGATGAAGCTGTCCTACAGCATCAGTAGTATGAAAGCAAAGACTGAGAATCATACTATAATATTATTTAAATGGATGAGTAACCATTTCAGTATCTTACCTTTGCAGCCTGAACACTGAATAAAGAAGTTAATGAGATCAAGAAGTGCTATATCTCTGTCATGTTTGTATGATTCTATCCAGTCATCCACTACAGACTGAAAGAAAACAAATAAAAAGGCACTGCTCAGTTTTCAGAAAATGAAGACGTTACTTAACTGCTTTCCAGTAAGTGGTGGTTATTCATCCCTTAAGTAACTTGAAACCTCTTTTTTGATTAATACAGAACTAAATGTTTAAATAGTCTTTCACTGCCTTAAGTTCTCAAGAATTCATTTTATTGTATAAATATATACCAGTACAAAACTGACACCTAAACATAACTCACAGGAATACCATATACTCCTACAGTAACATTTTTGGAGGAAGAATACAAAAATAATTGGGGTATTTTACAGAATCAGGTTTTTTATTTACACCCTCCCCCTGCACTGCCAAGCTATTGGCACTTCTATGAAGATACTATTTGTGCATTCAATTCCAACAGCTACAGTTCCCTATATTCTTTAAAAAATGTGCCTCTTTGGTGAATTTGCTTCAACCACATTTGCCATAACAGGATCAACAGCACTGCCCGACACTCCGTGGATATTAATTAATCTGTAGTTACTAAGCCAAATAGGAACAAGTATGTTTTATTAAAATACCTTAATATGAAGCAATTAAACCTGTGAGAATCATTTTGAGAAAACAGAATTTACCTGCAATTATGTTTTAACCATCCATTTGTAGAGTACAAACCATCTACTGCCAAGGTCATAAAAGCACAGAATCACACAATTTTATTAACACAGGTACAAGAGAGTCACTTTAGCATCAAGTTCTCAGGTTTGACTTTTTTTAATATGTTGATACCCTTCCCTAAATGATGGAATAATTCAGAATTTCAAAAAGACAGCTGGACTTCGAAGCATCTCCAAAGCTTCCCCTCTGTATTCTCAGTGCTCACCCTCACAGGCAATATTGCTATGAGGACAAATAGAACATACTACCATTGAGAAAACCTTCTGAACAAAGATACAGCTAAATCACTCTTCCCCGAATCTCAAATTGTGTATAGTGTGATGCACAACTTCAACATCTGTCAGCAAGACAAAAAGAATTAAAAACTCCAAGTTAAACTGTCATGGTCTTTCCATCAGGAACAGAACCTATGAACTAGAACTGAGTGGATTGACCTGAAGGGAGGGATGAAATACAAAGAAAACATCTTAAATTTGGCTTCTAAAGAAGGTCACCATGCAAGGACTAAAGAATGATAGGAATGAAATAAATATTTCAATTAGGCAGCCTTGTTTTCAGAATCTATTAAATTTAAAGAAGCTCCACCAAAACAGTTGTTTCTTGAAATGTTTTGTCTCTGTGAATGAACCATCTCTTTTTCCCAGGGAATACATACTAATTCACAGAATCACAGAATGGATTAGGTTGGGAAAGACCTTTGAGGTCATTGAATCCAACATATGACTTAACAACACCTTGTCAACTCATTTAGAAGGTACAGAACAGAATTTAAAATAAATTAGTTAACTTAAAATTATTACCAAAATTTTTCCAGATAAGCAAACTCTGAGGGCCATAGAGAAAACTTATTGCTCTAACTGCTGAAATGGACTTTAGTTTAGAAATAATTTGAGCATTTTTTTCTTCCTAATTTTAAAAAAATGGCAAAGATTCAGGTATCGTTTTCCCAATTCAACAGACCTGGCAAAGGTCTATTTTGCCCTTAGAAAGCAAAATACTTTGACTTCACATCATTTCAAACAGTTAAAAAGTCATGAAGATAAAATTACTGATAACTGACTGAACAAGTTGCACAAAGAGCAACAGTTAGGGAAGTATTGTTTTTCCATCCACTTTGAAACAGAACAAAACGAATGATGGGAGCATCAGAATTTCTCCACACAAATACATCCAAGTAATTTGCTCTTGTTCCCAGCTGTAATGCAGGAGCCTGCAAACCCTGAGAGGACTACAGTGACCCAGCTTCCTGCATATGTATTACACGAGCTATAAACTCTAGATTTCCAATCCCAAAGATAGTCTTTCTGCCACACTGCCAAGGAGTCACATGAGTGAGTCAGCAGGAAAGCTTCATGGATGTCAGGTTTACACTTTATTACACTTCAACTCTATCTCGACTGGGAGACTCACAGACAAGCAAACACTTTAGTGACTTATCTGAATTTTAAAAAACCCAACAAAAACAGTGCAGTATTTCTTAACAGTCTGACTTCAGTCCTGTTAGTAAATGCAATGGGGAGAGTGCCTAACATAGATTCTTGAACAGGTTAAATTTCCCCTAAGTTGACTTGGCCAGAGTATATTGCTACACTGTAATTGCTGGAATTTGGGTCAGGAAATTTAAAGAGGAGCCCTAAAGATACAGCTAGTGATTTTACTTTGGGTGAAAGAAAAGAAGCAACTATTTATTTTCAGATAATCTGAGCTCTGGATGCATGTAAAAACTACAGATTCTTGTTAAGTTCTATGACAACAATAAGTCTAAATCACATTTGTATTTAGTTACCACCACACAAAAAGAACTTTAAAGTCATGCAATCCAAAATAACCTTTCTTCATTCAAGATACTAAAAACTTAGTTTGAATCATAGTATGAATTTATTCATTACATATGTGATTACTCATGAATGTTTAGAAATGAAAAATCAGTTTATTCAAATTCAAACATCAACGAAGCAAAACCACTTTATTTTGATCTTTATATACAAGTAAAACTAGCAAACTGAAGGAAAAAAATTACTTGATATTTAATTTGATTAAACTTATCTCAGTTCTTACCTGCATAGCACTCTTGCCCATTTTAACTACTTCAAAGAGCATCATGTTTTCCACACCATTCTGTTGGTGATGTCCATTCATCCGATTCGGACCACCAGGTTTCCCTCCTCCGTTTCCACTTTTCCCCTTCTCTGCTGGTCCTTTTTTTCCTTTTTTACAGGTCTGCAATCATACACACAAGAGGTTTTATTTAATTATTATGAAGTATTAAAAAAAAAAAATCACTACCCATACCATAACAAGTATAGACAAGGCCTTTGATTTTCAGCAACCACATTTCTAAATATTTTATAAATATATGTGTGTGTATATATATATATAAATTCAAAAGTTGAGAACAGCAGATCCTGAGTGACACAAAGACCAGCAAGAACTCTGCAAGTTCCCCTTCCTCCATCCCTCACTTAAAATCTTTTAGTAACTAAAAATGTGATTAGTGACAGTGTATTACACAGATCTTTCTCATGTTTAAATTGTAAAACAGATTATACATACCTCCTTTAAAACAGCTGAAGTGATTCCCTTAACACACTACAAAGTCTCCTCTGCAATTCTAACTAACTAACTAACCTTTTGTTTTTTTCATTTGAACATATGTTGGCAAGTAGGGGTGAGAAAGAGCATACAGGTGTCTTTTTATTTGATTCTCAAATCAAGTATGACTTTCAGAAAGAAAAACATTAAGTACAAATTACATGACCAATGTACAAAATCTACCACCTCTCAATAACCAGGTGCTCTGCACTGCTACAGGCACATGGGGTGTCCAATGAGGGGTCACAGCCCAGGCCAGCACTCAGCAGGAAAGGAGGTACACACGCTGCCTGTGAAGCCACTAGAGGCACATGGGGAGGACAACTGCCCAAGGAATTGAGAGAAGGGCTGGGAACTGGCTTTAGACCTCCCACTCCACTATTGCAACCCCCCGTCTTCAACCTGTTAAAAAAACCCCTTTTAACTGAATTATTGGTTTCTGTTCACTTTTCAAATTAAGAGACACAGAATTCATGATGAATTTAAATAAAGGATGGAAAATAAGCTTAGAGACTGATCAAATCAAAGCTAATCCTTTCCTCCCTTACTTCCCTTACACCTTCAGAGCACTAAGAAAATACCACTTAAACAGTCAAGATGAAGCCTTTCCATGTAAATACAAATATGAACTCTATCCACAGAACACTTGCATTTTTAGAAAATATTCCTTGCTTATTCAACTTCAAAGCAAGTGCTAAACTCTTCAATTCATAACAGTAGAAATGTTATAGCATCCCTAAAGACTGAACATACTTTGCCTTTGCCTTGTTTTTGGTTTTTTCCTTCAATATCTTCAAAGTCTGTATCGGAAGAGAAGTGTGTTTCAGACTCCCTGCAAGGATGAAAAGACAAACCATTTACACATTTCATCAGAAACATTCTTAAATATACTACATAAAATCACAGTATGCTCTCAGTCCAGTAAGTCAACACCAACAGTGAAACTGCTTTTTCTCCCAAGCCTACTGTTGAGGAACAGAGCATATCCCCACACTTGCAGCCTATCCTGTCTCCTCCCAACAACGTACCTGTGAAGGAAGCCATACAGTAAGATTAAAAGATCTGAGGGTAGGCAGAAAATAGCAGCAGGCTGGGAACCATGCCTTTGGCATGTGACAAACATGAAAACATCTCAAAAAGCAAAGAGCTTTACATATCGGCCACAGATACTTAAACAAAATGAGAAGGGGAAAAAACCCAACAGCAAAACAACCCCAAAAGCATCACTCTCCCTGACAACCAAAGTGTCTCAACAGATTTCTTCATGCTGTTAGAAACTCAGGAAATAATTAAGAGGTTTGCACTTATGTTGAAAAGTACAGAAAAGACGTTTAGGTCAGGTTTCCTCATCAAAAAGATAAGATGTAGTTCTGTTTAGGCTTATAAGGTAAAAATATACTAAATACACAAACTCATTTGTTTTGTTTCCTACACATTAAAATATGCTGCATTGATACACAAATCCTTTATTGCCAACACTGACAGAAAGATGGTGTGTGAAATGACCTGAATTATTAACAGAGAATGCTTGGCTTGTATATTCTATATTTCTACATTTCCTGTAGAATTTAACTTAAATGATGCTACTAGACCTCATTTTAACACAGAGATGCAGCAACAATGAATTTCAGCTACTATCTTGCTGATACACACTTCCTGATTCAATTAACAAAACAATCAGAAAGATGACCGGAGGCACAGAGACTCATTCCTATGGATTTATTTATAACATTCTGAAACACTCCAGAAACTTACAGTCTCTCACTACTGCAAGTGGCTGAAAGGAGCTTGCTGCCTTTTGACATGGATTCTGCCATGTCTGGTTTTGCTGACTATGTAAGCTGATATGGACTGGAAAAGCCTCCAACCAGGACATTTGGGGGAAGACTGAAAGAAGGGAAAAAACTGGAAAAAATTTCTTCTTTGAAGATTCCTAGATGTCCTTATTTTCACATGAAAGAACTAAATACAAACTCCAAACACTTCACTGAGCAATTAATTGTACCCACAGAGTACAAAACTATTATAAACAGCTGTAAAAACATTATTTCATATTAAGCCATCTTCCAATTTATTTCCAATCTTTATTTCTCACTGAAAAGAAAAAACACCCACACAAACTCATTGATACAAAACTATATCTTTGCATCTTTTTAGACTTCATAACCAAGTTAATCCATTTCAACAGTCTAGAGAAATGTATTCATGCCAATCCCTTGACAATAAAGGGGGACGAACTGGATTCTTTTGGTCTGCTTATAACAATCACTTTATTTCCCTATCCAAAAGTGTAATCTGTACCTAATTCTAAACCTTGGAAATTCAAATGTCTGTTTCTTTAAAATCGTGGGAAGACTAAATGCTTAAAATTATGTCAAAAACACCAAGGAACTGATGCTGAGGGAAGCCATTACTTTGGCTTTAACTAAAGCATTTGGCATAAAATATTTTAAATATTAAGTGAGCCACCCAATTACGGGCAAATATTTAAACTACTTGATTTAAAATCAGATTTTTTAAAATATTTTTAAAGCTTATTTAAGTTACTGATGAATTAATACTCAAGAAAAAATTAAAACAATGCTTTATCAACATCTCAATAGAAAAAAAAAATATAGAACACTATCTTTTATTACGTTTCCTTGCTTCCAAGAAAAAGCAAACCATAACATAAAACAGAGACAGTACATTTACAAATGGAACTACAAATTCTTAAAGCACTTACTGAAGGAGAGTAAAATCAGTTGGTATTTCTGGAGCTGCTATCATTTCTTTATCATCTTCTGGAACACCACTGTATTAGAAAGATATTCAAAAAGCAGTCTGAAGTGCAAGCTTACTTTTCTTTCTTCCTTTGCAGCAGACAACTTCTAGAATAAAATAAATCAAAAAATACAGTAAAAATTGTTCCACATATGGATGGGTAAGAGAGTTGGAAACACAGAAAATGTAGATCACACCATCCTCTGTTTCCAACCAAGCTTTTTCCTGTTTAAAGATTGAGTCCTCCCATGATCCTACTACAAAATGACTCCACAAATGGTAAAAACATTGCAGTAAAATAAAAATACAGAAACACTTAAAAAAAACCCAACCAAACAAAATGTAACAAAAATCCCAACCAAAAAAAAAAAAAATAATTAAACAAAGAACACGAATAAACCAACAAAACCAAAAGAAAAAAAATCACCAAAACACCACCGCCCCCTTTTTCTGAATAGGATGAGCAAACCGGAATGGTTTCATTAACACCTTGCAAGTAGCAGAGCCCAGAATTGACACATTGTGGTAATTCTAGTTGACCAAACCACAAAAGTTTGTTGAATTTGAAGCACAATATGTGTACACTTAAGGATATTATATATGGCAACTTTGTTATCTCCGATTTGCCAACTTCCGTGTAATTTTCCTTAAATATAACGTCTTACAACAAGTTCTTACAACCAGCTGCTTCACAACTCCATGTCTTCCAGAGCTGATAAACCAGACTTCCAAAAGGTTTAATGTTTGAAGTATTCATCAAGATTCTTAAGAGTATCAAGGAAATTAAAAATAATTATACCCACATAGTATAAAGGAGAACATTGGAAACACAATTCTGTTTTAGCAAGAGGACTAAAGATTGTGAAACACTTGTTTTAAACCTCACTATAATGCTGTTCATTATAATAAATTTTGTTTTTTCTCCCATTTTTCCTATTCTTAAGGGGAAAAAAAAGTCTCTCTGGATACTTCAAAAGCAAATTTTAGCCATCCAGGCTGAAGTATTCTATGTCACTTGACTCCCCAGGCTAACTTTTACACAGTGAAATTAAGACAGCATGATGGTCAGGTATTTTAAACACAGAATACCAAGGAGGAAAACCTCCAGTGTCAGTCTGCTGACTCTACAGCTTTCTGGAGTGATTAGGTATTTGAGGGAAAGATTTACTTTTGGCATGCTAAGCACATGTTGCTCAATGTCTGGTAGCACTGCTCCAGAAACTGCATTTCAAATCAGTGTGTGGCAGAGAGGCTGCACAGGTTTTCTCCTGCAAGTACTTATTCCAAATGCTAGGGGCCACTGTAGCTCCCAGAATTTAGAGAGACGAGAAAAACCATAAACCCTGAATTTATTAGGGTCTCTTTCTTCACATTTCACATAATTACATAAAAGCAGAGAACCAAAGTGGAAATAAATAGTGGCAAAAGGCAAAGAGGGTTCAAAATGATCAATCTCAAGGCAGTCTGCAACTACTAAAGCATGTTCCATCCAAAACACAGCAGAAGATAAAAACCTTCAAGAAAAGCATGCTGCAGAATGGCAACACCCTCTGTCACTGCATTCCTCCCTTCTCTAAAGGCACCACATGAGCACAAGACCTGTTTACACTCTCTGTAGCAACCCACGGTCCCAGGCATGGTAACGACCCCTGCCCAGACATTCACCTTTGTAGGCTCTGCCAATTCAGTATCACGCAATTTTATTCCCCACTAAAATGGGCAAAATACAACTCAAGTGTTTTTCCGCCAGATTCTCCAGTTAAACTGGTTCAAGAGCAGATACCCAGAGTCAAGGCACAGGAAACACAAGACTGCATAGCCACCAGCAGGGGAGAGAATGGTAAAATTCTCTTCTTTGGTGGCAAGGCACTATTATACCATCCACACTGTCTGCAAAATGACATGCTCAGAAAAGCAACATATGAAAAAGCTCTACACTTTGGAATTTCTTAAATATATTTTGTACTTATTTATCTCTTTATATTTACTTGGATTCCAAACAGCAACTCAAACTTTGAAAAAAAGACATACTTCAGTGCCTTGGTCATCAGGCTGGCACCTACTCAGCTGTACATGGAGAAGGGAAAAGAAAAAAAAGAAAAATGAAGAAAGATATGCATCCACACAAGTTCTTTTTGAGGCATAATTGTGATTCAGCCCCAGTGCAAAGCAGAGATGCAAACTTCAAAAACCACACTGCCCAGTTTCAAGTTCAACTTGTCTATCAGTGTGTTAGCATTTGATTTGTTCTAGTTTACATTTTTCAATGCTGAGAGGCGAGACATCTACTAAAGTGGCAATGGGGATCCTTACATGCAAACTCGCTCCTTTTATGAAACCCAAGCCTACTATCCTACCAAATTTTGCAAAAGTCTCAATAAAGTCTTTTAATCCCATAAATACTTTAAAGAAAAAAACCACAAAACTATGAAAAAGAATGGGCAAATTATTAGAGTACTTATTCTCTACATCAAATAAGCCAAATAAATCACTAATAAAACAAGCTGTCTTCCATTTACACCAACTTGAATTTTTTGTCAGAACTGTTTGTTCATCTTCGTACATGCCAAAAAGTATGAGAGAAAACACGGCACTTGTCAGAATCATCTCCTAGAACAGAACAGACATACCAAGTTCTTGCTCGATGCTGAAGTGTTAAACTACTGAGATTCATTTTTTTTTGTTCTTCTCGAAGGTAGAATAAACTTAGCCCTCATGAGTGCAGCCATATACTGATATTCTGGAAAACAGAAGCTAGAGATGAACACTTGGCAACGGTGTACAAAGGAAGAGTGTAAGGGAACTCAGGCATCAAGCTTAAGTTCCAGCAATGACCAAAAAACCCCTTGCACTTGTCCTAGTAAAGAATAATTACACAAGATTGACACACACCCAGAGTGAGAGGGTCTTTTGATGCTCAGCCAGCAGGACCAACCCAAGCAAGCCCTCTCTGGCAGTGGCCAAGCAAAGCTGCCCAAGAAGAACACCATTTCCTTTATAGCAAAGTTTCCCTGAACACTTTCCTGGCATCCAGAAGCAATCCATGGATTTTGCTGGACAGAGAGATTGTCCCTATACTTCACCACACCTTATTTTTTCCATTAGTATTTCCAAAGAGCTTTTGAACTCAATACTCAGTGGAGGGTCTTCTACCCAAGAACAGTCAAATTCCATACTACCAAAAGGCATATTCTTTGCCTTGAATTTATCACTTTCCAATTTTATGTCATGTTCGCTTCTTTTGGTATAGGAAAAGAGTGACACTGGTCATTCCCCAAGATCCTTCATCTCATTAAACATCTTTTGGAAATTCAAGACTACTAACAGCCATGTCTTCTTCATGCACACATTGTATGACTCATTCAAAGCACATGCTTCAGGAAGTCACTAAGAAAGGATGCTTATATGGATGATTTTCCTACCAAAACTTTTCAAATATATATCATCAAGTTCATATACACAGTGAAATCTGAAAAGAAAGAAGGGAAATTCTTGCAGATGTCATTCCAAACAGTGAAGGTCTATATTATCTATTAAATGTGTTCTAATAAGCAGATTATTTTAAGAAGTTAACTCTAAGACGGTAGCTCTAAAGTAAACTGTCATAAAAATCAGCTCTTGAGTTTCTTTTTTGGCATGTTCATAAAATTCCAACTTTAATTTTGCCAAGCAGATATTGAAATCTCTCAAGCCTGTGAAAACTTTTAAAGGCACTTAACTTTGTGAAATCATAATTAAATTATTAACTATAAAAAGAAAATGTATCCTACTGAAGGATCACAAGGTGGAGCTCTAGCCTAAAGCTAACTGAAGAAACTCCGAAAGACAGGTCATCCAGAGGTTGACCTAGTTTTTTCTCTGCAATAAACTTCATAAAGATTGCTAAAACTGCAATAATATTGTAGCACATTTCCTTTAGATTTGTATTCAGATTGTTAAGACACCAGAAGATTTCTTCATCTTTCCTGAAATAAAGGCACATACATGTTTGATTCCAATGACTCTTCCAATGACAGAAATGCATACAGCTGCTGTAGTATGATTAGTCTCAGTATTTAGCTTTCAAAACAAGCAGAAGATTTTCAAAATACGTTTTAAGAGGAGAAATGATGTATCCCTTCATTGTACCTTGCTATTTAAAACTTTGTTTACAAAATATTAATGAACTAAAAAACCTACTAGAAAAACAGGAACAGTCCAGGGACAGTAATCACACATAACACTTCCAACTATAAATGTAGGAGGGGTTTCTACTTAAAAGAATTTGACTGCTAAAAGCAAGACGCAAGCATGAAGCACTATCAAGACTCCAAATATATCTTCTTCATTGAAAAACAGATTTAAATCTTAAAGGCTATTTATCCTAATTACGTGAATAATTGATTTAGAGATAGTTGTGATTAACTCAGACTGGCCAAATATTGAGTCTGCCAAAAGTTGACAGAACTCACCAGCACAATTCACACAGTAACACACATGCTGTGATCAGCAGTTGCTGAGGGCTACCTGTCCTCCCACAATTCCTATTACATGCACAGATAATTAATGCAATTCAGTGAGCACCCTTTACTCTAAGAATATACCTAATTATATTTGTATATACACACACAAAATACAAAGAATCCCAAAAACAGTCCCCGACAGTTTTTGTACACTTGTGTAAGTGCAGTAACTCCAGTGTTATTGACCAAGCTAACAGCGAAGTTTCAGGCAGATGGGTTTTGGTTGGGGAGCCCCCCCCTACACAGGCTGTTTTGGTTGCTGTTGGATGTTTGGCATCTATTATCTGGAAGTTTTAGAATGCAAATCAGTAAAACAGTTATATTTTTTTCAGGAAGGCAGAGATGCAAAATTAGAAAAACCAGTTACATGTCTACGACAAAGATTTGGGTAATGCAGGATTGGCTGTTCAGAGATGTATTGATTTTCTCCCTGTAATTCAATTAATCACCTGTAAAATCAAGCACCTCACTTAATTCAGAAAATTAGAACTTCTCAAACTGCAATGCTACAGAGCATGGCTAAAGTTCATCTCTGAATTATTTACCTATCCATGAATGACAGATGCTCATGCTTCAGGACCAATTATGCAGCAGCAACAACAGTTAAAATGCTAGACAAATAAAATTTAAATAAAGGATCAGAAATATGCCCAGTATTTTCCCTTAACTATTTTAGAAGAAAAAGCCACTATCAGCTACATTATACCTCTGACTTCTTTTTCTGATAAACTAGAATATGCCAAACCTTTTGTTTGATAAAATAAGGTTTGGTTATTCAGGGGGAAAAAAACCAGACAAATCTGCTTCTTCATACTCCTTTTACTTTTATCTCTGTAAGTGGACTTTTAAGCAAGATTTTCAGCAAGTGCCTGACATTCCCCACAAACCTTAAAGAGTGTGTTATTTCTACTAGTAGTACACAATCTAATATTTCAGCTACCAACAAGCTTTAAAGTAAATCAGCAATTTGAGTAAAATACAGAAAACATACTTCAAGTATAATTCTGTAATGTAACTGTACTTTAGTACCACTTATACCTATATCAGCAGTTTTGATCATATTAAGATAGTATAATCAAGACTAAACAAAACAATAATGCAATTACTACCTTTATCTGTGTGGTTATTTTTGTGCTGTTTGCTTAACAAATTAGACTTGTAATTCCTTTATAGAAAGAGCTGAACTAGAGACCTTCAATGTACATTCTTCCTTGCTTACCAAGGGAGACACTGTCAATATACTCAGGACCAGTTCACAGTGCCAAAGCCACTGAATAGTTAACATGCCAACAAAGAACCTAAATGACAGAATTCATACAGCTTTTTTCAGTCTGTTTCCTCACATCTTTTCCCTAAATTTCCAGCTGCTACACCCCCCCCCATACCACATCTCTCCATCTTCCAAAAAAAAAAAAAAAGAAGAAGAAGACATGTTATGACAGTTGTTCATTTTATGCCATCAGTACCATTTTTTTCCCCTGGCCTGCTCTTTATTCATTTTTCATAACATTTGCTCTTTAGTTCATACAAGTCTGCTGAGTAAGTGGGAAAGAGCCATCTCAGAACATGCTTTTCCAACACCATGGGCTGTTAGTGAAAACAGTGTTTTCCTTCCCTCTCTCCAAACACACAGTAAAGTTCCTGCTCCTTCTGGCACTCAGGCAAATCAGCAGCAAGAAAATTATAAAAACAAAACCATTTCTTTCCCCCATGATTAGCCCTCCATTGGATCAGCCAACTGAATCAACTCCTCCTGCAGCCACACAAGTCACTGGACGCAGCATGGGCAGCTGAATTCTAGCTTCACAACAAAGCCAATGAATGAGGAGCTTTGCCAAGGTCAGAGCACCACCAGCAGCAGCAGAGCTCTGCCGTGACACAGGACCTCATATACCAAAGTGGCAAACTAGAGGCCTTGCATGGTTCCTGCCAGGATTCCTACTCTTCTGTTGGGAGGAGCCAAAAGCCTGCAGCTCTGTGGGGCTAAGCACGACTAAGACCCCAATCACCCACCTGCCAAGAGGGGAGCAGCCCTATAGACAAGCACCTTGCCTGGGATACACGTATCACCTGTGACAGCACCTTCTGTCTCTAAATTCATCAGGTGCCTGCCCAGTCTCAGCTGTCTCCTCAAAGTATTCTCCCTATTCCTTTTCCTCATGCATCTCCTTCACTTCCATTATACAGCAGACAACACACGTACCTACTACATAACTATTCACCTCTCACCACCCCTCAGCCAGATGCCCAGCTGAGAGCAGCTGAGGACCCCCAGAACCTGAGGGAGCCAGCCAGTAAACAGCCAAGCACATGGAAACACAGGTCCCCAGAGGTCTGCGCTGACACACTGGTTAAAAGTTGCTTTCATGGTTTAATGCTGTGAAAGCAACATCTTAAACAGTCTTTATTGAGGGGGAGAGGAAAGAATGAAAGAAAAAACTATTCAAATGGCATATGAAAGAAGTCAGGCTAAAACCTAAAGTGAAGGTTGATATTTTACCCAAACTTTAGAGACTTGAAAAATGAATAATACACAAGGACCTTAGTACCAACCTAACGAGTTTGCCAATCTCAACTACAACACCAAATAATCGCCCTCTCATTAAAAGTACTTTTTTATTTTTGCTAGTTTCATTAAGTATGTGGAACAACTATTACAGAAGGAAAAGAAATTGCTACAGTACTTCACAGCCATAGGATTGCTCAAAATACCATTAATAACATCAATATCTTTAATGAAGAAAGTTAAATAATATTTTGAAACATAAGTACACTGTTACTGCTTGTGTCATATGAGGTTATTGTAATGGCATCAAGTAATTCACACTGTCCAGTAAAACGTGGCTTTAAAACACTCAACACATGCATTACAATATCTGAAAGATTACTGAACTGTATAATAAATACAACTACTATGCTTACTAAAGGGGGAAATACCCGTGTTACTCTCTAACGATCCTGCCCAACAATATTCCCAAGCTTTGCTAAAATGCACCTGAAATTCCCATGTATCTTTAAAATGGTTTGGGTTTGGATGTCTTAAAAAACGCAAAGGTAAGATAACAAAAGTAGAAGTTACACCTCATTGTGTCTGTCACATCTTCCCTTGCCAAAGAAGAGATTGCTTCCAGATGTTGTAGTCTGACTGCGTGGAAAATGAGGCTCTTAGGAAGAATAAAAGCCAAGTCAGATAACAACCAAGACTTTAAAAAAAATAAATAAATGGGGGGGGAAAGCCGCATATGCCTACTTAAGTCAAAAAAGGAGTACTGGCTCATTTATGATACAAGGCAAGTACACCCTCCAGCTGCCTAAATGCCATAAATTTCCAAACTAAACTACAAAATAAAACAATATGCCCCTTCACATACAGAGTTTTCAAAAATGTGCTTTGCACATACCCTCAAAATCTTTGCTCTTGTAAAAGATAAGGATGAAGACATGCACAGTCCACATCAAGCAGGTAACCTGCACCATCGAAATTCTCGAGCAAAATTAGCATTGTTCAAATGTACAGCCAAAAGCAATGAATTACTTCAGTACACAGGGTAGAGGCATGGTTTTCCAACTGACAAGGTATCCTCCATCTAGCAAGTTCTATTTTTTTGTTCTGCCACTGATCAGTACGAGCCTGCAAGTTGCCTCACTTTAGTGGAGCCTCACTGCTTCCCCTCCTACCATTCAGATTTTCCCCTTAGAAAAGTCCAGGTCACTATAGGTTTGTGCCCAAAACTTTGGGCATTTTTAAGAACAACTGCATTTGATTACAAATACTGATGGAGGGACTATACAAGTGCATACTGCAATAGCTTTAGCTGCTATTCTAAGATACACTCAGTATTAGACAGCTGAAATAAGAGAAAAACCTATAAAATAAAACTACTGGAGAGTGGGAAGTAAAATCTCTCAAGCACATTTCCCAGTCAGCTTGTATCAGACCAATTCATAGAGCACTTGGGATAGTCCTTTGCAGAGCCTCCTGTACTCCCCTGCATGGTGATCCCAAGCCTTCCAGGACAAGAAGGCAAAAAGAGACCCACTCTGTTCTATGTTTTGTCAGCTGAGATTCACCAGTTTACTAGCTGAAGCTTCACACTATATAAAAATGTTTGAACAGGCTCCAGACTAAAAGAGATTAAATTCACCCCAGGAATAAATAGAAAAGAATATAGGCACATGTCAAATGGTGTTAAGTATTACCTGAACCTTTAAAATAATTTAAAAAACAAACAAAAAAAAAAAAAAAACCAAAAAAAAAACCACCCCACAAAAATGGGGGGAGGATACTTCATTCAATATCATCCTGCTGTCTTCTGCCGAACCAGCCCAGCTCTTTCTCCACCAGGCCTGGGCTACAGCAGTGGCATCACTGCCCGGGATTCCCTTGGACCACCTGCAGGGCTACGGCTGCTCTGCACCCAGTGATGGGCGCTCTCCCACCCACCTCTCCGTCACCGCTGCACCCTGCATAGCAGCACTGGAAAACTCATTGAAAGTGAGGCTCCACAGACTGCCATTACCTTGCCATTCGTGTAAACAAGCAAGAGCAATCATCCATCCTTCCCTGGCTCAAATGAAAATCTGTGTCATCAAAAAGGAAAACGAGTCTAAGAAAAAAAGAAATAAATACTCCACCACATCCAAACCAAGCGGTATGACAGTTAAAACCTAAGCCTTTCATAAGTGGATTATGGCTCTTTCAACAACCAATCTAAATAATCATTCTTACAAAATAAAATTCAAGCAAACTACTCATGTATTCAGAAGTTGGCTTCGCTTCTAAAACAGAAGAAATAAAGATAAAAACCTTGTTATCGTTCATTAAAAAGTTATCCCTGCAACTCTGCCAACCTCAGAACATCTGTGCTCCATACATCCTCAGTCATAACTTAAACATTTTTAATACCCAACATTTTGTTCTTGTTCTCCCTCATAACATTTGGGCTAAAAGCCCAATTGGTTTGTTCGGAGATTTGCAGTACTGAATACTAATTTTATATGAAACAGCAGTCCTGATGTGCATGGCTTTCCACCACACACTAGAGAACTGAATATATCCACAATGAAGAATCTTCATAACCCCTTAATTTATTAATTACTGTATGAAAAAAAAAATACATATTATCATCACTAATCTGAAACACAACTCTCTCCTTTTTCTTTATTCATTGTAAAACAGAGTCCTCTTAAAATAATCCTGTGAGAGACATGACTGGCACTGAAATATCACATACAGAGATCTAGAGCTAACTACTGACATTCATTGAACACGAGGAAGGCAGCCTAGCCACTTGAGTATGTCCTAAGAACACTGCAAAAATATTTGCACTATTTAAATCAATCAATTTTTTCAACTCTGTAATTGCTTTCTTGTGGCAGGTAAAAAATTAAGCTAACTGAGAGAGCTATAATAAACCAGGCCTGTTTTATAAAAGCTAACATGAAAAAGAGTATCAAAACCAGGTTGTTTAGACACCAATCTCATTTTACCAAGTAAACTGCCAAATACTGAGCAAGTCTTGATGT
The DNA here is from genome assembly GCA_013399225.1 of Rhipidura dahli. Taxonomy (NCBI): domain Eukaryota; kingdom Metazoa; phylum Chordata; class Aves; order Passeriformes; family Rhipiduridae; genus Rhipidura; species Rhipidura dahli. Next base: position 733,611 of record VXAC01000504.1, read on the forward strand.
GTATAAAATATTCTGAAGCAAAAGTTAGTGCAACGTGTCCTTTTGAAGTTATCTTCCTTTATAAGTGCCTCTAGTACTGTGCAGGAGCATCCTTTACATTGGAGCACCTATTCTACACAGACCTAAAATATACAAGTACGGCTTGTTAAATCAACCAAAATTAAACCTTTAGTTTCTTCACTCAATCTAAAAAGAAAAAAAAACATAAAGCTGTACCTGTACATGTTTGCTGTTGAGCAAATTCATCATGTAAATAAAGCTAGTAGCTCCTTCCTCTTTCAAAAGACAGTTATACCCTACAGCTAAATTTATATTATGTTGAAAATTTACTGATGACATTAAGCAAGTATCATAATTTGTAGTAAATATTTTATTTGAGCAATGTTCAATACCCTGAAAATATTAAAACTACAACTAGCAGACTCATAAGCTCAGCAACACAGTACAAGCTGTTGAGATAAGGTACTTACTTTCAGCCTTTTTCCTGTATTTTCTTTAAAAAAAGAAAAAAAAAAAAGAGCAGTAGTGCCAGATGTCTCTTAAACAAGCTACATGTGCTATGATTCCTCCCCCTTCCCCCACTCCAAGAGAGGCATTCTGAACAGGGTGTACCCTATAGCACCGATGAGCTGAATTCACAACTGCCCTATGCTCTTTGAGGTGCATGAAACCTGCAGCATTCTTCCAGCACCTGGAGGGACCAATCCCCTCACCTCCAGGACATGGAACAAGGCTTGCATGCTAAATATTGCCTTATTTTTTCTTCCAGCTGAGACAAAAATATCATCTTGGGTATAAGGAAAGAAATCCAGCTATTGTTTTAATCCAGTGTCACACACAAAAAGAACATCCTTTTTTAGCGATCATAGTTTACTAGCTCCTTCACTATAAGGCATACCAAAAACCATTTTTGTGTGCTAGAAGTTAATTGGTAAGTATGTATAAAAGATAAGGTTACATTGCAATGTTGACTGAATTTACATCAGCTACAGCTTAATTCGTACAGCAGTTTAATACTCATGATTTTGTGTGGCAAATTCAGACACAGTTACTGCTGACCAAACCTTTTCTAGGACTCTTAAGAGGATGCTATTGGGGGGGGGAGCTTGGGGGGTACTTTACTAGATTGATAATTACCATTCCACTGGGGAAGGGAAAAAAAATCCAAACAACAATAAACCACCAACCACCACCCCACTCAAAAAAACCAAAGGAAACAAATTCATATGCTCTTGCATAGTCAGGTCTATTAATGGCAACTCATCTGCAGTGACAATTAAAGCTACTATTCTGAACTTGCAAACAGAGAAGACTGAAGAGCCAACAAATCTCCTTTTGCTGACTTTCGTGGCATGGGAGGTAACCTCTGACAGAGGGATGGATAAGTCAACAGCCACAGCGAAAGTCACCAGAGGACAACTAACAAATCTGTAGTTGTCCAACACTTGCATGGAAAAATACTTTATTCACCATAGGTTCAGCTTTTAATTTATTATCTGAGCTGTGTCATCTTCTTGTGGTTTTCAGTTCATGATAATATTTGCCTTATCAGTTTGCAATGACGTTTAATTATTAGAACAAGAATTGCCAGAATGCAAGTGGTGTACCTGTCACCATGCCTTCCCCAAGAATTGTTGTAGTTTTGCAATTATCTACATTCCTAATCCTAGCATAGGTTTCTCTCTTTTGTACCAAATACCTGCCCCCCACCTCCCCACACTCAAATCAGAAACAGGTAACTCAGCAACACAGAACACAACATACTGTTACATGTAGAGTTTTTCAATCCTCCTTTAGTTTCTCCAACATTTCTCAGTAAATAAAAATGCCAAGTATTTTGAACAGTTGTACAGAAGAGGGATTATTTAAAATAGGCAATACCTCTTTCAGATTGCTTTGATCTTTCTATTCCATTTTGCTGTGCACTGATGCAATGCTGAAAGAAGTCAAGACATTTTCTCTAAACACATACTTAACTTTCTGAAATAGAATTTCAACCTTGTTGAATCCCCCATATTAAATTATTCAGTTCTCCTAGATACCTACTCAAGAGCAGTGTTTCTTTGACTTGATTAGTTAGCCGTCAATTACATAATTATTTATTAGTCCTGTGTTGAACTCAGCAGGCTCTGCTCTTACTCATGTGTAACAGATTTTGTTCTCCAATTACTTTTACCAGAAATCTGTGATCACTACTCAGGATTGTTACATTAAATCATAACACCTAATGGCAAATAAAAACTTTTTAACCAGGTAAGATTTTGCAAAATCATTTACTACTTACACTAAGTTCACAGCTCCTGCAACCACGATTTGCTTACAAAAAATTAAATTAATTACATGCAGTTTGTCATTACAGGGTTGGCTATACATTATGGGAAAAGGGAAGAGATTTAAAATTAGGTAACTGGATTAGGATTCATGCATGTTTAAATAAATACCTTTATACAAAATACAACCTAGTATGCTTAAGTATCATCATGTAGCAAATTTTTTCAAGTCATCATTTTAATGCCCCAGGCACCAATTTCCAGAGAACAGTGATGAACAATGAGCTTGTTCTACTATTACATTATAGTAATCTCTTTACATTACTAATGCAAACTGCCAACTTTGTGTTCTTACTCAAAAAGTCACTAACTGTTTAGAATTGCTCTGGCAATAAATCAGCAGTACAGAATCCTTATGCTGTTGTACCACTAATCAGGATTACAAGTATAGTATCTTGTTTCAACTCAAATGCAATTCCTACACAGGCATACCACTGGAAGTTAACATCACCTGACAAAATAGCTACACATAATGTTTAGTTACAATAACACAATGCTCTGACTGAAATATATTTATCATCTTCCCTTTAGTTTGCCCACATTAACTAAATGTAATCATTTCTAATGTTTCAGAGTACAGTTTAATTGCTCACCTAACATATATTAAATAACTCTCATTGTTTCGGTCATGATCTATTTATTACACAAGTGTCAAAACATTGGTTATTAGTTAATCAACTGATCTGGAGAAGTAACTATACAAATCTTACTGAAACACACTTAGCAGGAAAGTCTGGGAAGACTCAAATGTCACTAATCAAAAGTTATGTCTTTGCAAGATTTTTCTTCTTCTCCCTATTTCAGCATCATTGGACTGACTGTTGCTTTCACATGGACATCACACTAAGAAGAGTTTATGTATTAAAATCACATTCTGTTTGGAGTAAGTCTCCTATCCCCCACAATGCACATGCCAGAGGCCATTGATTCATATACCTGGATCCTCTGCGATTCCATGAACTTGAAAGGCAAGACTAATACTCCATTCAGAGAATGCTTCCTTGGCATCTGACTGCCTTGGTCTTGAAACAATATAAAACAATTTTCAGCACAAGTTAAGGAGAGGTAATAATAGTCAATCTAATTGTTAGACAAGAACATTTTTATCCAAGTGTAAATCAGGTCTGGCGGTTGTTCAGCTTGACCTCCACTTACTACAATCTTGCCCTAGGGTATGAAAATCCTAGATCATTAAATGGCTGCAAATGTAGTCTTGCAAGCAGCCTAAAATGAACCTACAATCAGAGCCACAGTTTTCAACTGCTGTTAAGTTGGAGACAATAGTGATAATAGATAACATGATGTCAAATTGGGCTTTTCTTCAGCAGATTTTGGGTTTGGGATTTCTTTGTGGATTTTTTTTTTAAGAAATGCAACTACTATCTCTGTCCTTAGTATTTGACTTTTTGTTTCAAGGTGTTTTTGGGATTAAGGGAAAGTAACTATTCTTTAAATTCAGAGATAAAGAGAAAAAACATGTACTGTTTTTTTAAAATTCAGATAGATTTCAGTTGGAAGTTTTTGAAGTTCTTCTGAGAAAAGATGGGTTAAGATAAAGCTGCCCACTTCTTTCAGTTATGAGAAACATTTTTAAATGCCAGCTTTCCTACAATTCTCTAGACAGTCAACAGACATTTTAGGAACTGCTACCAATTCATTACTGTGAAACAGATGCCTGCCAAAAAAATTAATTACAGAACATAAATTTTATTACTATGTGAATTAACCTAAGGCTTCATATGCTAAGTGCAAGAACTATCCTAGAACTGCAGATCCTGATATAATACACAGCACACTAAGAAAACATGGCAGAAGAAAAAACCAACCAGAAAGGTATGTAAGCACTTCTTGCAGCTTATCATAGCAAGATAGACCTGCTAGGCCACAAAGTAGTGCAATTCCTCTTGTGCAAGTCTTAGCTGCAGGGAAGCAACAAAGGTAAGAGCAGCAGCCCAGCAGAGAGGGAGCCAGACAGCAGCACCGAACCTTTAAAAAGGTCAGCGAAGACGAATGATGGCCCCAAACAAGCAGTAATTAGCTCCTCCTGAACTTAACTTATGTGGTAAGGAAAGGTCTAAGGACACAGCTGGAGTAGTTGAAAGACAAGCAGGAGAATGGCAAAGTCACAGCTGTTCAACAGCAAAAGAAAATCACAGCACACAAACACAATCTGAGAAATGAAAAAAAGCTTTCGCAAGACCCAGAGATATCACTCAATTTACAGAACTCTGCATAGGTCTCCAAGGCAATTAACTCCAACTAACATCCACATATATTAATAAAAATAAGCATAGCAAGTGCTAAAATTTAGATATCAAATATTAGTACTGAATTTACACACAGTAAACATACCACCAGTGACAAGCTCTAAGTAAGACTTTTCACCCTAGTAGCGATACATAAAAATAGTACTCCATCAAAATTTTGTTGATCACACAGCTTTCTTGCAAACAAATGCATAAAACTCTTAATGGCAAGGACATAATTAAGAAAATAATTCTGGCATTTTATGACTACCAAAAAATCCAGTCCACAGAGGATACCTTACCCTTTTAGGCCTACCATATTGTCCTAAGGTTTCCCTGTACCATATACAAATACACATCTTTTCCTTCTAACCAAAATAATTGTATGATGAGTGCAGACTACCAAGATACATTCTGCAGCAAGGAAGGTTTAATCATTCTTTACATTACATTATTTAATTCTGTATTACAGCCCAACCTGAATATACACATTTTAGAATGTCAATTACAGTCCCCTCAAGCCCTCCAAAAGAACATTTAATGGAGAAGATTAAAGTTGTTTCAATTGATATAGAGTATAGACAGTATACTGTATAGCATAAATTGAGAATTTTAACAATATACACAACCTTGACTTCCCCAAGAATCAATACCCTTAATTTAAATAGAAGGAAAAACATCACTTTGCAGAGAAAAAGACAGTAGTAGAAGTAGTCCAACACTACTTCCAGAAGCACATAGCAAAATATTTTCACATCCTCCAATAACTCTGAACAAAACTAAGTGCTCATCAAACAATTCACTTTACATCATCAAGCACTTCACTTTACATACAAGGCAGAACTTTGGAGCAACATAGGCAGCAATTTCCAGCTCAAGAAATCTCCAAGTATTTGATGGACTGCAATATTTACAACCCACAATCACTAGCATTAAATGATGTTATTAAATGCTTCCCCTTTAGCAAAACAATGTTCTTGTTCATGATGGCAGCTAATATTTGCAGGGGAGAGAAGACAAAGAAGTGCCCTGGCTGCCTATTTAAACCGTATCTCTCACCAATTAACACATCAGGGTTCATGCACTATGACAATTCCCTATTCTGAAACTAAAAGATCAAATACAAGTTTTAATACTTACCATTCCCAATAGCTACATCAAAATAACAGACTGAATAAATCTTATTTATTATTTACTAATAAATAACATGGTTTAAAACATATGCATCTGCTGCACAGTAGTGTAACATAAACTTGGTATGACCATATGGGTGAGTGCTGGAACGAACAAAACCAAATATTTAAATTGTCCAGGTCGGAATACCAATTGATGTTTTCTACACCACACAGTGTCCAACATGCAATGACATACTACTTGTCAGCAGTTCTCGTCTAAGCAACATGATGGCAAAACCTAAACTTTTGTTTGTTTTCTGGAGCACATATGGCTAATGGAGGGGGAGGGGGCAAGGGGCGTGGAGAAACAATATAAAGCATCTACAGATTGACTGATGACTAAAAAAAAAAAACATTTATCTTCCTCTTCAGGAAAATGAAGAAAATGCATTTTGTACAGAAATGCATTTTGTAAAAATCTATCAACCTGTCCGTCAGCAAGACCAAGTAGACAGAACTCATACTGGAACAACGAATACAGGAAAAACATCACATGGAAGAAGTCCACAAAAACTAAACGGACTGGAGAGAGATTTTTAATGATGAGGAAAAAAAAAATATCAGAGATGAGAAGGGAAACACTATGTAGTGACCATGTTTAAATATTCAGTCCTAATGGCTGATAATCATATTCTGTAAGCAGCAGGATCAGAGGTGTGATGTTGCAAATGCAATAAATCCCCAAGGAAACAGTATGTCTTCAAGATGTTCTCTTGAAACTGCTTGTGGTTGATTGAAGCAGCATCAGTAACACCAATGCACACACAGGTAGCAATCCCCCCCCCACTGCCAGGGAGAGCACAAAAAGTAAACGACCGCATGACCTGGTTACCCTTAGCAGTTCAAAGCCACTAATATCAAGCCAGCACTATTGCACTACTCTAGTCCTCTCAGTCACTCAAAAGGAAGGATACACATGTATCTTGTCAAAAGTGAAGAGCATTTACTACTAAAAACCTTTGTTGAACCACAATTGGCAAAACTCTCCTCTTTCACAGGAAATGCAGATATTTGAATATTTTTAATACAGACAAAATCACTCATGAAGAGTAGCATTTTAAGAAAATTTGATAAAATTGTAATTTATTAATTTCCAGTCATGTGAAACAAACCTTTCACAAACTCTTATAAGTGACACCAGACACAGGTTATCTGTGTTCAATGACAGTTTGAAACCAGAAAAGAAATGAACACAAAAAGCCCAAAAACTGTAAACCTGGAATAAAAACTATTTATCTTCCTAATCTTTCTTCAGCTATTTTACAGCAGACATTTTTTTTACTATGGCTGCTTCAGTGCTGATTGTATTTTCACGTGGGGAGCAAGAAAAAAGACATTCTAACAGATGATATCTGGTTCTTCAAAATCTTCTTGAATATTAACATATAGACAGCACTCACACTTGCATGCCTATCTATCCATCCTTGTAGCACATGCTCCTTTATGACCCCTTACTGATCAGAAGAAAAGCAAGAACCAGGCATTTTCACAAAAATTTAAAGTCTCACTTTAGTCTGTGACAATTGCTATGAACTCCTGGAAGGCTTCTGCAACTTCCAAACTAAAAAACATACAAACACATGGAGTATGGGCAGTCAAAGTACAAATCCAGGCAGTAACTCATCAGCTGATTCATCGGTGGCTCTAATGCCACAAGGAGAATGATGTTCAGTGAAATCCATTTGGAAAATGTGCATAAATTAAAAAATACTGTCCTCCATAAATATTTGCAAATAGGTAACCATCACTTATTTTTATAACTATATAAGCTTAGTCCGTAAAACAGGCTATTAACCTAACAATTACTGTTCAGACAAGGCAATCTTGTATTGCTCCCTGAAAAAGCCAAGAGATTAAGAAAAGTGTTCTCATTCAGTGATGTAAAACAAGAAAAATTATTTTAAATTATAAGCCACAAAATTGTGAAAAATACTGTGGGATCTTCTAGTGGCTACCTCTTGATTCTCACACGCTTTATTTAGCTATGTGAAAAAACATTAAGCACCCAATGCATGCAATTTTTTTTCCACCACGACTGGACACTAGTGCAGTACAAATGCTACTGACAAGAAATTAGAGGATTTTTTAGCAGGATGTGAGTTTTACAACAGACCTTTATTAAGCAAGGTATATTATACAAGGTGAAATATGGTTGGACAAAGCACAAGGAGCTAGATGACTATCCACAACAGTCAAGTCTACTGAGGCGTTCTTGGCTACTCCAAAGTTAAATAACTAAAACGTTATAGCTCACCTAAGTTTCAAGCTTACACCATTAAACCATATAAAGCAAAGAGCAAGACCACCAAAGCTCACACCTTGCTTTTAAACTCTTCCCTTAGTTTTGCAAGGGCTACCGTGCCCATCTGACTTAACCCTAACAAACTGCACTTCCCTTGAGAGCTCAGCAACCCACCTGCTTGCCTGTTTATTTGTGGCCTTCAAATACCACTTTTCAAAGCTTGGGTTTTCACAGCCAGTTTATGTAGCACACATTAATACATGTCCAAGTTAGGTTAGAAGTAGTATGAATTTTAAAAAAATAAAAAAGGACAATTATATGACCAGAAAATTTCTTACATTTATTCAAGAGTACAATTGTGTACTTCTCACTGCAAAGCAATGAATAATTTCAATTAAAGCTGACTGATCTAATATGAAAACCTTTCCTGAGATAGTGAAAAAGTGTTTACCTTTTATCCTCTCCATCAGTACATACAAGAACAAAATGAAATTTAAGTTCAAGGACTGCTTTATTAACTTGAATTTATGACTACACAGATTGTGGGCCTTCACAATCTTACAGGTAGGCATATCTATAGAAGCCTAAAATGTATTTTTAAAAAAAAAATTTTAAAAAGCCTTTGTAATACTGCGCAGGAAACTGCACATCTAGCTAAAGAACTGTGAATGACAAAATCAGGGAAAATATTTTATTTCTCCCTTTCCGACCTTTTGCCCTAAACTGGTCCTAGGTGATCAAGCCTACTTCCACAGCAACGAACAGGTCCCTAAAAATCCTGGGTGGCCCTTACACTTTCTCTGGTTTAGCAGATTTTTTGAAAGGTCCTGGTGGAGTTTTTTACACCTTGTCAGCGGTAGTGGTTGATGTGGACCCATTAGCCTACATCTCCATTACTGACAACTCCCCCCTTCCTATGTGTTACTCCTAAGACCATTTACCTCACAAAATGAATTAGCAAATGTCAGTGCAAGAATTTTTTTAAATGCAATTAAATAGGGCAGCACCACCATGTCTTGCAGAGAATTCCAGAAGACAGAGGAGTTAACAGTGTTAAATGACAGATGTTAATCATAAATCTAAATATCTGGGGGCAGGAATGAGGGAACAAGAAAAAAAAAATGAAAATGGCATGGTTAAAGAATTACTTCAGGAAAGTAACTACTACCAAATTATGATCAGAAGATTAATATTCTGCCATTATGAAATGGACAGTATTTACCTACCATATAATTTAGTATTTATTAAGTAAAATTAGTACTACTGGCTTTTCTGCAGTATCTTTTGCCCTTATTTTAATTAAGCTCTCAATTAAGAGAAGTTTAGTTGTCTAGTAATACTTCAGTTATCAAGAAGTTCAACAATAATATAACTTATGAATTTCATTTTGTATCCCATGAAGCAATACAAGTAGGTAATGCACACAACAGGTATGCCTACCTATAGTGTCAACATACACAGTCCACAAGCAACAACACTCAGGGGAACAATAACCCAGTCTGTTCCAAGTTACTGCATGGCATTTTCAGAACAAAAAACCATCTCATTCCAAAATTAAGCCACCAAAGAGTCTAAACATAGACTAATTTACAAGACAGTAAAAAACTGCAGCATGATACTTAAGTCACACCATCTTCCAGGTTTCTGCATGAACATCTGCCTTCTGTGCCTACAAGACACAGAAGCACACCCAAGAGTCCTTTGACAGTGATACCACAAGTGTTTATACTTGGACAAAGTAGTACCAGAACACACATTCCCAGAACCTTGATGTCCCTTAGACTGAGGCCCACAACTACATTTCTGGTAATTCTGCGTTAACCAGATCTGTCCTGGACAGAAGATATGTGATCCATCATTAAACCTGACTGATTACAGGTTGATTTTACAAACAAGAAGAATAAGTCAGCATTCTGCTAACATGCAGGTGTGGCATTTTTGATTAATTGACAAGAGTTCTGCCAGGCCTTATGCACAAGAGATGGGCATAAGAGATGATAGTTAATTATTCTGTAATTTAAAAAACAACCTGAAGCAATACTAAAAGCATTATTACAGACAATGGAAGCCTTTCCTTTACCCATCACCAGTAGAATTTTGTGCTTTGGAGGAAAGGGAGGTTGTCAAGAAAGCAGATGAAGAGGGAGAAGACAGGTAGAGAACACACAGCTTCAGAAGTCGCCATTACTCTAAAGAATTAAAATACAATACCATTTTTAGAATAAAAGCCTTAACTTATATAGCAGGACAAATTATCTCCAAAAGTAAAAATCTTATTTGTCCAGTAAAACCAATATAGACCATAACAAACCAAAATATTGTAGTATATACCCAACTACATTTTCCTTAAAGACAATCCTTACTGCCATGAGTTTGCATTTTCTTCAATGCTGATTTATCATTATACTATATCATTAAAACAGTCTAAACCAGTGTTTTCTTACCACTTTCGATAACTCTATTTCTTGGCAATTTATATTTCTCTCAATGTAAACAACCTATTTTCCTCTCCTTTTGAGCTCACTCCATGTACATCCATAGAAGGACATTCCTTAGCATCACTTTCTCAAGATTTGAGGATCCAGCAACAACACTGGTGAAAGATATTTTTCAAGTAACTTTTTTTGCTTGTTGTTTATTACCATAGAAGATAAAAACTTCTGATTCACTATAAGATACTGTTCAGAATGTTACAACTGCAATAATTATGGTTTTGTATGATGCCCAAAACAGCAGTGATTTTACAGCAATATGCAGCTTATACTGTTTGATATCTAACTGATTAATTCAGCCATTTACAGGTTCCCCAAAACAAATGAAGAATCCTCCTCCATTTCATTTGGAGTATAATATATTCCCAAATTAGTGGCTCCAGAGAACCACTTAAATAGAAGTAACACAGATATCCCATGTTTCTAAGATTCTTGACTATGTTCTATGATACTGTGGTACACAAGTCCAATGTCTGACCTTCAAAAAACCCTTCAGCTCTTTAGTCATTGTTAAATATTTTGAACAGAAACTACCAAATCTAAAAATTAAATACACATTTTAAACAATCATTTCCTCCAGAAGTTAAAAGGTTTTACACCACTATTATTGAATACGTAGACTATAAAACACATTACACATTATACAAAATGCATTCAACAACTTAAGCACTTCCACCATTTCCACTTACTTTCCCATTTCACAATCTTTGTCTTTTCTATACCTTCTCAAATTGTCATTTACCTGTAGAAAAGGAAGCTGTTCAATAGCAACACCTTGGCCATATTCTAGCAATTTCAAATTTTATTCTGTTATTCCTTTCACTTATCAACTCAAAGGACATTTATACCAATCTTTCAAGAGATTGCATTAATTATCCTCTTTTTTGCTAAATAATGAATGAAACTACAAACAATAATCACAGCAGTTTGATAATACAATAAAATAGATGGGTTGCTACTGGAGAAAGAGCAGCCCCATCACCCCCTTCTTCCATTTACTTCTGGCCATACTTCATAGTCAAGGGCACTTGTCAAACTCATTGTTGAGCAACAATCTATTAATTTCTTTTCAAATGAATTAGCTTTCTAACAGTTTAATAAGCTGAGCCAGCTCAACAAAAGAGTCCTGTGGCTGGTGTAAAACAGCTCTTTTGAAAATCAGTGAGACACTATAGCAGCCATGATCAACCGTCCAGTTCCATCAAAAGCCAACAGAGATGTCTGTACTGTTTTGGTGGCTACAACTGCTTTAGAAGTTGCCATATACTGGTCCAAATCCAGCCTACCCTCTCTGGCTATGGCACTATGAGGAATATTTAATACAACATCCAAGTGCCTGTACCAAGTGTTACCTAGACAGCTCTGAAATAGAAAAGCCTGGCCCCAAATGCTGTTTTTCCCACAGTAATGAAAATTCTTAGTTCACTCTGGTTTGTGCTGCCTGAATAAATTCAATGTTCTGACAAGCCAACAGCTGATCACCTTTGCCTGAAGCGTACATAGAATGGCAATGAAAGCAGCAGAGATGTGACAGAAGTAGAAAAATATTAAATTTTTGCAGAAAAATGAACCACTAGCTCACTTTACCAAGTACAACCTGGAGTGGTCTCATCTAGGTTCTCTAATCCATTACTATTACAAAGTTACTTCAACGCATCAGACATGATTAGAATCTACCATTCCTCCATGCAAAGCCAGAACTAGCTTTATTCCAACACAGCACTCACCACTGAGTAGTTCAATACTCCAAGAGTATATAATGAGAACTAGTTCTATTTCTAATTATTTTCTTAATTGATCTGTGTAGCTTCTACAAATGCTGCTATTATGAATGAAAACATTTTTTTTTCATTAAATTAATCTAGGGAATTTATCTTTGAAATCTCTGTTAAAAGTTTAAGACCAATAAGCCAAATCTACCACTTCATTTCCCTTAGTGTTCTGTGAGCATCTCCAATACAGAACCCAAAGCCACAGAAGAGTTCCCAGGCCAGTCCTGGTGCAGAAAACAAGCTGGTTTAGCACACTACTGCATCCTATAGTAAGGACCCTGACCTCAATACTTCTTCCTATTAATCCATGCTGTTTCCAGCATACAAGTCACTGTATAAACCTCTTTCATGTTTAACTCCCTAAGCAAAAGCTGGAACAACAAAATCTGGATAATTAAGCCAAAATGGAAGCCACACTTTAAAAGGATGCTTAACATAAAAACATATCCAATCCAAATTGAAAAGATACACATTTATAACTTCATGAAATCACAGCTGTGAATTACATGAAGAAAACTATTTTATTATCTTCAAAATAAAAAGAAGCTGTAGAAAACCTGGCTAACAGACTGCAAAACAAACTATCTGCAAAACCTGCCACTCAAAAGGGACATTTTTATTAATTATAAATCTGTTTGAAATCCATATGCTGATTTTTTAGATACTGGACATTTGCTGCAGCAAAATACTTCCATGCAACATACTAGTAGTTTAGGGCTGATCAACAGCATCAACAAAAATCAATATAAAAGTGATTTTCAAAGTAAAATATAATAAAAACATCCACAACTGCTTTAGTTTTGGTGCTGCAAGTACCTTACAGTAATTAAAACACTAGCAGCTTAATGAATTTGTCATAGCAGTTCTATTTAATAAATATCAGTTAACTGAAAACTGGCATTTATAATGCCAAAACACAAGTAGGGGAAACTTTAGTAACTTTTACAGGAATTTTCAACCTAACTATACATTTTAGGATGAATGACAGTTCTTAAGCAGCAAGCTCAGAATGAACATTATTCTCACAGCATTACTTGCTATGAATATGCTACAGCTCCCCAGACTGGAAAGAAATATACCTTAATATTGCAGAAACAAAAATCAACACAGAAAAGCTTGAAATACCACAGACAACATGAACACAATGCAATTCCTTTCCACAGTCAGCATCCCAGAAGACAGAGACCTCCTGAAGAGTAGCACTGCACTCCATTTGTAACTTTTTTCTACACCACATGAAACCGGAAGGGTACAGTGATGAAAAATGGTATGTTAACGAGATGATGAAGATGATTCTTACTATTCTAGTTACAGCATTTTGTTCTTTTGACATCAAAAAAATAGGGGTCATAACTGCACGTTACTGGTTTATACTAACAGAAACTAGACTCAAATGTTAAATAGAGATTAGCTAATATCTGCAGAAGAGTTTGAACATACAAAATGCTATGGAAGTAGCACGTATTAAGTCTTCCCACACACTCATTCTGGCATGCTTCCAGCAGGGAAGTCCCACAGCAACATTTCAACAGCAGTAAGGAGAAACAGAGCTCAGGCGATTGCAGCTATATTCACAACAGTCCTTCTAAGAAGCACCTGCAAAACTAGGGAGAACTGATGCCCACTGCCTGCTACAAATTCCAACACCAAAAAAGAAACTCCTCTTCCAACACAGCTTATATAAATGCAAGCTGAACAACCCACATCTCTATAATCCTCTGTACAACCTAAAATGATCTACAACACACCAAAGATCTTGTAAATACGACTTTCCTGTTGCCTAGTATTCCTGACCAGACTACAACTTCACAAAGCAAAGTCAGCCTACACTGTAGCTGTCAGTTTGATTTTCATATAGAATCTTATTTTCAATACATCACAGTTCTGCCTAGAGCAGACTAGTTTTCCCATATTTAAAATCTAAAATGGCAAGGAATTAGGCAATGAATCACAATGTAATAGTTTCTGATCACCCAAGAGCAAAGTTCTTCCCAAATGCCTACAGAAAGTCAGCATCTTCTTAGCTAGGATCCCATGTTGCAAGAAACACTCTGCAAGCCTTCTTCCAAGAGTGGAAAAAACCAAAATGGTCTGAATTGAGCCAAAAGTGAGGTAAAGAGGAGAGGCACATGACATATTCGGCCATTTTGCAGTATCTCTGAGGGACAATATTAATATTTTATGAGATTTTAAAAGGGTATATCTGATTTAATTATCAGGTACTCTCAGAGATAAGACCCGTAGTCTCAGCATGCCCCAAAAACCTCTGAAGCTAGGAGGGTTGGGACATAAGAACATTGCATAGCATTGTCCATATTCTGTAAACAGGCCAAAACAGACCTCATGTATAGAACTGGCACTGCAGCTTCCAGAAACCACAGAAAACTCAAGAGTGCAAAGGCTCATAATAAGATCTAACCACAACAGGCTGGTAAGAATCCAGCTGAAGGAGGAGGTCTAGCAGGGTTTGTACAACAGCATCTGATTAACCATGCCAAGGCTGAAAGAAAAATCCTCTATAATTGTTCTTAAAATCTTTTCTTACCCCTTCCATCTTATTCCCAGTAACACCTGCACAACTTCTAACCAGCACACACACTGAAACCAGAGAAAAATGTACATCATCTTCCTGCCTGCATAAATTAATGCAAATCAACTGCAGTCCTGAATCTCCTTGTGGAGCTCTAATTGATCTATGACAGACTTTGCAACATTTCAGGAGGGGAAAAAAAGATAAAGCAGAGATCACTGCAGAGATTAGAGGACTACTTTTGGAACTGGCATGTCAGCCTAATGGTTTTTATGAGTAAGACCAGGTAGAAAAGAAGTAGATGACAGCAGGAATAAAGTTTCTTTTCCTGGCTCTACAGTTACAAAAGACACTGTTACTAGTGTCAGACCAGGTAACTAATACAACACTTCAACTACTGAAATGTTGAACATTTCTATATTCTTACTGGTCAGAAGCTCCCATATCCTCTTCCATGCAGAAGCAGTGCACATATGTCTCCACAAGAATTGAACCCACAGAAAACTACTGCTCTTCACAGTTTAGCTCCTTAAACCAGTTCCCCTGTAAGGTTCAAGTGGTCATAAAAAGTAGCAAGTTCAGTGACTCCAACAATAAAACACACACAGAAGGCCAACAACAGAACATGTGGTCAGGTCACAGAGAAAGAACCATCCTACTAGCGGCACCTACTCATGGAACTGCCTGTGAACGGGAAGGCTCATCTTCAGTAGCTTGAAGTGAAGAAGCATGGAAGGAAGAACACTATGAATGAGAGAGGGAACTCTGCATGTGAAGTTACGTTGAAAAATTACTTAGTTACATAACTGCCTAATTCTATTCTTTCACATCAGTGAAGTAACTAGTCTCTCCACCAACCACTCTCACAGAAAAAACTACATTTTCAATGGACTGTCAGTTTGATGTCTCCCTTCCAAACCCCATTCAAAAAGCCTTTAGTGTTTGATAGGTATGAATTGAAAAATTAAACACTCAAGACAAACATTTGCACCGTCACCATCTGCCAATATATTCCAAGATTAGGTTTTTACATTAAAGCAGTTACTTATACTGTACATATCTAATAACTCAATGTCAACATATTCCACAACAGAATAAAAAAGAGAAGATGATACAACTAGACACACAACATACTTTTGAAATGGCTCTAGTATTCATCACCATATTCTTACACATTTCTGCCTTTCCTATCTTTCTTGCTATATTTCCCTTCATCATAGTAATCCCATGTCACCTCCCAGGATGCTTAATTCCTTATACACTAACAAAAAGTGCTTATTGTAAAGGAACTGAAAAACTTCAGTAAGTTTCTTAAATCCCCAAGCTACCAAGAACATGAGTCAATCTTGCATCCAAAAGAACCATTAGAATTTTTCCATGCTTCCCTTCACCGGAGATAGGGGAAGACTAAGCCCATTCATAGGATTATGCAAGAATGCATAAATCCTCTCTTGTAAACAAAACTTCCCTAACCAGTTTTGAATGCAAGGTATGCTTTGCATAGTTTACAGCCCCTTGGCACAAAAAGGAAAACCCTTGAGAAGTCAATTTTACAGAGATTGTTGCTGCATTTGGGGGTAAATAGGAAGAATCATAATGAGTGACCTACTGTATATGAAGAGGATGATTTTTTTATATTTTCTTCTACCCGATGCTACTGAACTGAAAGTGTCTAAAAATGTTTTTGACATTTTTACATAATATTGATGTAAACAATCTGTGTCTTGTCACCTTTGAAAGTTTCTGCCTAGCACCAACTACTGTGCGGAGGTACAATCACACTCCAATTCATAACTTTCATAAAACCACGGCATTGCTAAACAGAAATTGAGCAGTATAGCAGAGATAATGCAATGCAGCAAGAGAAATAAAATTCCTAAAGCCTGATTTCTTTATTATATTTCAACTGTCAAGCCACAGCTTGTCTGTGTACAAAATCTGTTTTGTTTCACAGCAGAGTGGTAATACAGCATACAAGTCACTGCATCAGCACAACTTTTTAATTGATACACATTTTTTTAATTAATCAAATACTAATATATATCAGTTCTGAAAATACAGCTTATCAAAATTAGTTGAATGGAAGCACACTTAATAAAACAAGAACAGCTTAAATGCAGAATATTAAAAAAAAAAAGTAATCCAGTGGGGAAGAAAACCCAAACATTTTCCATTTTTATTGAAGCATTTGCCTTGTTAAACCATTTCTACATTTGGTAAATCAACATGCAGAAGCCAGTTTCACCTTTTCTTTAGGCAACTGTTTATTAAACAAGTAATAACAAACCTATACCACAGATCCAAGAGAGATACTTGTGCGGCTTTCCTTTCTGGTTACCATAGTTTCAAATGAATTGTAGATTTCTAGAAATAATACTTATGAGAAGGAATAAAAATATCACTGCTTAAATATGAAAACTGCAAGAAGAATCATTTTGATTAGTGTATGAATGACACTTAAGTTAACAGGTAAATGCTTAGAAAATGAAATTTGATTTGCAACACTTTGTCAGACACAGTAAGTGAAGCTTGAGCACGGACAGGAGGAGAAGGATAAATACAGCACATGGAACGAGAGGGAAGAGAACAGTAGGCACCAAAAAGTCATTCAATAGCCATTTACCTGTCTCTTTTTCACAAATTCCCAACAAAAAAAATCATCACCAGCTCTGAAACGGGACATTATGGTCTCAAGCCTTCAACACCAAGGGGTACTCTCTAAACAAATACTGGAGGGGGGGGGGTAAAAAAAAATTAATCTTCACAGAAATTTAAGATAACTTCAAGATTGGAAATAAAAAAGGATCTTCCAATAGGAACTGCCTAAAAAATTGCCAGAGAGATTGTGGAACCTTCATCCTCTGAGACAGTCAAAACTTGACTGGACAAGTAGCCTTACAGGACAAGATTTAAGGAGAAGGCTGGATTAGACCACCAGGCATCCTTTCCCACCTATGCAATTCTGTGACCAAAAACACAAATAATTTCTTCATTGTGGCATTACTTCTAGGAAGCAACTGTGTATTCATTATGCAAAGCTTTAGTTCATTAGGTGTTAAAAGAAAGCATTTTGGATACAGTTGTTCAAAACGATACATAGGAAACAATAATAATAAAATAGTATATGGCCATACACCAAACTGGAACTTTTCTGCAAGAATATTGTTCCCATCCCAAAACAGTACAAAATAGCCAGGTTTTACAAATTCTCATGTTATTAATCCTAAATTATTAATATGACAGTCTTTCCTTTTCAAATACATTTAAATTGTATTCTTTAACATAAACCAAAATACAATATATCAATTATCTTCCCTATTTCTCTGCCACAAACCCAGCTCTGCCATATGATATATAGACTGCAGCCACTGGTCATTCTTGTTTTAAAAAAAAAACCAAAAGAAGGTTTGATCAAGTCTTCCCAGCTTCTTCCCTTGAAAAGAACACCATAATAACCAGTCCTCCGTTTCTAAGAAAATCAAAAGTGAAACGGTCAGTGGTCAGGATGCACCACCATCTTACACAAACTAAATTAGTTCACCACTATAGCTATAATTGTAAAAAATGCCTTATTCCAGGACTCATGTCAGACAGTCACCTTCAAATTGAAAACCAGACACCTCAATCACACACATAAATTACGAGGCTGTGTTCTTGATATTTAGTACTTACACTGGGGTTTTTTTTTAACTTCAGTAATCTATATATTCAATGACCCACAGCACATTAATAAAACTAACACATGAGAAAATACAGACCTTCAATATTCACACTCCCTACTCCATACAAACTCCACTTATAATGAAGTCTCCTTGCTGGAAGATTACACTCTGACCAAAAAAAAAAAAAAAAAAACTTAAAAAAAAAATCAGCCAATTATATATATCACTTGCTTATTATCTGCTTACGAAGACTTGATACGGTCCAAATTTTCAGTTGATCCTTCTTAAGGGATTTAAGAGAGTTTTACCTAAAGAAGCAACAGGTAATAGCATGAAAGACTAAAAAAGCCTTACCTTTAACAGTTTGTTTTTATTCATAAACAAAGTAGAAGTCAACTTTCATTTGCCCAGATACAATGCTGCAAGGAAAGTCTTAAATCTTAGGCTGAAATCCTATGTTCAGAAAAAAACTGCAATTCAGCCATAACTAAGAACTGCAACCTTACCTCCCCTTCAACAACACCCATCTCTTTCCAGTCAGTTCACACGGATTAAGCAACAGGAAAACAACTGCATTAAGTCCTCTTTGCTCTGCAACCACACACAGTACAACACAAACCTTCCTAGGAAGCATCAAGCGAGTGTTCATCACATGATGCCTGCACTCGGTGGGACTGAGGTATCACTGGAGAAGGGAGAAACCTTTGGGGAGCCTGCAGGTAAGGTCAGGTGTCCTCCACATCACTCACAGGCCACAAGCTAAGCAACATTTCACCAAACCTTTACAGCAACTCCAAAGCCAAATTTGGAATGCAATCCCAACTAAATAAAACATGCATACCTGAGGTTTGTTGTTACTTTTTAAAATAGCCAGTAGTTTCAGAAATGTTTTGTCTTCCCCAATTCAATTTCATTATTTTGCTAATAGGAAAATCCTGAAATTTCAGCTATAATTCTTATCAATCTAAACCACTGCAGAGATATCCATTATACAGCAACAGGCACCATTTGAGACCTTTTCCAAAACACAACCAGAAGTCATCAGCTTGTTCTAGCAACCCTTGAACAATGGGAACAGATGCAAAACTACTTCCCTCTCTTGGAGCTACACAAGAACAGTAACAAAAAGCTGCTGTAGAAAATAAACTGATTTCCAGTGTCACACGTATTCCCTCACTTTCATATAATAACCAATCTTTACTGAAATAAAGCATAGAAAACTAAAATGCCTAAAAGGTTGTATAAGGGCAGGACTAATAAGCCATTAAATTCAGAGCCATAAGGAAATAAACCACTCACCTACATACCAAAAAAAAAAAAAAAAAATTCACAAAAAACCCCAAAACCAACCAACACATGTTCTCAGATACTTTTTTGGGTAGGTATTGTGATCAGCTTCTCAATCACAGATCACAAACTACCCTGCTAGATATGCCAATCTTCTTACATCTACTCCCTCTTCTGATCACATTCTTTTACAAAAATAAGCCTTCCAAAGGCAGAAATCATAGCTAGCTACACAATCAAAAAAATCTGCAGAATAGAAAACAAAGAAGTAGATATCTGGACAAAGCAGCTACCTGACAACTTAATTTCCCTCTGAAGCCACAGTAAGACAAGAGGTAGCTGCATACAAATATAGTCCTACATGCCCTTCATTTCTGACTCAAATTGGCATAAGGAAGTTTAAAAGCAGACTAGTCCTGTGCTCCTCCATGCAAATCTGTAGCCAATAAAGGCTAGGAAAGGCCAACTGCCACATGAAAGGCAGAAGGGTGCCCTGGGGGATCAAATTTTCCCACATTCCTATCTCCAGAATTGGGTGCCAGGTCTCAGAAAATATTTGTGAAAGAAATGTTTCTATTTCCCTTCTTCCTACCCAAGACTTTGTGGATCTAGGAGACTTAAACAGTGGAACACTTGGAAATACAGAGATACTAAAAACTGATTGAGCAGTCCGTGAAATAATGGAATGGCATACCCCATCAAATCTAGCATTCTGGTCTAGTCTCAGTGATCTCACTCATCAAACTGAAAGGATCAAGAAAACAATAACACAGTTTGTGTTGATACCTGAACAGTGAAACGTCTTTCTTGAGACAGAAGCCAGTCAGATAATAGCCCCTCAAGCGTCCCAACTTCAACAAACCAGCATCAGTCCTATAATTGTCTGTGATGATTTAAATGAGGGTCACTTTCAGAGATTTCCCTGACTTTGTATTTATTCTCACAAAAAAAAAAATCCAATTTTACCAGATTTTTATGAATTTCAAGCTGAGAATACTACAGGAAAATAAATTCTAGTTAAAACAACATATGATTAAAACTACAATTTTAACCTTGTACTCTCAAAATGAGTTTTTGCTATAGCACTCTTAAGTAATACCTGACCTTATCAAAAGTCACATCAGATTCCAAGGCTTACCCTTAAACCACAGATACAGAACCTTTTTTTTTGAAAGCAGATTTTTTCTAATACAAAAAGGCAACTGAAGTCCCTCTACTAACCTTCAAACACGAAACTTGTTCACTGAATGGAAAAGCTTAACTGGTTTACTCATCAAAGTAGTCTTTTAAACTGAATAAACACTCGCCCAAGAGCTCCAGTTCCGCAGATGTGACACTGCCACGGCGACCGAAGACGCTCCCTGCCCCTTGCCCTCGCCCCATCTGTCCCCACGCTCTCCCCCCGCGCAGCCGCGGCCCTTCCGCCGGGGCGCCCCCTGGGGACCGGGGGCGGCCGCTGCACGCGCCTCCCGCACCCAACCGTTGCCGCCGGGAGCGCGGCACGCCCCGCGGCCCGTCCCGCCGGGAGGGACTCCACACTCTCAACCAGGACGTTTCATCTGCCTGCAGCCCTATTCAGCTCCACCTCTGTGCGTAGTCAACAGGACTTCCTACAGGAAGGCTCAGAAGGCAGAAGGAGGCCCAGAGCAGCCCACACCATACGACTGCCGGTGCCAATGACCCAGGAACTATGGAACCATGAAGAATTCCCATTTTTACTGAGCCTTTGAGTTTAAAAGGGGAGCTGATCTAAAAAGCTGGATGGTTTTGAATCTAAACCATGGCTATAGGCTTCTACGTCACCATTTAAGCTTTTGTGATGCACATGAAAAAGAGCTCTTTCCATTCCTCTATATATCTCTTGTGTGTAAGCTTTTTTTTCCAACCTAAAACTCCAATCCCCTGCTCACCTCTGTTTCCAAGGACTAGATTATCACTCTCTTCTTCTTTGTCAATGATCCTCATATAAGATGAAGTTTTCAGAATGTGAATGTTTTAAGTGATACAGAGAAAGAGAGCAAAACTTTTATTTAAGAGTATTAAACTGGTATGTTGATGGCTGCTATCAATCACTTCTTTCCATGACAAAACAAGTACTGAACCAGATGAAACTCTTGGAAATTCTCACATCTCGCTGACAGACACCAAATCAACAACATATTCCTCTTTCCAGTATGTTTTCTTAATTATACACATTGAAAAGAGGGGAAAAAAAAAAGGAAAAAAAAGAAAAAAAAACCAAACCCACAAAACAACACCCACCACCAAAACCCAACAGCACCATTTTGGAAATTCACACCTACAATATTCTCCTAAATTTTCAATTCAGTCAGAGAAGAAATGGCCACTGTAGGCAGAGATCACACTGAACTGAAAACCTTGTCTCATCTGAAAAAACACAGAATTCCAGTACCACAACCAACAAGCAGAAATATTTGCTTATTTTCTGGGATTCATTTGGTGAAAAAATGCAACCAAAGTATTTCAGGTTTCTGTAAAACATACAACCTGTTTTTGCTGGCACACAAGTTTCAGAAAAGCTCATCCTCCTAAAATATTTGCCGGCAGCAAAACAACTGAGACAGTAAGACCACAAATGAAAATGACAAACGAGGATTCTGGAATCATTCTAAATTTGAACCATAAGTGACAAAGAGCAATCTAATTTTAAGAAGTTCATAAAGCTTTGATATGCCAACATCATTTCATGACTTAACTAAGTCTTACACAGTTGCTCCCACCACCAAGAGCAGGAACTTTCAAGTGGTTTGTTGCCTGCAGCTATTTTCTACAGGAGACTGCAGTAGCATGTAATATTCAAGAGAAGCTGTCTACATTACTTTTTTTTTTTATAATTCAGTTGCTGTTGGTAAGTTATACTGAGACAAAATAAACCTAGAGAGTATTTAACTGACAATTCTATTTACACTCCTTCCAAGTGGAAATGGTTTCATTCCAAACATTGAAAGACTTGAAAACATAAAGTTCAAATGTGATATATTTACAGAATTTTACTTAGATTAACAACCAGCTAACTGAACACTGCAATTTATAAAATGAAGGCTATTCAAGTAACATAATGCATTTTTAAGTGTTTTAATAATCTATGAACTACCAATTTTTTGTCATTTCACAGGACCCATTTCTTTTAAATATATTGAAGTATCAAAGAATCCTTGATTTGAACCAACTCAAATTAATTTCACTTTTCAATTACAAAATATCAAGACTTTATATCTAACAGATGAGAGCTGTACATAAATTTTAACTGAACTTCTTAAATACAAGTTTAACAAACCCTTACATTACTTACTGACTCTTCAGCATTATCTTCCTGAAACTGTAAATGCATGAAAAAGCTTCAAAAGCATAACTCCGGCCCAAGTACATAACTTGGGAGTTATCTTAAGGCTAGCAAGTATCACAGAAAAATTAAAGTCTCTCCTGTCCCCCAGTTCCATGCCTGTGGGATTTTTGGTTGGTTGTTTGAATTTAAGCTTATACAACAGCCAACCTTAAGTTTACCATAGCTAATGTAATAAAAACAACAGCAACAGAAGTTCAGGGGGTTTGTGTCACAGTTTGCATAAAGCCTACCTGCAGGCAACACCACAAAATGTCACCGTTTTTGTCAAAAAGGGCCAACATAAGCCGTATGAGTTACAGAGCAAGACCTATTTGTCAGAGATGGGATTCAATTAATATTTTTCTCCTTTGTGTAACTTCGAAGCTTTTTTAGTCTTTGATTAACCAGAACAGTGCGGGGATTCCAGCCCGTTTACCTCCAGGGCTTTCAGTAACAAAAAATATACATGTTTACGCTAAGAGCAAGGCAGCTCTCACACCATGATTCATTTAGTAATGAAACTGTTATCATGGCTATAAAAGAAAACAAACTATGTTACCCAACGAAGAGCCCCCTACCAGATCTGTGGTACTGTGTCTATGACTGCTCACCACGAAGACTGATCACAAAATTGTGAGTTGAGGATAATGAACAAGTGATAGCAAGATGACAGAGATTAATGATTGTCAATTGCACAATCACTCGGGGTATTTGTCTGCACACAATCAGCCAGCCTGCACATG
This sequence comes from Rhipidura dahli, assembly GCA_013399225.1. Classification (NCBI taxonomy): domain Eukaryota; kingdom Metazoa; phylum Chordata; class Aves; order Passeriformes; family Rhipiduridae; genus Rhipidura; species Rhipidura dahli. Next base: position 757,436 of record VXAC01000504.1, read on the forward strand.
GGTAAGTCTTGGGAGAGTTCAATACCAGATAAATACTCCAGAAATAATAATAAACAGGTTACTGATTTAAGGAAATGAGACTATGAAAAACGGAAAAAGTTGTTTCGAATGGGCGAGCACTACGAACGAAAAAGAAGTAATCAGTTCACAAATCGAGACGGAACTACCAAGAGTTAACAGGGAGACTTATGCTTGGAGAACACCTCGCTGTAAGAAACGCTAGCAACTCTCATTCTTGGTCACTTCAAACACGATTCAACAAAACTCCCAGAGAGCACAAAAGCGGCCGTGCAACGGCTTCCAGGGAAGCAATCCAAAAGGCGTTTTCCTATGGTTCCCTTCCAGCAGCACCGCAAGCCGTGCACGCGGAATGC
>VXAC01000504.1:760726-786977 GCA_013399225.1 Rhipidura dahli
AAAACAAAAAAAAAAAACCTACAACCAGTGTAATATAAGTTAATGACACCTAGGATTTCTAAATACAATCTGTCAGTTTGTAGGAGAGACAGGCTTACAAAAATAAATTATATTCTGTAGCTTGAATTCACATTTCAGAATCGTTTTGCACCTTCTGTCAAGGTTGGGAGAAACAAAAAAGAAAATTAGCAGAAAGAGTGCCTCATAGGGAACACTTTAAAATGGCATCCTGAATGCCCAGTCCTACAACTATGTTCACAGTTTCAGTCACACTACAGTTGCTGATGATGATCTTTAATGTTAATCTGATAGTGTTTGGAAATTGTAGAATTGTGTATTTAAAAACCCCCACCAAACTTAATGTAAGCTTTAAAAATTATCTATAGTGTTATAAAACGACACTTAAGAATAGATGGAAAGGAGCTGGATCCATTTGTGCCTTTGCCATTCAAAGTCAACTTCTGACAGCTGCCAGATAGACAACCTTTCCATAAAAATAAACTACAGCATTTTGCTTGCACACACAATTCCAGTAATGTGTCTTCTGCCTGAGATACAATAGGGATAACTCATGTTACAACTCCAATCCAAAACTTTGCAAGATTACTGCAGGCACTGGCAGGAGCAGAACACAAGGCAGCTCCAGTCAGCTGTGCATGAAATACGTGTACAGCACATGTATTTTGTTCTATTCCAGAAGCACTGTAGTTCACACTTGAGCTCACAGCTGAGAGGTTTTAGGTTAATGTGTTTACCTAATGTAAAGAAAACATGACATAGTTTCTAAGGTGTGGTTTTGAAGGAATGAGTGTGCAAGCACTGGCAGAGTGTTCAGCCCATTTCCAAAGCTGACTCAGGCCTTGGAATCCCAGATCCATAACAGTTCTAAGTGTCCTGATTCACACAACAGAATTTGCTTTTTTTCCACTTGTGACAAAACATGGAAGCGCTCTGGAGACCAGACTCCAGGTGCAGCAGCACATTACAAACCCCTGGCGACGGAGCCTGCCTAAGAGGATTTCACACTCCCCAGTTCAATTTCCTCCCTCGCAGTTGTTTCATACAGCTGTTACCTCAGCCCTGTCTTAGCAAAACTGTTGCCTCATCAGACCAGGGGGGAGGGACATTTGTTTTCTAAGGGACTGGTTTGATTCCCGCCCCCCCCCTCCCCTCCCCCAGATAGTTTCTCTGAGCTATTCCAGCACAACTGCAGGAGCACTTCAGTCAGCACAGCTGAAGGTGCTGAGCACTCTGGTGAGGCCAGCAAAGTTTCTGCTCTGCTCCAGTGACCAGAAGACAGAAAGTTCTTAAGTCAACTGTGCCTTGTGAGGATTCCTCACCTTTAAGGGGGCCAAACTGGCTCTCTGAAGAGCTTAACTCCTGCATTTTCCTCATGAAGAGCTCATGCTTCTGGGACTGAGCCTTCCAGTTTTTACTACAGGGAAGATGATGAAAAACAGCTCCTCTGCCAGCACACCTCTTCTTTCTAAGCTACCAATTCCAGAGTGGACTTCTACCATCAGTTCAGACTTTGGAAAAAAAATAAAGACCATCCTGAAGCTTCTGTATAGTTTTAGCACACTAGCATCCTTTCCAATACAAAGAAAAATGTAAAAGAAAAATAAGTGCTATCTAAGCATTATAAAGAAATTGTGATATTTTAAATTCTGACCCATCAAGAAAGGATTTATATATGATAGAAAAGAAGTTTTGTGAAAAACTAGGAGAAAGTATTTTACCGAACTATGTCATCTTTCTCAAAAAAGCTACTCTTTAGGTGCTTCAAAGTCCACCACTTCTGTTATTGAGCCCAATTTAGAGAGGATTTAACAAAGACTTTACAACAGGCACTGTTATTATGCTTGATCCAAAGAGAGCTTCATGATCAGTCACACAGGAAACTGAGCAAGGAGAGGGCAGATACCAATTCCGTGTCTGAATTAATGGCCAGAGGTTCACCACTAGAGAAGATCAGAATAAACTCAAGCTGCCAGATGGCTGATTCATTTTTACAGGCAGGAGATTCATGCTCATGCTACTTCCTTTTCTTTTCATGCTTCTTCCTTTTTTTTCTCCTGTGGAATAGGAACCCCCTCTGCAGTCCCATTTCCTCATTTGTATTATTAAAAAAAACCCCAACAAATAAGCAAAACAAAACAACCAATTTAAAAAAAAAGCAACACAAAAAGCCACCAACACACCACCGCCCACAATCATTTATTTATTTCTTTATTTTAAGACTTTGTTTTTGAGAATTGGAAAAAGAAACCAGAATTTGTGTATTGGATTCGTCCCAAGGTGGGGTGGTAGCTTTGGTGGCCTGTACTGAACAAGACACGACCATACTTTTGCCTGTTGAGATGGGTACAGAGGGAAAAAGCAGTCTTCCTAGTCAAATTTTTTTTCACAGATTTTTGAATCTGGCTTAGTCACTCCAGGGAAATCTGCTCTAAATCCTTTTGAAGATGAACTGTTACATAAGAAACAAAAATAAAGACCAAAAAATGGGTTACTTTTCCATAATTTGCAGGAGAGATTGCACATCAATAGCTCCTTAGGTCCTTCCCTGCTCTGTGAATAATTTCTTCCTTTTTCCATTTATGTAAGTCTCCCTTGCATGCCCCTGTTTCTCACCAGGTTTTTCCAGAACACCCACCTCATGTCTGAATTTTCGTTGAGTCAGTAAGTTTCTGCCTGCTCCTTCTGTGAAGGAGCACAGAATCACAGTTTGCCCCATACCACTACAAAGGAAGGAAGTTTTAACTCCCCTTCATTATTAGCTCTAAAATTGAACAGAATCCCAGTAAGTTGCAGATTCATTCCTGCTAATTGCATTATGAGCAGCAGCTTTACTCAGTCCTCTGTGCCACTTGTTACCCAAAGCCCTGTGCTCATTCTCCTGTTTGGGTGAGGTGCTCTTTTTATGTCTCTTTCTTTGAGATGAAAATTCCTTAGTCAGGTTCTAAAGTTCCATCTCCAAACTGTGTAAAGGTCACACCAGTTTTTGGTAGGCAATAATGAAAAGCCCTTCTCCTGGCTGCAGTCAGGACAAGTCGTTTCACTTGAGGCATCACTTCACCCTAGGTACAGGAATAAGGTGTTACCAATCAGGCCACCTCTCTTGGATTCAGGACACAATCTGCTCAGTTTCCGGATGGAAGGAAGTTTTGGAAGACACAGGCAAGACGTGTTTGGGTCCTGTAGCTAAGTCCAGGCAGAAGGACCATGAATCAAGGTTCATTTTATGAGTCAGGCACTATAACAGCCTCAGTGACAAAGTCTGAGGAGGAAGCACAGGAACCAGAGAAACGTGTTTCAAACTGGGTAAGCCAGGTAAGTGGCAGGGCCCACTTAAAGGCAGCAAAGAACAGCATGAGACAGAAAAAGGGCTGGGGTGAGAAGCGTTCAAGAACTGAAATAAGGTCAAGCTGGCCAAACAGCACAACTGATGCCAAGCAAGGGAAGCAGCTTTAGCTGAGAAACAGCTAAAAATCCAGTGAAGCTACATCACACTCTGGATGTGTAGGACACCTAACGCATCAGGAACACAAAGCAGTTCTCAGCTGGTCAGTTCTCAGCACCCCTGAGACTTTGACATGGAGCCAGGGGTTGCCTAAAAAGGGGAGAAAGGAGATTGGCTTGTGGTTAGGTGAAGTTAGAATAGAACCTAGACAGAAACATCATTATTCTGCTCAATCTCTGCCCAAGATCATTGAGCAAAACAGTTATAAACAACAAAGTCAAATACTTCTGTGTTTAAGCTTTGAAGAAGATCCTCTATCAAATGTATGGGACAGCACTTCTCTATATGTGCAAGCAAACACAAGATTTGGATGCTGTACCTTGATCTTTTCCCCACAAACTACTGAGGCTGGAACTTAAGGGGTTAAAGGGGAGGTCTAGGCAATGGGGGGTTGTTAATGACAGATAAGGTCAAGGAACAGATTACTCTTTCAGATAAGCTTGTACTGTTTTCTGGGGTTGACCTACCACATTCCCAAGGTCCTATATTTATATGTCTGTCCCTAACACAGTTTCCTTTGGTTTAGATTTTACCATCAACCAACTTCAAGGTTTCTTTCAGACTGTGTTTCTCACAAGTCACTCCCCTACTGCCAGTTGTGTCTGGCGCTCAAGGCCTTTTTTGCTGCCTCAACTCTGACACAGCGGGCGGTAGAAGCAAAGCAAAGTGTGATCATGTCATTAGCTGTGATCAAAGTTTTTTGTAAGTGGCACAATGCATAACTAGTAGCAAAAACACAACAGTTTATGACATGTTGGTGGTTGCACAGGTGTTCAAAACTGTTAAGATAAAAATATGTCTTTTAGACTGTAACTTCCTTTAGTGTGATAGTAGCAGTCCTGCAAAGCCTCAGTGCCAGCAGCTGTGAACAAAGTGTTTTCCCCTCCATGGCAAAGAGCACACCTGGGATGCTCACTATAAACACTAAGGACAGCAATTCTCATTCTCACTCCCCCAGGGAGTCTCCACTTTTCCATTCCCTGTACCTCTGGTTCCAGCTGTGGGCCCAGCAGAGGTGAAGATTCCAACCCGGAACATCGGTCTTCCTTAAAGAAACGTGCGATTGCAAATTAAGCCTTTAAGAAAGCAACTGTCGACAAAGTTATAAAAGTCCTAAACTGTGATGCAGATGCCAAATTGTTATTTTTGGTACATCTATTTTGCAAAACACCCATTTGAAGCAACAGTTACTTTTCTAGTGCCTTGTACCCTGCGGACAGAGCTCCCATACTGAGTCCATTAACATCGCATCGTCAGTTACGCAGGACAGAGAGGTAAAGTCAGTCCTGGACTCAGAAGCTTCTCTCTGTAACACAGGAGTTAAAAGGAAGAGATGCCTGTGTCTCGACACCCACTTTTGAAAAGCTTGTATTCAGAAGACTAATTATTTGGCTTAGGTGATGACTCTCATCATACACTGCAAAATTAAGTTATGTAAGAGAAATTGTGTCAAGAGTTTTACAGCAAGATCTAACTATGTATAATCAAAAAGACATAACATGAATAAATTTAAATGCTGTCTTGGTAATCTTTGAAGGTTCTATTAATTCATTCTCCAAAATTTGAAGGTGACCATACTCATAGTAAACCTGGCTTTTCAGCAATTATTGTAATGATTCTTCTAGATGTTTTCACAGTGGGCCTCTGCAAATGCATTTTTAATTTTTTCATAGGAAGCACCATTTTTCAATCTGAGAGCAAGACTAATTCCAGTAGTTCTTCAATATATTTCCAGCAATTATTACTTATCAAGCAATTTATCTCAGCCAACACAATAGCTATCCTGGCTATAAAACTGTAAATTAGTAATTATCCAAAAGCAACCAACTAGTTTTCAACCAGCTTTAAATATTATATACTCACAATATAATTAATACCATTTTGTCCCAGATTTTTCTTGGGGTTTTGTTACCCAAATAATTCGTAAATCAATGTATACCATCTTCTTTTCTCTCCTAGGAAAAAGCAAGCTTTTTGATAAGTTAGCCACAGAGCCATGTTGTCTGAGTTAACACTTGTAGTTTTACTGTAATGTTATCAGTATTGCTTAATAGGAATTCCTGCTTAAGAAAAAATTAAAGATAAAATCTGAATTTCAGCACAGGTTGTTTATTATCACATGCCATTTGCCTTCTCACAGAAAGCCACATTATAATTACAGCACATTAATTGCTGCACAGCAGCACTGGTAGAGCTCTTTGAAGTGACATGACACAGTGACATGACACAGTGGCATTCGCAAAGAAGAGAAGGCACTTCCAACAACCAGAATCAGGGTGAAGCCATGGAAGGGACATCGGGGAGGAAAGATTTTCTTGATCAAGTTTTCAAGCTACTCAGTAAAACCGAATGCATGTAAACCACACAAAAACCTGGGAGAGTATTCACTAAGTTCACTATATAAATTTATTGAGTGTACTAAGAGGTAGAGTATTCACTCATACTTCAGTTCCATGAGGAACTAGGGTGGATGTGGGTAGACTGCCTCTTCCCATCTGACACTATGGGAAAAGGGGACACACACCCTTCAACGAGCCACATTCAAGAAATGAGGCCAATCCAGCTGCTCTGCACAAGACCAACACAAAGAAGCCACAGTGGCAGCACTGGAAGCACTCTCTAGCCTTCTCTGGCATCTGGCCTTGCTGACAGGAGTCAGTCATGCACAAAGCAGTGGGTAACAAAGAACACCATGTAACAACTCACTGTTCCAATCCTCACTGCTGTAGAAAAACACTGCAAAAGCCAGAAAAATCTCCAGCTCTTCCTTTGCTCTATGAAGAGCTGATTTTAACACATCAGATGCTTGAACTTGCACACCTTGTAAGGTAGAGCAGAATCTCTTCCAAGTAGTTCCTGAACACTGAAGCAGCAAAGGTCACTGCCTCTGGTAATGCTCCATCCTAGAGTACACCACTTCCGCTTGGTTTCACATGAACACCATCTTCAATCTCCCACCCAGTTATAATTCAATTCCAACCACCCACTGTATTTACATTTCTGTTAATTACAATAAAAATGAATAGAAAAGGTAACTTTAAAAGCCATGTCTTAGATTAACAGCAACGCTTTGAAAAAGGTAACAAACTATTTGCCCTGTAGCTTTAGACTGCACATAGAGCTAACAAAAAAACCCACTGATGAGCTGTGGTCAAAACTAACTGGTGTTAAAATGAATATTTAAATACTCTAATTAAAGAAAAAACAACAACCAAAACCCAAGCTGTAATAATTTAAGAATTTTTTTTTTTTTTGTATTGTGAGCTTAAGATCAAGTCTCAAAACAAATTTTTAAAAAGTCCAGACAGGTCCACTGCTGTAGAGACAGAAGCTGCTGCAATCAGGTGAATAAGTCAGTGTTATGTTTCAGGCCCAATGTTTCAAGGCAGTGAGAAAAAGCTCCATGCATAACAAAAACATCAACACTTTGGGTTCTCCTTGTTTCAGCCTTCTGTTTCTAAATGAGCCATGCACTTCCCATGCTTTCTAAGCAACGCACTTCCAGGACATTATTGAAAACCCTTGTAAATCTCTCATGTATTCAGAGTAGCAAGTAGTTTTGCAGCTACAAATAATACCAAAGAAAGTTTTTATAAAGAAGCCACTAGAAGAAAGTTACTGAATACTGATACTTGAATATATTGTACAGCTCCCAGGTAACTTATAAAAATCAACTCCCAGGGCATCATTGTCCTGCTGCTAACCTCCTTTTCAAAGCCCCTGTGCTTCTACTCAATTTATTTGCATCCTTCATTTCTGTCTCTTTAAACACTCAGCCCAGTATTAGAGGCCATGAAATTTCTTCTGTTTCTTTAAGATACTGAAAAAAAATCAAAGTAATTTGAAAAAAAATCTTCCTAATTCAAGCTGTCAGAACTTGATGACTATGCTAATTATTTTTTCACATTTAGTCTGAATAGAACTCTGATTATAGTTTTTTTAAAAAAACCTAAACCTACAGAGCAGTTATTTTGTCATCTCACTAACAGGTTTTTAACCCTTTAATGTCCCTAAGTGATTACAATTTGAATTCCTATAAAGCTGCATCTTTTATGATATTAACGAAAAAGTTGCAGTAAGGGATATGTATATAAAATATAAAAGTATACCTTTTAAAAGTTAACAAGCTTTACCATGAAGCATTCATGCAAAGTAGGACAATGTGTTTGCTCTCTATTGCAGCATAGAAGGTTCTATGTGTGACCTACTTCCCAGCTTTTCTCAATTTACATACTACACTTATACCCCAAACCCTCTCCTTGCTGAGATTTAGTTTGGTAACAGTTCAAGTTAAATTTGGTCCCTCTCTTTCGCAGACAGGACTTTGAGCCACTTGCCAAGTCTCAGCCCCTGAGCTGGATCCAGCTGATCCAAACAGCCTCTCTCACATGACTCAGGTCAAGCTTAGGTGACCAACCATCTGCTTAAAGAAGTCAGCACCACACGGTGTGCAGCCTTAACTAAACAAGTTATTTCAGGCAAGATAAACCAGCTCATGGCTAACAACCCCCCTTCAATTTCCCTTGATAAGTATAGAAAATCCTCCCTGCAAGGAAGAATGGGAGGTAGGAACAAGGCTGTCAGAATTTGCCAGTCCATATCTGTCCTGAAAAATCCCTGTATGCATGAATTATCTGAAACACTAAACTTGTCACAAAGGCACAGAAAGGCAAAATAAAACTGAATTCTTTATATACGCTGAATTCTTTATGAATTTCTAGTCATTGTCTATTGCCAAGACCAAATCCAACCACAAAAAATACCAAAACTAATGCTAGATTTATAAGAAATAAACTTTAATCTATCCAAACAATAGATTTTATTTCTTCTCCAATTAAAACATATTTGTTATCCTTAATAACATTCAGGTTAAATTAATAAGTTTAGTTACAAAACAAAAAACAACAGAAAGAAGCCTTCTGTTATGATTTTTTTTTAATGTGAGAATAAAATACACTGATCAAGGAACATCTGTGTTGTATTTTATTTTAAATATTCATACCATTACATAGCACAGATTTAAAAAAAATAGAAAAGGTAGATAATACGTTTCTATGTATTCAAAACTTTTATAACATGAAAAACTATGTTCTGTATATTCTATATTCTAAACCTCAGTGTGTGGAACTCAAAAATATATACACAGAACATATCAATAGTTCCACAAAATAAGGAAGTGACATATTTCAGCAGAGTGATCACAAAACAGCTGTACTTCAATACAAAGCTGCAATACTTTTAAAATCAGAAATGGAGGATCAGTCGAGTAAGAAATAGTTTAAGTATTTTAAGGTGACTCTCATTAGAATAGTTCTTTTAACTTTAAATGCTGTAAACTGACAAGAACAAAAATGAAAGATTTCTAACATTGCTAGTGAATTTTTAAAAAGCATTTTCTATGAGATAAAGTTTAATCTTCTCCTATGAAAATATAAGATACGAAGCAGTGCAAAGTATTAGCAGATAAATCAGTTAGGATAATGCTGTGTTAAAAAAACCAAGAAAAATGCCAAACAACTTCTTTTTGTGTAGGGGGCAAACTTAAAATGAGCCTCTCATGAAGGGCACAGGATACATAAAATACCCTTCACTTCTCTTGAGTTCTCTTTTAATCAATAACATTAATGTACATTTTGTAAACAGATTGATCTTTGTGAAAAACAGATGGCTAAAACCAATTTTCTGAAGCCAATTTATACATCTGAACCAGAAAAATACATAGGGAGACAGGAATTAAATTAAAACAGACAAACTTACAAAGTAGCAGAAGTAAACATAAGGTGAAGTATTACAGCAGCAGGTTTATGTGTATTGTCTGAATTATGTCACAACCAAAGTTACAGAAAAAAGAGACTATTTTCAATCATAGATAATATTTTTAAAAAGCTAAAATCTCAGGTATAATACACATGTATACAATTATATTTTGAATTAACTTGTTTACAAATTTTATATAGGGATAGGCTCTCTGTACAACTCTATTTGTACAAACTTCAGTCAGAGAGTCCTACCAAAGTGAAGCAAAGAAATGATCTCATAAATAAAGGTTTATATTACTTGGGCTTTTCCATTTGAGGTCTATGAATTTAAGTTACAAAATATACATATTTGACTTTCATACATACTGCTTTTTATATACAAAAATTCACTTAAGGAAAATAATTTGTAAAGTGTTAAAACATGTAGTGCTAGACAGCAGAAAAATCTAAATCCTGCCATATGGTTACATTCTGGAATTAACTGCATTTTTTACATTATGTTACACATTTTTAAAGTAATAATACAGGAAACACTTGCATCCATAGTGCTGCGTGTCTCACTAATACATAAAAATTTCCTGTATCTTCATAATAACTGCACGACACAGAGGGCATTCATTAAGTAATTGAGCACATTCCTTACAGGCAACTAGGTGACCACAGGGAATGAAGACAACTGATACATCTTTAGCCATACAGATTTTACAGAGCTTTTCCTCCTGCAAGCGTCTTAACTTCTCTTCAGTACTGAGGTCTAAGGAAAATAGACACATAAAAAGAAGTTAACATACTTAGTACCACTGACTCTCGTTCTTTTTTTTTCTCTTTACACACAAGGACAAGGTTTTCTTCATATGATTAAAAGGTCACACCCTTAAAAAGAACATAAACAAAAATACAAGAGAGAAGAATCCCAGCTGCAGCATGGAATCCTCTTTTTTTTATTTCCCCTTCTATCTCATTACATATCCCATGCCAATGCAAGCGGGGAGTGCATGTATCTATATTTGTAAGAGCTTGAAATACCTATAGAATTTAGGATATGCATATTTCGGTCAGAAACCATTCTTTTCACAGACCTCTCACTGAAAAGTTCCCCAAAATTTGAGCAGAAGGTGAAAGAAAGGATCATTGCTACTTAAGAAATTAACCTTAATTACTTAAGGTTAAGTAATTTGGATTTTATTTCTTTTTCTGAGTTTCCCTATTGAGAAAAATGAGGATGTGATTTCCTTCCCTGCCCCCATTTTCAAAATACCCATATTTCAAAAAACTTGAAATCAGTAATACATAAAGAGTCAATCTGGCATTGTACATGAGCTCTTTATAATTCCAATATGTCCCATTTGAAAACACAAAATTCAGACACCTTCCCCTGCCACTTTGGGGGAAGCTCTGCACAGCCAACCACCAAAATAAGGTCCAGCTGCACAGCAAGTTCTTTTTCCCCCACAATGTCCTATTAAAAATCTTATTAAAAGGAGTGAGCTGGTAAGATCTCTGCTTATCACGCCAACCAGATGGTCTTTGCTCTCCCTATGAATTCACCCATATGCTTGTCTTAAATTACAAGTTGCCTGAATCAGAACTCCTGGGTTTGGTCTATTTGCAGAGTACACCACAAGGGCTTTCTGAGCATGACTTGCACATCCCAGCAAAGCTGGAACATAAATAACTGAATAGAAACACCACTTTAGAAGTACACTTGTTCTTGTTGGCCAAGAACAAAAATACTTCTAGCCCAAGCAAAATTATATACTGCGAAATAAATAGCCCCAACTATGACTTTTTCATATTGAATACACTGAATATGACAGTGCGTCCCTGTGTCTAGTTCATTTTGCCACATCTATAATTCTTCTTGTAACTATATTATTGTAGTTATTCTTGCTTTTATTTTTAAATATAGTTGTCACAGCAATTTTGGCTTTTTTTGTTAGCACATAAAACCTTTCCCAGAAGCACGCTAGACTGTCAGAGTTACACACTTCTGAGATACCAATACTACTTATTTTAGAGATTATATTTATAAATGCTGCTACACTCAAGTATTTTAACATCCTGTTTGTTCAGGTTTTGGGGTTTTTTTTAATATCCCAACCCAAATGTCTTTAAGTTACAGTATTGTAACTTTACCATAGTTAAGACTGAGATCAGAGGGTAAACAGATAACAGTAAAAAATATTTCACAGACTAAAGAACTGATATGAAAGTACACACAAAGGTTTTGTAATTGAATAAGCTCATCTTGCTCTACTGGGATTTCATTTGGTTCTTCTTCCCTTGTATTTTCTTTATGAGCACTTAAGTCTGCTACCAGATCCTCAACAGACGTGTGACTTTCTCCAGTCATCTGCAATCTCTTTTCCATGGTGTTCCTAATCTCAGACAAACTGAAACCCATGGCTATGGCACTTTGTACCAAAGGATTCTGTAAGAGATCATCTAAAACAAGAAATTAAAAACAAAATAAAAACACTTTAAGAAGGATGAATCTGATTATCTGACAGTATTCACTACAATACTTTAAAACACATATTTTCAAGCAAATATGTAGCCAAAGGAGCTATATTTCCAATTTGAGAATTCTGCTAATTGTAAAGACTGCAGATTTGAGTCTTCTTCTATCCTAGCTTTCCCAGTCTCCCTTCATTTATTTATATTATAAAAATCCTCCTGGATTAGTATTCAAATCAGCTACTTGAAATTAACTAACATGTCTCGTGTAACTATCATCATAAATTCTGTAGCCGAATGTTAAGTGAAATTCACCCAAAATTCCAAGTCACAATGGATAAGTAACATTACACCAATTTTAATTCAGTTCAGGGAAGAAAAAAAACCACATACATATATTGAGAGAAAACAATAAGTAATTTGAATTTATTAAACCAAAACACTGCACCAACAAGCAAATAGGTCTATCCATGGTAAGATACAACACTACTTGGGGAAACCATTTTTCAGTCTGTTGGATCTTCCCCTTCATTTTACTTATCAACATGCAAAACAGAAAAAAATTTCCATTTTCAATTTTTAAAAATTAAGCCTTTTTTAAAAGAAAAAAGTTTATTTTAGTTTCACTCACATAAATGAGCCATATGGGAGAGATTTCTAAGCAGGTTTTGTGTAACCACTCTTACTAGCAACAGCTCCCATTCCCTGGGATGAAGCTGCTTGACTGGCCTCCAACTACCCCTTTAACTGTTTCATTTTTTTATTGCTTGGTGTTTGTGAAAGGCATTGCAGGAATGTATAATACTGGAATACACAACAAACTGCTTCAGCTTGCTCAGCTTCCTAGTCCTTGCCATTGGACAGACCAACTCTTCCTGCCCCGTGAAAAAGGACTGCTTCCATTCAGTATTCTTTAACATTCATCCCACAGCACTAATTCAATACCGCATGCACACTTCACCTGCTGTAAGACTGCATCCTATACAAACTTCTTCCATGGTTCACAACCTTTACTTTACAATATATACCAAATTATATTTCCCCCAAGATAAATAAAATACATTCTGCAGTTCTTTACAAGCATTGAAGCAATGGAAGAATATCATCCAACAATTTGCTTGTCATGCTTGATTTAAAAATGTAATAGGGTTATTTTTAAAATCAACCATTCCTGTCACTATACATTCAAATGTGTATATTCCAAAATAGTGGGGAGGCTGTTTGCTTTAAACAGGTACCTTTAGGAAGTATTGTCCCTTCAGCAGCTTCTGTCTAAAAGTGAAATATAAAGAAACAAAATTATAATTCTGAAGAAAATAGAAGGAAATGTATACAGTTACAAAATAAAAAATAGCTATTTGATCTCAAGTCATTTTAGTGACTACAACTACTTAATCTGCTCTGAAAGAAATAATCAGTATTTTGTTAAACTTTTAACCCATCTCGGCAACAATCATATGTACATGATTCTTAATCTACAGAAGAATTCTAAAATGTTATCAGTTTTACATTTTAGTGACTACACACAAGTTTAATAATGCCCTACCAAGAAGAAAAAAAAAAGTATTTGCTATTATTCATCAGAAACCTTAGGTTCCCAGGCTATAAAACAAATGGCACTTGTTCAGTATACAGTATACAACATTCACAAAGTACCCTGGCTATGATCCATAACCCAGCTATGGAGAACTGAGAGATCTGTGCACTCACATTAACAGAACCAAAACGTACTGCAAATCTTTCACTTTCTGCCAACGAAAAAAGCAGCAGGTAGATTAGGTGATAGGCACACAATTAAAAGGTAACTTCATATAAAAGTTATTTCAATTTTTTCTATTTTAACAAAAAGAATAATAAGCAAGAAACTTACTGTTGAATCCCTACATCCGTCTCTTAAGTGAACATTATTTATAAATTCTGTCCCCTTTTCCTTGCTCACAAATCTGCACCTAAAAATAAGAAAATTTAGATTTAATCAAACTGCACTATCAGCAAAAAATTGTTGCATAACTTTGGAAGCTTTGATAAGTTTCCCACACTATACAGACCACCTTCTTTTAAAATCTCTAAATGTTTAGTCAATATCTGTGATGTTACTGTAATATTTCTAAGAACATCTTAAGCATTTAAAGTACTTATCTTTCTTACATTTTTAGGTGAAACAGAAAGCTTAAGAGTTGTCAGCCATGACAGCTCATGACACAGATTCCTAAAAGTAAAGACTCACTCAAATGAAAAATAAACATTATGTTAAAATGCTGGTTCTTTTAGTCTTTCACAATCAAAGCAAACAGTCACTGGTCAGACAGGTGCCTTCCATGTTTTCTTGCATTATTTCCCAGTCAGTCTTAGCCACTGGGCAGAGCTCTTCCCTAGCAAAAGATTTAGGGAATACTATAACTGCTTGACAAGAGTTCTCCAGCTCCAGCAGTTACTTCACCTTCAGGAACAGACAGTTGCTGTGAGGCTGATACACTGCCACTGAGGCTGATGTGCAAATAGAACCCCCAAAAAACACGGTTTATGACCTGAGAGGAAGTAATCAAACCTGACACAATTTAAGCAACCTAAATCAAAATCAAACCCATAAAAGAGGAGTGAAATGTAGAAAGAAAACATTCCTTAACCATTCACTGCACCACACCAAAAACTTGAAATCATATCTCTTTCAAGTGGCAGAGATTAATAATTAAAACCTGCCTGTACCACTATTTAAAAAGGGAACAGCTAATGCATAAATACCAATCTCCAACTTCCAAAGAGCCATTTACTACAGAAAAGAAAACAGAGTCAGTGCATAAAAGACACCAATTTTCTCAATGTTATACTAAACTTTGTAACTAAAGTAACTAAATCTTTGTATTCGGATGACTTCTGTCCACCTGTGAGAACTAATGAATCATACTGTTCTTCCTTTCCTCAAAACAGATTTTAGATGATATTGGCAGTCTTTCTAAAAACTACTTCTGGTACTACTAGTCCTCCTACTACTATTATTGCCTGGAATCCTTAATCCTTAAAAATCCTAATCCTTAAAATTAGAGAGAACTATGTTTTACGTTCCACACCACTATTGACTTCTTAGGTTTATTTGCACTGTGGCAGCTGTTCAGCCATTTTGTATCCTGATATAAGTTACAAACTTTTGCAAATACCAAACTATGAAAACAACCATTACAATGTAGCACTGGGATAACAAGAAAAAATCCTCAGATACATATTGACTAAACTATACAATTCTTCATGCTGAGAAAGCAAGCATCGGTTAAATCCAGACACAGATACCTTCCTTTTAATAATGCCTACAAATAAGACAACATAAAATTATTTTCATAACTCTAAACAATGTTAAGCCATAATCAACCTTCTCAATTAATAAGACTCAGACACACATCAAGAAAACACTAAGAGATACCTTACCCAGGAAACCATTTGGCATGTTGATCCCAAGGGTCTTCATTTTCTTTCCATTCTTGCAATCCTCCACCACAGTGGAAACACACAACGTGATCACCATTACCTGAGGAAACACACAAGAATAAAGGTACATACTTTGTACAGGCATAATACCAAGTTTTCAACTAAAATGTTACGTTATTAAGAAAATAAGTATTTCTTTTACTGATTCACAATTTCAACTGAAAATAACTCCATTTTTACAGAGGACAACACACGATTTGAAACAAATGTTCAGGGGAGAACTGAGCTTAAAGAAACACAAATTAAGAGAAGAAAGTTTTCCTGAATTTTATTTTAGTAAGTAATAATACAGACAAAAAACAAAAGCTAAAAATAATCTATTATCAAGGAGCTCAATCCAATGGTAAACAAGGCCTGAAAATGGCTGCCACAAAGAATGAGAGATGTTTACGTGGCTTTGTGGTCCTCCATTCCCCATTAAGATCAAAAGGCCACAATCAGCAATAGCAAACCCAGCTGAGAAGAACTGCCTCCTCTCTGTTCTAGCACTGTGCCTACTATGATACAAGACTGCCCCAGAAACTGCTTAAATACTGTTTTAATTGGAATGAGAGGAGGTATGGATAGTGTTTCCCTAGAGGGTTTAAGTCTTCTCAGGCCAGGGGGAACAGTTTTCACAGAAGTCACCCGAAAAGCCTTCTGTTTGATAAGCTGGTGTTCAGTTAGTGCAACTCCACAATACTTATCTTCTGGTACTTTTATGAATCCAAGAAGAAATCAATAAAATAGTTCTACTGGGTACAAATATTGCCCATTTATAACCCATACAGGAATATAGCAAAGATTTTACTTATGGCTGCAAGTAAAATAAACGGAATCAGATTAAAACGTTCTGAGAGCTACTAAGAGAGAAGTCAAGTAAGACGAGAGCAAGAAATTACCAATCCCCTTTTCCTTGTGACTGAGTAAGAGCAACACTTGACACTCATACAGGATCTCTCAGTGAGGAATTTCAAAGGTCTTTAATGGTACTGTGCAATTTCATCTAACTGAGAAACCAATGCACAGAGATGGTGTCTTATCCAATTCAAACACTACATGCTCTTCCACTGGCACCACTGTCTTCATAAAGTAGGCAGTAGTGGTGTTTGCTGGTTTTGGGTGTCCACGTGCCACGATAATGCAAACACATGTTAACTAAGTAAAATGGCACACAACCTGCATTGTCTTGTTCACAGGCTTTTGTACAGGCCACAGGCCCATTCCTTACACCTAAGGTCTGGAGGACAGCACTTCATTTCTTAAAAAATATTAACTCAAATAACTGTCTTTGTGAAAGATGTATTATAAAGGTTTTAACAGGCAGAAAATACTAGGCCATTTTACTGCTAAGAATAAATTTATGATCGACTCTATGCCTTGCTAGTAACCATACCCGATACAATGTATACAATTTTACATAAGAACTGTGGAAAGTAGTTTGCAGAGTAGAGAGATTCTGGCAAATTGTTTCATATAAGAATTATAAAAATTGGGGTTTTTTTTTGGTAACAAGACATTTCCTCATGTACAATTTCTTTGTGAAAGGTATTAGCCATTTCAAGGTCTGGCTTACCTATGCTATAGAATCCAGCTTCTGCAAGTTGCTCCTTGTCAACAGGATATATCCAAGATAAAAATGTTTGTAAACGTTTTCCATATTTTGCCATAGAGGGATTCCTTGGGTGCTGTGCATTGTTCAGACCACTTATGCCAAGCTCAGCAGGAAGAGATTCACTTGAAACATTGCCAACATCCCGGCCCAGGACAAAAAGGCATTTGGGAAAATGCCTCTTGTGTTCTGACCAAGCTCTGTCACTGGGTTCCCAGTTCTTCAGTTTTCCACCACAACAAAAACATGCCACTTGGTCACCAACACCCGTATAATAAAATCCAGCATTAGCTAATTCCTGTGGTGTCAACTGGCTATTGAGGGGCCAGTTGTGAAAAGACTTTAATCTTGTTTCTTCACTGCACATAGCAGGATTTTTTGGAAACAAACTATCTGACATATCCACAACCTGCCTAGTTCTCAAAAGGTAATCTGCCTCCACATCAGGGTCATCCAGAGCACATGGGAGAGCTGAATTGCTGGAACCGTTTTCAGTTCTATTCTGGTAGTTCTGGGCAACAGGATCCATACTATTTTCCAGAAAAGCAGATTCAGTAATAAACTTGCAGTTGGGGGCAAGCTCTTTGTGTCTCTTAACTGCAGAATCCCCAGGCACCCATCCTTCAACAGTTGTATGGCAACTGAAGCACTTCACTTTGTCACCTTCTCCAGTATAAACAAAGCCAGCTTGTGCTAGAGCTAACACCGAAATGGGACAGCCCTGTGGAAATCCAACAAAAGTTCCCAGTCGGTCACGTTCCTGTGCCCATTCCTGGGCACCATCAGTGTCTGCAGAGGCACAAGCTTCCAAGTTAGGTGGGACATTACACGACATCTCTTCATAAGCAGGGCTCTCCTTTAGATTTCCTAAACAAAGAATACATGTTTTAATTTCCCAGAGAGAAAGACAGATCATACCCCTACACAACTCTGGAAACTGGCTAAATTCAGCTACCATCCTTTATGTATTAAAATAACAGCTCTTCCTCTTCTCCCCCAATTCACCCTTGCCTGTATTACCTGCTACACCAAGAGGCAAATACCAAGGTATTAAAACCAAAATAATAAAAAAATAGTAAAGAAAAGCAGGAAGATCAAGGTATCTTAGAGGCCTATAAACATTTACCTGGAGAACACACAGGTTTATAGCTTTAAAAGTATGTTCTATTTCCTAATAAAGATTGCAGGAATGAAATCAACAAAATGTTTAACTAAAGTTCTGGCCAAAACCCTGCTAAAAGGCTTCTGAACCTGAAATACAAAGTTACTAAATTTAAAATACTGATCTGAGCCAGACCACAGTTGTAAGATTTTAGAGCTCAATTCTCAAACATAACTATATATTATCCTCATGTAAAGGCCATGACCCCCATTCCCATTACAGGTGGGCAGCAACTGGTAAAACCATCATCAAAAAGAAAAAAGCTTTTTTACTTGGGTTATATTGTAAAGACACAGCTCAGTTTATATTTTAGCAAAATATCTTGTGAAATAAACTATCAAATATTTCACTGGGGCATTTTACCAAAGTGCTGTGCACTGCTTTTAAGATCAGTGTCTTGGGACTACCCAGCACTAGTGTTCACGTCCAGCATATTGCTTCCACTTTTCCATGCCCTGCCTACACTCTACAAAAATTCCTATGCCTCTGCCATCACTTCAGCTTTTCCTCCCTTCCCTCGCTGAAGGAATGTCATTCTTCTTAGCACTTGTTCCTACCCTGCCTACACTTTTCTAGGGTGAGTACCAACTACCAGTCCTGCTTTGCATTCCTTCTATGCCAGAAGGCTGCTAAGAGCACTCAAACAAGTCCCATCTTTGCTAAGGATGAAACAAAGCAACTTGGCTACAGCAGGTCCTGTGCAAGAACCACAAATTGACAGTCATCACCTTCATCCCAACACAGATGAAGTCAAAGCACAGTAAACATCCATCTCTTGTCCAGACAGGTGCAGTGATACTATTGACTTAAAAAGTCTTAGGTATTACTGATACACATTTTAAACTAGTAAACTAAACTATATTGAGACTGCTCAAATAAACTTCTTAGCACAAAGCAGTAAGAGTTCAGCAATTAGCAAAAAGGAAGGCATATAAGGAAGAACAGAGTATGTACTTAACTGAACAAGTGTCCTTCTCTATTTTCTATAGGAATGCTGAAATATATCAATATCCAGTCTATATAAGGTAGGCCAGCACACAAAAGTATAGCTTCCTCAAGACCTGCATTAATATTGATAATACATTCTGTAATGGCAATGCAGGTGTTACAATGATTGCTTCTGTAACATCAGATTTAGCTTCTACAAAACCTTTTTTAGGGTTCAGAAAGGGGAGGGGGAAATTAAAATGTTTATGTATTGCAGGATTGCTGCATCCTCTGTCAAGCTGACAAAGATAATTAAGCTATAAGCAGGTGGAGAAATTGTGACATCAAACACCTCACATGGGTGCTTCACATAATAACAGATACAAGACTTCTGAGCACCAGCTTTAATTCTTTCTTTCAGTTCATGACTAAAGCAAGAACATTAGAAATGTACTGTGGCCTTTTGTTTTAGCTTAGCAAATTCAAAGATAGCATCTGATTAAATTGCATTGACTAACCTACAAATCTGACCTATATGCTTATTTTGACTTTGAAGGGCAAAAACCCCCAAACCAGTAATTACATTTAGTAATATGAAAGCTGTCATAAAATATGTATTCTTTATATACATACATATACTGAAAACAGTTGTTGTTTATAATGAAAGCTTAAAAGCTTTTCATGTTTATTGCTCACATTTATTTCCTTATAAAATCTTACTTTAAAGCCTCTAGAACTGTTCCTGTAAAGATCTCAAGTGACCTTCAGCATCTATCACTACTACACTGCATTCATGAAAGAATTGGTGTTACTCAAAACCAACTAGCTGCATAGCAATTTTCTTATCTGCATGCCTGAAAGACTTTCTGCGAGAACACAAACAAAGCCTACATCACATCCTTCAGTCTCCTTCTCAAACTGTTCATTAAAAAAACCAAAACAAATGCATATGACTTTTGCTGTATGAATAGCAGTACATCTCTATTTCTATTGTATTTATATAGAAACAAGGTCAGCAGCAGTGAAATAAACTCTTCCTATTTAAATTTTTTACACTTCAATTTTTTGTTTTATGTAAATTAGTTTTTTCTACAATGCTATGAATGCTTCAAAAATCCTTCTGTTAACATGGTGAATAAAAAAGAAATCATGCTCTCTACATGGTAATAAGGAAAAATCTTCACTATATTTGGATTCTCTGGAGTTAAGCAATCCATCTCTATCCTCACAATCAAAACAGCATGAAAAGCATGTACCAAGAGACACAAAAGGTACAATCACAACAGATCCATTCTTTAATATGAACTAACTTTTTCAAATTATATCAACCACATAATTTAATCATTATCTCTTAGAGCAGAAAGGTTCAACTATCATTCTAAAAGCCTCTCAAAGCCACATCTAATTACTGCAATGACAGAAGCAGGACCAGCTCCTCCCAGGTAGATGCAATGTTTAACAATGCTCCAGCCACATTATGAAGCCCTTCCCTTACAACATCCCCTTGAAACATGGCTGGTTTACATTTCACTACAGTTTTATCTACGAAAACATCTTTATCAAGCATTGAGGCAAACTCCTTGCCTGTGTAAGTACTGTTTTATATACAATATTAGTGCTACTTCAAATACAGTATCATTCAATTATTTCTATTTTGAACAACTGTTAAAAGCAACTATTCAAAGTATAAAATTACAGCTAGCTTAGGAAGAGTATTTCTGCACTGGTTCTTTAGCTATAGCCTAACTCCAGTTAGTTGGAATAATGATTTAGAACAAGATCTAGCATCATAACAGCTCTCAGACTGTCATGTTATGTCATTAACTGCTGCATGTTACTGACATGTTATGTCATTAACTGCAGCAGAAAAATGAGTGAGGGTAAATTTTTGAATCGTTTATGGCTAAGAAACATAAATTCACAAAAATCTTCCACCTTACATGGGCACACAAAACTTTACAATATATACCAGTAGCCAACCTGAGTTTAGAGTATGATCTATAAATATATACTTAAATTCATTAAGTCATTGTGCATAGGTCTTAATTAAGGACATGTGAATTAAAGGTAGAAGGTCCAGAAATGTTAATCTCCACTTATAAAACCCAGGTATTTTAACTATTACTGAAGCATTATATATCTTCTTATGCAGTGAGGAAACAAAATCTATTTTAGCTGGAAAGCCTTCCAGAAGCTGAGCCAAGTTTAATCCTGCTTATAGACATCTGAAGGCTATTTGCCACATGACACCACCCTCTTTCAAGCTGAATTAACAATTTATATAGCCTACTGATTATGTTTCAGAAGAAAACATAAAGACAAAAATATATAGCAAAAATGTTAACTTATTCAAAATGCAAAATTGCACACTGTGGTTCTGCAAAAAAAAACCATGCTTAATTCAGCTTTAAAAATATTAACAGGTATTGATTTTATGCAAAAATACAACATGATCATATCTAGATCTGAAATGCTTCAGAAAAGTAGAAAACTCACTTTTCCCTTTCAAGTATATTTTAGTAGTTATGATTATTTTCATCCTTAAACCTGAACCAGACTGGCATTACAAGGAGTTTTTTTTTTAATTCTTTTACGTTACTAGCATGGCAGTAACCTCCAAGTCAGAAATCTACTCGCACAGCCTCATGTTCCTGACCAAAGGGTACACGTTAGTGTTTATTGTTGACTGAATTTTGAAATGTGAGTAGTGCACCAAGTAAATATCAAACAGAACATACTGTACCAGCTGACACACAGAATATGCATATGTCACTTCAATGAACTTCAGTTTCTGCCTGCTCAGCTGCAATTAGATCAAGGAAGGTGCATGCTGCTAACTGAAAACATACTTCTAAAGATTATAAACATATTTATAAAATGACCAGAAACATGATTTATTTAAACAGTGTTTACAAATTTTAGCATATTTATACCTAATTATTAATAGCCATTTTAAAAAAAAGTTGTCTAGATTCTTTTAAATTTATTTTAGAAAAAGGGTATCTATCTACAGAATGCCTCCTGATTCAGTGCCAAAGCTTACATAACCCCATCAGCTCAGCTTCATTTGTCTGTTCTTCCAACAGGTCCTACTTAGCCTCTCATCAGTGTTTGTCATTACAGGAAGTCAGTCAGTTGCTCAAGATTACAGTAGGCTATTACATCCTCCTAATTTCTTATTTTAGTCACAGAGACTTTTACGGTCTCCCCATCTTCAAAATGTACATAATCAGGCCAAAAGAAACATACCATTTTGAGAACTATTTTACATTGTGTTTTTCTTCATGAAGAAGTCATGCAGGTATGGAATAGAGAAATAAAAAAAAAAAAGATTCATGGCTGCTAAGGGCAGAGAAAAAAATCCTTTTTGTGAACTTGCAAGTTAAATGTCATCAGAACTTTAGCTGTATGTATGAGAAGGCAGGAGTAAATACCAGCTGCTATAGGAAAAACTGGCATGCTGTAGCCTAGGATGGCTAAGAAACAAACAAAAAAAATTACTGAGTGTGCCGGATTGGCCAAATTTGGAAGAAAAATACCCCCCGAGGGAAAGGCAGGTTGCCACTACCCCTCCCCCTGCCAGGTTTGGGAAAAAAAAAATTATTTTTCCTCAGAGGAAAGTGAAAGAGATAAAAACTATTTATTTAACAGAACACACAGAAAAGGCTAATAATGCTAAATAATAAAATCACCTGCTGTGGAGAGAAACCTGGAAAGATTTGAGAGTCCCTCCGTAGGTGTAGACATTAGTGTCTATATCCTCCTCCTCAGGGCTGTCAGGGGTTCCTACTGGGGCCTGGGAAGAAAAGTCTTCCAGTGTGCTCTGATGTTGTGAAAGTCCCAAAGAGAAAAAGAAAAGAGGAAAAAATTCCAAAAATCCCAGGAAAACTCTCCAGGGAAAAGAGTCGAAAGCAAGCTGGAAAGCGAGCGTACTCCACTCCCCACTGCCGCCGACTGTATCCCCAGCAGCCTGTCTGTCCTTGAACACAAACTTTTGTTTCAAAAACAAAAGTCTCTCAGTTTTTCTTCCCTCTCGCAGGCTCAGTTTAAAGGCACCAGAGCCAGCCTCCAGAGTAGACGAAATGGGATACATATTTCATATCATGTCACCCCAGGACACCGAGTCAACAGGGTTTATTAAAAAGAACAGCCAGCAGTAAAAAATGCCTATTAAAACCCACAGTACCCTGAGATGCATCTTCTTCCCAAGTATGAGCTGCGCTTCAGCTTTTATTGCTACATCTTTCTTTTACAAATAATTTAAACTTCTAGTTGAAGAAAAATATGGAAAAAGAGGGCGTTTTTCATCAGAGAATATTATGATATGACACTTCAGTTACAGCAACATGATTCATGCCACAGCAAACCTGCTGAATCTTCTGGATTCTATGGCAAAGTTGGAGAAGCATCAGACCAGCACCTCC
Source organism: Rhipidura dahli (assembly GCA_013399225.1). Taxonomy (NCBI): domain Eukaryota; kingdom Metazoa; phylum Chordata; class Aves; order Passeriformes; family Rhipiduridae; genus Rhipidura; species Rhipidura dahli. The sequence continues at coordinate 784,050 of VXAC01000504.1, forward strand.
TGCCTCACCCACTGGCGAGGCAAGGGCGTTCCCTGCCCCGCCAATGCTCCTGCCCACAGCAGCCATGCTGAACTCATCACTCACAGTCACTCAGCAACAGCCTGAGGCAGAACAGCATCTTGATACTTTCTGGTGTCACAGCATGAATGTTTTGCTATTAAAGAATGAGAAGAATCTGCATACATACACATATACACATTTTATATATAAAGTGTGTGTATTCATACACACACACCCCTCATCATCTTGTAAACTTGGAAATCTGTCTTGAATTATCCTCTATATGTTATTTTTAACTTTGTCAGGAAATGGGGGATGACTTGGGAATTATTTCTAATTATAATATTTTACCAAAAATGAAATATGAAAGTTGTGCCTGTTGAACGTACTCTGCTTGCCTTTCTATTTAACAAGAAACTCTCCATAACATTGAAGGGGAAGTACAATGATCTGCAAGATATGTGCAGCTTCATTTTACATTTTATACGATAGGAGTGACACTCAATTCAAGCTTTGCAGAATGCCTTCTTCATCTTAACAGCCTTTCAGTCTTCACACACAGTTGCATTTTTCATGTTTAAAAACTTGCAGTTTCTAGAGCCTGACTTTAAATCATCATGCTCAGAATATTTTGGATTAGAACTCTGCAAAAAAGACCCCATAATATGAAAAATAAAAAAGCAGCAAAGGACTGTACACTGTTAAACAAAACAATACAAAAGGTACTTACAATTGTTTTCCCTAAGGAATTAGTATCCAATCAGACCAAGTATAGCAATGGATTAATCAAAGCAGATATTCGTTTCATGGCTATTTTCCACCAATCTTAGGAACAAATTCCAATATTTAGATTCCTGTTGGTAGAAAGAAAAAGAGGTTAAAAACCTTCTTTTTCACATAACCTTCAGCACGTTTATGAAGCCACAACTTTGAAACTATGAACAAAAAAAACCATTTTAAAATTCTCTCCCTTGGCCAAAAAATCCAAATTAAAATACATTCTGAAGTTGAAAGAGTCAAAGGTCAGGGAAGGTCTGAAATGTACATGTTTTACTAAAACTAGTAAGGAACATAAATTTGGGATATTCCAGAAGATCCAAAGACAGCAAAACAAAATCCCGGAACTAAGAACTAGAGGGCAGCAAAAAAGAGAAAGAACGTAACAGCAGACAGAATTGAATCCCATGATCCAGACTTCTCTCTCCCAGGAAATTCTGTATGTGATTATAAACTGGATTTTCTAAAACTCTTCAGCTCCCTGAAGCTGTACCACCCACCTTGGGAGGACAGCAACAGACAGAAGTCCTACCACAGGTACACAAAGCCTGAAATGAAATCCATTTTCATACTTGTAAAATTAAGATATGAACACACATTTCCTTACTTTTCTGGTAACAATTGCAAGTCTGTCTTGTATCAGTGAGAGCAGTCAAAAAAATCCACAACCAACCACCCCCACCAGCATTCTTTCACTTTTGCTGCTGGTTGCAAAGGGCAAGGTCAGGCGAGGTGCAGAACAATCATAAACTTATTCCTTTGCCCTTCTAGGCCAGTGCTGTAGGTGCCAAGCTTTTCATAAACTGAAGTAGTTGGGGATTTTTTAAAGGACCTAAAAGAAAACTGCAAAGCAATCAAGTAGATAGCAAAAGGAAGCAATTAAGAAAATGAAAAAAAAAAACAAATAAAAGCTTAACCAAGCAATCCATCACACAAAAACTTGCTTTCTTACAGACAATACTTCACTGTTGTCTTCTCTGTTATGTGGTGATTTACTTCAGGATAAACAATGAGAAATTAAGTTAATGTATTTCCTACTGTTCTCTGTCAAGGTATTAGATTAAAAAAAAATAATTGACAAAAAGGTAGAAGAGGGTTTTTTCATGCAGTTGGTTGCTTTTCCTTGAAAAATGGTCTACTGTAAGACTTTGTAGTTTCTGTATGTTCATTTAGAAAACTAAATTCTCCCAGTTAGTTACATAAAGTATGGCAATTAAAATCACAACGTCAGACTGTAGCTATGAAGGGATAATGAAAGTAGTGCTGCAAACATGTTTGCGTTTTGCAGCAGATGCAGATTAAAAACAGTGCAAAAATTACCCAAACAAAAAAGAGTACTTACACCCATTTATAGGGCTTTCAGCAGGAAGGCAGAAGCATCAGACAAGTAGTACTGAAGCAGAAATACACTTACTGTTAAAGAGAAAAATATAAGCATAAGATCATAGACTTTGTGCAAAAGAGAACTGCTTGAACTTAAATTACCGCTGAAAGAATACTACCTGAGTGAACTCCCTATGAAATTCTTAATAACTACTGTAATCTTAACAAAGAAAAGCCGAACAGAAATGCCTTTTTTTTTTTTAACAAGAAGCAGTTTTAGAAAGCTATGAGCCAAAGAAAAATAACAAAAGAGTGGGCAAGCAGAGATAACATTTAAATTTGTGAAAAGAACCACAGAGACCACAGAAGGGCTTATTAGATAGCAAAATTTTCATTCACTTTTGTAAAGAGCAGCATTGAAGGTTCCAGCCGGAGCACTGCGGACCCTCGATCCGGGGCACGGCTCAGGACAGGGTCTGAGCTCCGCCGGGGCAGCCCCGGCCCGGTGCGGACGCTCCCGCAGGCGGCGGCGCGCCCGTCCCCATGGCAACGCCTCGCCGGCCGGGACCACCCCGCCTGTTCTGTGAGCGACCGGGGGCAGCGGCGGCCTCACCGGCCCTCGGCACCCCCGGCACTGCCGTGGGGGCGGGGACAGAGCTGAAAGACCGAGCCCCCCGCTCCACGAGGGGAGCCCCGCCGAGCCGCCCAGAGCAGCAAGAGCCGCCAGCGCAGGCAGCCGAGGAGCTCGGCCCGCCTCGGGGTCCCGCCGCCGCCCCGGCCCCGCCGCTGTCGCCGGCACTCACCGGGCACATCCCGTCCCGTCCGGCC
>VXAC01000504.1:795364-1063869 GCA_013399225.1 Rhipidura dahli
CGGGGCACCGCGCCCCGCCCCGCCCCGCGGTTCTAACGCACACGCGCGGCCGTGGTACCGCCCCGCGGCCCCCGCGCACAGGCGCAGTCTGCCCCGCCGCCTCCCCGCACGGCGCGGCCGCGTCCCGCGGTTTCTCGCGGCCCGTCCGTCCCCTCTGACCCGGCGCCGCCGCTGCTCCATCCGGGCCTTCGGCGCTACACGGGGAAGATGGCGGCGCTGCTCCCGGCCGAGTGGATAAAGAACTGGGAGAAAGGCGGCAAGAGCGAGTTGTGAGTGCGGGGCCTTGCCGCAGGGAGGGATGGGACGCTGCGGCCTGCGGGAGGGAGGCGGGGGGCGACGGAGAGGACGTCGGTCGGGGCTGCGTCCTTGCTGCTGGGCGTAGGGTCGAAACCGTGGTCGGGAGGAAGGCCTGGGCCGCTCTCCCGTCCGGTTCGGCCGGGTGCTGCCGCCCTCCGCCGACAGTCGGCCCCCGTAGTAGGGCCCAGCTTTTCTGGCGCCCTCTTCCAGCCTCAGCGCCGGATTTGTCGGTGGTCGGGCTCATCTTCAGCCGGCCCCCGGCGTAATATGGGCCTTGAAGTGTTCCTGGCTTTACGGTACTGACCTTTCTGGCAAGGGCCTCAGTCCCCGTTCCCACCTTCTTACCGATTCCGAGGGGTCTGGCCCCGTATTCTGTGACCCAGGCAAAATACGATCAGGTAGTCATGCTTGTTCTGTTCTACAAAGTATCCTTTGTGCACGGAGGGGTCCGGTTGCAGCCTCCCAAATTAATCCAGGTGTGCCAGGAGCTTTCCATTCTGGGCCTCTTTCTGTTTTAAGCCATCTTAATGTGGCAGGTTCACCAAAAATCGCGTTTCAGGAGTACAGCTCTTCAACGGGTAATTCACCAGTTTGGCCATTTCATGTTACTCTGTTAGTTTGGACAGGGATGTCCTCTGCACTAACGATATGTATGCTCTTATTTGAATTCTTCCATGTACTTCTGTTTTTTGTTGTAAGTAAAAAATCTTGCAGTTTTAAATATGGGTGTTGAAGGGATCACTTAGAGAAACACTTCCTGATAAGCACTCATTTTAGTATTTTCTTCTGTTCACGTTTCTTTAAAGGTTATGCCCCTTTGGCAATATATCTTCCTTGTGCATGAAGAAAAAGGCAGTGTGTTGGAGATTAGAGAATGTAGAGAATCCCTGCACAAAACACTTTTCTCTCCAGAGCCTCCATTTTGTAGTGAAGGGGGCCCCCTTTATAGCTATGTAGTTTTTGGTTTGAATTATGCTAGAACCGTTATCACGTTAGTATGCAAGTTGAACACGTTCAGAGGTTGTGTGGAGTTTGCAAGAGGACAGACATTTCATAGCTGATCATATAATGGCAACCGCGCTGCTCACACTGAATTCTCAGCACTCTGAGCTTTGCAAGAGGCAAGTTACCTTAGCTTTTGACCATGATAAAACCTTTTATGATTCTTCTCTCCCTTCAGAGCAGTACTTCTCAAACATTATGGGAAGAAAGTGTTCATCTGCTGTGGGACCAATAAAACAAAATGATTAGCTAAATTCCTGTATTTGTGGTACTTGCACTTTATTTGGAATGCTGCTTAAATGTTGTTCCAGGCACGACTTAAAGAGCAGTTTGCAGATGAGGCCATATGTTTTAAAAGAAATGTAATTGTGTCTGGATAGCAGTTGTCAGGTTTTGCAGTAATAGCTTTATAAATCTTAGGAATATGCATGAACTTAGTTTCTAGAATTTAGAGTATATACCTGTAGACAACATTTAGAGAACTTTTTAGGAAGTCAGCTTTATTGGGAGAGTCTTCAGTGCGTAACTTTGTGTTTCTTTTTCCAAAACTTCCTATCTCCCGATTTACTAGAGGAAAACAGAGCTAGGATGCTATAATTTCAAAATGAAACACATTAAATGTTTTTAAACATTAAAGTAAAAAGGGAATAAATGCAGTGACACTACTTATTTTTATTGAATTATTTATCTAATACCAGTATGGCCAAAAATAAAAATTAGTTCTAGGCTTAAGTTCAGTCTTGGGCTTTGTGGTTCAAAGTTAAGACAATGCATTATAATAATGTTAGAAAAGTGGGAAGGGGAAGGACAAAATGGACATTACTAACAAATAGAAGATTTACAAAAATTTATACGGTTTTTGTAGGCTTTTTAAGGGGATAAAAAAACCTCATAATTAGTAGAAAATATTAGTTCTTATGGAAAAAATATTTACTTGGCAGAGCATGAAATGGCTTACATGATCTGACTAGATCAGTTAAGATAGTATTTTGGCAGTTAGTAGTTACCTAAATAAAAACACATTTCTATGTTTTGGGGGAATATGAAACTATATTGAGAGAATTAGATAGTTTGTTTTAATTTGGCATTTCAACTTCTACTGGGATTAATAATGGATGCCTAAGATAATTGTGCTTTTTTTTTTGTTTGAATGGTGTGATAATTTTGATCACGTGATCAGCTTGTCATGATTTAACAGTACTATTCAGAAGTCAGAAGATAAGGATTTTGTGTCATAATGTTAATTAGTAATGCAGCGGTGACCATTTGCTTCCAAGACGTTGTTCAGAGACATCGTTCAAAACTGTACAAGCTTTGAATTTACTTAATCAAGCTACTGATGTGTAACAGTACCTAATACAAATACATAAATGTGGCAGTTTCAAGTGTGTGTGCCTGCCAAAACTACATTGGTCAGGATGTGGTCATCTTACCTGTCACTTCTTTGTTCAGATCCTTCTCTAAGTGCGGTTTACTAAATTATGTTCATTGACTTGCTACTGCCAGATACTGGTGTACAGACGAAGTCTGCAGTTGACTACTAATGCTGCTCAGTCTGGACTCCCTGTAGACCAACTTGTGTGTACTGTCCTTGTAGGAATATTGTTGTGTTTTCCACAACAAGATGCTGGTCTGTGTCTGCAGGCCACGTGGACATTTATAACACACATACAAACTGGTACCTTACCTCGTTTTGTGAGAGATTCAACACATCAGGGAGCATTTAGCATGGATGGAGGGCTTTAATAAAGTACTTGCCTGGCAGTTTATGAAATATGTTAAGCCTCAAGATAAACTGAGGAAGCTTAACATTCTGTGAATGTGAAATTTTGAGACTGGATCTTTCAGGCACCTCCAGCTTGTTTGTTACTTCAACTCAACACTGTAACATTTCTCATGCAAGTGAAGGGCTGAGAATCAGGAAAAGAGAGTTTAGTTGTAATTGTGCCATCCTGACTGCAAAATGCAGTTGATTGTACTTTTATCTCAACTAAAGAACTACCTACATCAGTTGAATTATGCATATACTTAAATATTAGCAGGCACATGCACTTTGTGATAATTACTGCTTTACCATGTGTGGGAGTGAAATGGAGGTTATAGGACATGGTGTATGAGTTGGGAGGCCTCAGTTCTGGTGCTACCTCTGCCCAGCAGACTTGTTCACACTGCTTCAGAGTTTGTGTTTTAAGCAAATCTATCCCATCATAGTCCAAAATAAATTTAATTTTGGAACTGTGGTTTTCAAAAGTGGTTCTGTGTGTTTTTTTAAAAATATTTTTGCTTTCTTGGTTACCCTATTTTTTAATTGCATCCTACATGCATTACACAGTTTTACTTTCAGATGAAGAGATGTAGGTTTTAGTAGAGCAAGGAAGTTCTCCATCCTAAGCTTGCAGCAATGAACTACCAGGTCAGAGTAATAAGTGTCAAATGAACACTTAACAGACTGTACCAGCATTAATATTTCTTTTCTTGTGAAGGTGCAACTGTTTTAATTTAATGCACTCAGCTGAGACTAGATGAGCTAATCTCTCAGCTTATTCTTACTGGAAAGGAGGGCTTCTGCCTTGTCTTCAGTCACCGGGGTGCCTCTGTGGCCTCCTGGTAAGTGCTTCAACTTACAGAGGTGGCCGAAGGTTTGGATTTTGACCAATTTACTGCCAGGTTTGTTAGTTGCACTGATGTAACTGATGGGAGGGCTAAAACTGTGCTGCTGAGAAGGGAGGAAGTTTTGGTGAATGTGTCCCATTTCTTCAGTAACAAACTATTTGATCAGTGCAGCTGTACTGCCTGGCAGCACCTACAGGAAAGGTGGTCTTCCTTTAAAAGAGTGCCTCTAGAAAAGAACAGAAGCATAACAAGCTATATTTTTGCCTTCTTTTGTTTTTCTCCAGTTTAAAAATTCAGGGGGTTCTAATTGCAAATACTAAGCATGTTGTTTTGCAGATTCATCTGTGAGTTTCTTACTGTATTGATCAAACAGATTCATGTCTTAAAGTAAAGTGAAGTTGTTAATGCTGTTTTGATACTGCTGGAAAGGAAATGGGAAGAGGCTGAAACTCTGATTTTTGTATTAAGATGTACTTAAATGAACTCATCGGTCCAAGCAGACAGAATTGTTGCTCTTGTAACTTGGTTGAGGATACCATCTTAGGACATAGGGGTCAAAGTGTGTATCTCAGATATTTTATTTTGGAATCTGATGTTTCACTTTACTGTTATTTGTATACAGAACTTTGAAATGAGTGTTTATAGGGTACCTATAGTGCTTATGGGGTACTCTATGAAGCAGTAATTAAAATGTAAGAAAATTGATTTTTCTTGAATTGATATGCTCTTTGGGGACAGCTGGGGGAAAAATCTATTCTTTAAAAAAATGTTTACTTACCATTTATGAAAAATAAAATATTCCCCTGTTTTGCTGTCTGTATTCTGGTTATTTCCAAATTTATTGCATTCTCTTCAATAGCATGCACATCTTAGCCATACCTTTGCTTTTTGCTGAGCTTCTATGTTTCTATTGATAATGTTACGTGTGAAACTCCCTAGTTTCCAGTTGTCTTTAAAGGGTGTGTATACCTTATATTTACTAATTGTAATCCTTTGATGGCCAGAACAGCTCTTTAGTCCTGCTAGAGAAGTGATAATCTGTATAGGATGCAAATAGAATGAGTAATGGATTGCTACAGAACTATTTTTTACTGTTTATTTTTTGTGATAAGCCTCTGTAGTAATTGTACATATCTGCCTTATTTGAGCCAGCTTAAAATGGCTCCCACAGCAAACTGTAGTCTTACCATCTTATGTAGGAATGAGGCATAGCTCTGATACCCTCCTCAGTTTCTGCATGTGAAAGATATTTTGAAAAATATGTGAACTTCGGGTTGAAAATGTGCAAATGTGACAAAAGTTCTTAAAATGTTCCCTGGTGTCTGTTATAATAAAGATAAATCACTACCCTTTTTAAAATACTGTCACTTTTAAATATGAAACTGCTTTTGAAGCCTCACACTGGGGTGACTGTAGTGGTAGAGAAGAGGGAAGATCCTTATGTCTTGGAAGTATGTCCATTTCTGAGCTGTCAGAGTAGTGAAGAAGCCTGCTCTTTAAGCATTTATTTTATAACACAGAAAACTATTAATTTATCTCATGTAACAGTCTGCATAGTAGTTAGAGTGCTTTTTGCATATGGCTATTTGGTTGGGGGAGCCCTGGGAGCAACCAGCAACGATGCAACATGACAGGTTTTTGCTTCTTAGAGTAGGTTCTTTTAGGGACTAGAATTAAGAAAAATTCTGTCTTACTCTTGGTAAAACATTGCATGAGGAAATCATGCAAATAGTTTATTGTTAGAAGTTTTTTACAGGCAAGAATTTGAAAACTGCCATAGTCATAGTAATTCTATGAGAAACATTTCCTAGTTGGATAATGACAGTAGGTTATTGCTAGTACTTCCATGCTTCCACATTGCCTCATGTTCTTACTTTTCTGAATGAGGTGTAATGTTAGGAATAATATTTATATGTGTATAAGATCTATTGGGAGTCTTGTGTTTCTTTGCTGTGGAAGTTCTCTGAATTAGGGTTTACTTTGGAAAAATTAAAATGTAGTCATCCATTTAAACTGCCCAAATCTAAAGCTTTTAGCCAGAGCATCAACCAAAAGAAGAACCCCAAAACATTTGTGTGTGTATGCTCATATCTAATGTTGTTTGTTTTTTTTTTTTTTTAATATTTGTTTTATTTTAGTGTGCAGCTGTGTCGTGCTCTCAGTGAAAACAAAAACCATGATGTGGGTTTCCGAGGTAAGTTGTGTGATTTGTTGGTTGGCTTTAATTAAATAAAAAACAAGCCTGGAAACAGTTGATTATGGAACTTTTGCATTTAGGTGCTTGGAACATTCATGTATGGTGACCATTAGTGCCTGCTAAGGTGAATTCTACAAATACAAACATCCACTGCAAGGATTGCTTTCAGACATCCAGAGATTACTTTGTAGTGGGTTGTGGCAGCATTGCCCAGTATTTGATTTGTGCTGTAGAAAATGGAATTCCATTTTGCAAACTCAACATACAACTAGATTTTAAAATAAAAGTTAAATATATGAACCCTAATTTGTGCAAGCATGAAATTATCCTATCTATTTTAAAAATTGTTTTAATTCACCCACAGTGGTCTGTAGTCACCACATTATTGAGTACTTGGTTTAAGGCATTAAGATCTATATAACTTCTTAGTGAATACAGTTTATTGAGCAAACCATGTGGTAAAAGTGCACAGTGAGAGCATGGGGGTTTGTTATTTTTCATATAGTAAAAACAACAATTTTTGTGTACTCTTTAAGAACCTTACAGGTTTCGCACGGCTGGTTTTATAACCACCATGTTTAACACTGCAAGGTTTTTCTCAAGTGGAATCCCTCTGTTTTGTGCTTCAGCTTATTACAAGCATTTGTAAGGTTACATTCTTGAGTTACAGGAGACTTTCCTAAAAAAATTAAATAGAAAATGATCCTAATCAAGCATTTTTTTCTCCAATTAAGTTTTACTTTCTTCTAGAAAAATGTTTTTTGAGAGCGTATCTGATGAGACATGACTAGGAAAGTACTGGAATGTTTTCTGTGGATGTATAATATGATATTTATGTGAATTACAAGGTAAAGATCTTGGTCTGGTCTTTGTTAAGCCAACTGTCAACACACAAGTTACTATATGCAGGATGGTAATTTTTCTTCCCATTTTACTGTTATTTCATGAACTCTCTAGAGAAAGTGGATTGTCGCTCACTTTATGCTTGTGTGAAGTCTTAGATATTGATGATCAATTTTAATCTATCAGTGATAATAAAGTAATCCCCTTTATTGGTAAGGGAAGCATATCCCCTTTTCTTGTCTGCAGTGTACAGCAAGTAAACATTGCTTTAGCAGTTAGACAAAGGATTAGCTAATATGTTCCTTAATCATCTCCTGTCTTTCAACAGATATCCAGCAGGCTTTGTACGAGCTTGCTTACCACGTTGTCAGAGGAAACTTAAAGCATGATCAGGCTTCTAATGTTCTTGGTGATGTCATAGTAAGTATATATTTGTAATAATTGCATACTTACTAAAATCTTTCTTATAGAAGTCCATATGAAATCCAAGCAGGAGAATATTCAAGAGATTTTTCTTTTACATGTCTGAGAAGTCATTCTTTAGAGTTCTTTTTCTTCATTTGTGTGCACTTGATATATATATATATATATATATATATTACATATATGTAGACTGGCAGGGTTTCATTTTTTCCCTCTACTTTTCATGGTGAGGAATAGATGTGTTCATTATGGCATAAATTAAAAATTAAGTCATTTTTTAAGGGTACATGGAGACTGAAGTGTTTAATAAATGCTAAAAACAAATGTCACTTGTTTATGCCGCACATCTGTGATGCCACCTACTGGCTTTTATAACAGTGTGACAGTGTGCCTGCCATTTTACTGTTAGGATGTCCAAGTTCTGTGATGGCCTTTGAAATAAAGCATTAGACTTTTTGTTTGAAAATTACAATGCTTTGAATAAGAATAGAAAATAGGGAAAAGAATAATTTCCTCTAAACTTTGAAGCTTACCAAATTCTCTGAACTTTCAAGCTTACCAAATATCGCTGTTTTTTTAAAAAAGCAAACCAGGAAAAATACATTAAAAAAATCTTCTAGAAATTATTTCTTATTTTTGGTAAGTTGCTGTTTTGATGTGTATGGAACATAAAGGAAAAATGTGTTGCAATAATCCAGTGTAACCGTTTTGAACTGGAGCATTGATGTTGAGGGAAGGCAAGGCTGTAGGGTACATTGCTGTTGGAGTGGCATGTGAAATGTTGCACCTTTGGTTGCTGTAAGAAATTGTAATCTGTTTGGTGCCTGAGAAACTGCAGGTCACTCTCTGGGCTGCTGCTCCTCACACAAGGATGTTCCCTTGAACTAAAGAGGTGGAGGGAATAACCAGGGGGTTTTGTCCCTGGTCACGAAATACACTTAAATTACATTTCAAGGTTATGGGGTTTCACTACATATCAATAATTAGTACAGCACTTACATTAGATATTAGTCAATAATTAAGCATATTCGTTATTAATATGAATTATGAATGATAGAAATAATATGCATTATTAATTAACCTGAACTTTGTGATAAAGTGTTATATATAGTACAAAAATTTTCTATTTTAGAATTTTCTAATTCTATTCGAATTTCTATATTCGTTAAACGGGATCTTGTTTCTTCTTAGGAATTCCGAGAAGACATGCCTTCTATCCTTGCTGATGTATTCTGCATATTAGGTAAATTGGGTTCCTTTCCTTTCAGCATTGCAACAGATTTGGAGAAATTCATGTTTATTGTATCTGCTTCTTCAGGAAATTTCATTAAATCTGTAAAGCATGACTTTACAAAGCATGTGTTGATTCTTCCTCTGTGTGTCTGTATCTCACTTGTTAATGTCTTTTCATTCTGCTTTGTTCTGTTATAGTTTCCAGAAGTTTGCCTATTAAAGGCAGTGGAAGTTGATCTGCCAAGAATAGTTAAAGGAGCTAGCTTGTAAGAATGTTGGATGTTAGCTAATGGAATCAGTGACTTAGTGATGTTATCATTCTTAAATATTTTAAATAAAAGTTGACTTACTGGTAGGTAGATCCTTTCTCCTCAGAATGTGTTCTATAAATATTTTTGTCTGTACAGTCACTGTTAGTGAAATGGAGCTTATGCTAATTGTCCAGAAATTTAAAGGCGAATGGCATCGAGTCACTATCTGCCAGCTGAGTAGGCTTTAAAGATGTGCATGTCTTATTCTGGTGATAACTTCTGGATTTTTATGGTGTAATGTTATCCAAAGCTGTTGTCTCATGTTTTCCAGCTTTAACTGCTTGCGGTTTTTGTCTTGCTCCAAGTCTGTGTTTTTCAATAAATTTCAGAAAATTCTTTTGCTGATCTGGTCACCACAGATCCTGTGTGTTCTGTGTATGGAAGGAGTGAGGCATGTTCTGTGCAGTGGTTGCCTGTGAAGAGAGGCACCTTATTAAGTTTGCATGTGCAGCCTTGGTTTTATACATTTGAATGATAAATTTTGACTTTGTTTTTTTACACTGTTTCATTCTGCATCCTTGTATCATTTCGTTGTAATAACTAGTTTTCATAATGCAGTATTACACTGCTGTCCTTTTCTTTTTTAATTTGTGTTAGAAGACTTGAATTAGCTGCTTCTTGCACTACTTGAGTAACTGAAACTAGTGTATCTATCTGCCTTTTCCTATTTATTTTTCTTTCCCCCTTTCCTTTAAATTAGTGTGTAGCCAAATGCCATCCTTTCACTAATAGCAGGGAATAGTATGGCTAAGGAGCTAGGTTTCAAACTTTGGGACAAAGGACATTTGACAATTTCTTGCTTGTTTCGTCTAATCTTTTTTTATTCTAATCAGTAATTGTTGCTGGTTCCTTAAGTGTTTCACTATATGAGAATTTTGGTTTTTCCACTTGTCCACATGCCCTGGACTATTATTTTACTGAAGCTTGTTCTGTGGCTGAGAGTCTTGGCTACTAAGGTCCAGGCTGATCTGGCTGGTCTGCTGCCTCCACTTCTACCCTGCTATATCACCGGTTTCAGTCTCTTTAGGGTCTTCTTTCTCACATTTTTGTTGCTGTTGTTTTCTCTATGGGTCTGATTTTTATGTAGGTATGTGTGGTGGGTTTTTTGTTTGTCTATTGTAATGTCTGCCTTGCATTCTTTTACGGAGTTTTCTACTCCTTTTGCAGCTGCTCACTTCCTGTAACGATGTGCTTTTTTAAAAGTGCTTTAGAAGGTTTGCTTCCCTGGCCAGTGTTCCATAGCCTGTCTTCCCATAGGAGAGACTTGCTTTCAGTAGTTGACAATACAGAAGAAATTAATGGTAATACAGAACCATAGCTGGTAAAAGACTGCAGCAGACAGACAGTAAATGGTGGTTCTCTGACACCACAGGGAAAGAGATTAGATCATTACCTTAAGGCCAGGATCATGCAGTTCACTTCAGTGGTTCGTATTTCTCTTTTTGTGCATATTATTGATCTTTATGCTTGCCATACGTGTTATTGCAACAAAGAGAAGGGCAAGAAAAATTATTGCACCATTCCTCTGGTTTCTGTTTTTACCTTTTCATGAGACTTGTGGATGTGTAAGAACTGTTGTCAAAATATTATGTGAACCCCATGGGGGATGAGTGGGTGGGAAGTGGCAGGAAGCTACCGTGTTATCAATAAGTTGCTTTGCCTTGTCTTATCATTAGCATTTATCAGAATAGTTACTAAAAGAAGAAACTCAAAATTTCTCAAGTAGTGATTGCTTTTCTTTCCCCTATCTTCTTTTGTAGATATTGAAACAAGTTGTTTAGAAGAAAAAAATAAGAGGGATCATTTTACGCAACTGGTATTGGCCTGTTTGGTAAGTTGCACCTAGGAAGTCTTTGGGTAAAATTGCATGTCAAAATATAACAAGAAAAATACAGGGGTTGAAGCTTGCTTTTTCTTTTTTTTTTCTCCAGAAAAGACTATAAGAGTGTTTTCTGAATGCCCAAGTAATTAAAAAATTTGTCTCCAAAGTGTTGTGATAGAAGAATATAGTACAGCTCTCCCTTGAGTTCTTTTATGAGTTTTGAGAGAACTTAAAATTTTCCACCTTCAAGTTCAACTGTAATTTTACTTCTGAATTATGCTTTGAGTTGCGCTTCTTTATGCAGCCTTCTCTTGTCTTTAGAAGTAGCATTCCCAAATGTATGGAATAAGCTTGATTTGTAGGAAAGTTCAGCATATGAAAACAAGACTTTTTTCCCAAAATATGAGAATATGCTTTGTAAATACGCAGTTCTTGGTAGTAATGTCCCTCCCTGGATGCTATGCAATGTATACTTGGTAACCAGCAATTAGACTAAGGCTTGTTTCTTCAAGGTGCTCTTGTATATGAAATCTGCCACTGTAAAATTCCAGTTTCAGTTAATAGTGTCTCAGTTTTGTCTGCTTCTGTGTTTGAAGCAAACTGCAAACTTTTTCCCATTGTAGTCAGAATGCACATGTAGCGTAAAGTAATTGTGTGGTTTCTAGGTCTTTGGAATTGACAAATTTGGTGTGTGTTTTTGGTGTTTTTTAGTATCTTGTATCTGACACTGTCCTAAAGGAGCGTTTAGATCCAGAGACGCTGGAGTCATTGGGACTCATCAAGCAGTCTCAACAGTTCAATCAAAAATCTGTTAAAATAAAGACAAAACTATTGTAAGTTTCGGGGCAAGGGTTGTTTGGGGAGTGGGTGGGGAGGAACAATGATTATTAGTTTGGTAACAATGTTTTCTACCAAGTGCAATGTTTCTTTGAAGATACTCAGTTTTCTTTGGGATATATGTTCTGTTGCACTTTAACTTGCCATTGGCAAAAGAATTTTGTTAGCCCTTAGTTTTCAAACTCGTGAGAAGTATAAAATCTTTCTCATGTTAGCTATGGCTTTTGCTACCAGGATTCCATATATGCAGATTAATTAGTATTTATTTGTGACATGTGAATTTGCAAAGTACAAGAAAATTAATTACTGGTCTTGAATCAGTTAAGAATAGGTTTTGTTTTCATAACTAGGCAAACATAGTTATTTTAGTTTGGGCAACATAGGTTATGTTTTTTTGGTGTATGTTTGGTTTCTGTCTCTGCATCCAATGTTTCAGTCTCAGAGAACATCACTTGAAACAAGAATAGGTTCTTAAGCATGGACTGCCACAGAGCAGTTCTCCAGAGTAGTGTGTAGAACAAGTTTTCCTGTGAAGTGTAAGTCTAATCTTTTTAATGGTCTGCATTCTATATAGAAAAGAGCTGGATTTGTTTGGAGAGCCTACAGGTATTCATATACTGCATTTAATAGTTTTTTCAATAGCTCAGGTAAATGACAAATTGTTAAAAATGTGTTTAAAATTAGTGTTTTGAATAACAAATTGCTAAGAGCATAAATAAAGTTCACTGGATGCATGTTACACAACAGTATTTAATTTCTGTTTATTTGCAGTTATAAGCAACAGAAGTTTAATTTGCTAAGAGAGGAGAATGAAGGTTATGCAAAGCTCATTGCGGAACTGGGTCAAGACTTATCTGGAAATATCACTAGTGATTTAATCCTTGAAAATATCAAATCTTTAATAGGTAAGGAATTTATTGAAAGAATATGGGCATTGGTCTTCTGGTGTGACCTTAGGATTACAGAGAGTAGATCACCCTGTATAGAATTACAGTGTCTTGAAGTTCCTGTTTCTGTGAAAAAATTAATTTTGGGAATTTTGTGTAGGCATACTTAACCTTAGATACTGAATTTATGGTGTAGCCTCAGATATGCATGCTGTGATTTTGACATCTTTTGAAGAAGTGCTTGTCATCTCAGCAGGCATATTGGAGCATAACAAAGTAATGCTTTTTGCTATTGAATGTATCAGTTCAATGCATGAACATTCTTTTGTTCTTGAAGATGTTGAATGAGTGATGCCTTGTGAAGAGAAATGAGAAGTAGTAAATGTTCTTCCTTTATCTAGTTCTTTTAGTGATTTTTCCATATTTCTAAGTTGAGTCATGATGAGAATCTCACAGTCGAAGTGCAAAATGTTAAAAGCAGGAAATACCTGTAGTTACCCTTTTTTACACTTTCTTTTTGAATAAAGAGTTCTATACAATATATTGATGTTTGCACCAGTTCCTGTCTCATATGATTCCAGTGCAGTAATGGGCAAAAGGGCTATACTGCCATTTTATATTTAAAGTAATTTTTCTTTTATAAAAGTGTTTTGCCTGAGTGTCAAATGCGTGTAACAATAATACTTATGTTGGGAGGGATGAAGAGAATAGGATGGTTTTGCTAGTTATTACAGTGAAAAAATACTCTTCAGTTTGAGGAATTTTGTGATAAAACATTTTGCTTTCTGGAATTTTAGGAATTGCAAATAGACTTCCAACAGTGTGTCAATTCTTTTAAAGTACTAACTTGCCGTAGGTTCTGGTGTTAATGGAAATGGCTTTTGGGAAGGAAAGGCTGATGCAGTTACATATCTGCATAGTGAATGTGCCTGGATAAAACATGTCATGGCACAATGAAGAAAATATCTAGATGTGGATTTTTTGAATAAAAGTAGTATTTCTGCCTCAAGTATGTCTCCTGGAGTTTTGGTGGAAAAGTTTATTTAGTAAAATACAGGTATGATTTCAGCATTAGCCTACCTGATCTGTATCTTTGTTCTTGCTCCCATTCAAATAAAGAAATTGCTCTCTTTTCTGCTGGCAATAATGCTGAATTGACAGGGCAGTACCAAGAGGCAGATCAGGGTCTAGCTCAAACGAGAACAGTTTTTGGGGTGTAAAATAATTACCAGCTGGCTGATTTGCGTGGCAGAATGAATATGTGTGGCAGCACAAGGGAAGAAGCAGCAGCCCATGCCTTTTGCTGGCCCTGTGGTGCTGGCGAGGTCAGGTTTTTAACTATTAAATGTTCCCTTTTAGGTGTTAATTTCTACTTTTGCTGTAATCTGGGTTGGAAGTCCTGTTTAGTATTTTTGCCTAGTTCAGTATTCAACAAGTCAAAATGATTGGTGCTGTATTTTTAGATGATCCAGATTATTTTGCTATTGATAAATGAGGCTCAAGTTTAATTAATTGTAGAATTAATTTTAAAAGTTAATGCATTTGTGTTTTAAGAAACAGAATGAGGATGAAAATTAGTGATGTTAAACTTTTCTGCTCTATCCTTCTCCACCAGGATGTTTCAATCTTGATCCTAACAGAGTTTTGGATATTATCCTAGAAGTCTATGAGTGCAGGCCTGAATATGATGATTTCTTTGTACCACTGATAGAGTCTTACATGTACATGTGTGAACCTCAAACTCTATGCCACATCCTTGGGTTCAAATTCAAATTTTATCAGGTAATGTATTTCTGTTCTTAATTTTTGGGTTTTGGTGGTTGAACTGCAGTCAGTAATAGCAGATTTTCTGCAGGTTTTTGTTGTTTTTTTTTTTTTTTTAATAGAAATTAAGTTGTAAAATTCTGGTATTAAAAGCAATAATTTCATTATTTGAGTGGGAGTCTCTTACCATATTTTACAGGAGAATGCTTAATGCTCTCTTAAAAGAGCTGAGAACAATCTTGATACCTTCTACTTGAACTTGTAGAGTTATATAAGGACTGGCATGAACAAAGAGACTGTACATTATAACAAGACATCCCCAGGAGTGAGGAACATGTTTGCAGGGGAGTCATGGTTGATATTTGATAATATACTCAAGGGTTTTTTTAAAAATGTAGGGCTAGGAATTGCATACAAGCACCATAGGGTGTGAAGATCGTTTAAATTTTTTATTTCTGAAAATAGTTAAATGTGTGTTGTAGTTAAGTCTAGTGACTTGGGAGTAATAGCAGTCAAATAACATGATAACAAGGAGAACTGTGGGTTAACATATTTAATTTGAATAGGAGTTGAGTGATTCCCGTTTCATAACCTGCTGCTGTGGTCTGACTGCTTTTTTCCTAAATTTCCAATGTTGTCCATTTTAGGATCCAAGTGGTGAGACCCCTTCCTCCTTATACAGAGTTGCTGCTGTCCTTTTGCAACATAATCTTATAGATTTGGAAGATCTTTATGTTCACGTAAGTGACAGTACTACTCTGCTAGATGCCAAAGCTAAGGACATTTACAGAATCACATACTTTATTTCTAAATTTTCAGATTCATGATATTCTGTGTAATATCTGTAGGTGTACAATATTTAATAATAAAGTTTTCAGCACTTTCTTAATGCCACATATTCAAATAAGCACACATTGAAATATGAATGTTGATAAACTTTATTTGAATTATCTGTGTAACATCCTCCAGATGGTCTACGTTCTGGCAGAGTAGGAAGTTGGAGGTAAATACCCAAGTCACCTTCTTTAAGATCTAGACCCTTTGAGTTTTGCTTTACAAGCTCAGTTTCTGACAAAAGTGGTAGGACAATTAGCTCCAACCATTCTTTTAGTTTAATAGTAGGGTTACTTTTTTAAAATGCTTGCCTTCCTGACTAGGCCTCTCATTCTCTACAAGAATTCTGACCATTTGTTAGGTTGAAGGAGGGATATGGATTTATGTGTTCATATACAGTCAGAGACTTATTCTCTGCAGTCTGACAGTCTTAGCAACCGAGCAGCATTCCAGTTTGATGAATGTTTATCAGAATGTTGCAGTTATCAGACTAATTTTACATTATACAAGAATTTTTAATTTCAGAATATCCATGGTAGTCTTAAGATAAGAAATTTTAAGACTCAACTCTTCCACTGAAATCAAGGAAAGAGTTCTATCTAGAAGGTTTGGCACATGAATTTGTGTGGCATTTCATAGCCTTAGTGACAATCTCATCAATATTGACTCATCAATAACTGTCTCTGGCTTCATGGGAGTATTTTGGCTGCAAATGTGTTGGGTGGAGCAAGAGTAGGAGTGCATGTTTCAGATAATTGGTGTGGAGTGAGGAATGTGTGACGATAATGCTTGTTTTTCTAAAGAATGTTTGTAAGCTTAAAAAACATGCTCAGGCTTGGGGTTACAGTTGCCTGTGCAATCTCAGCTCAGGCTTGTGCAGGTATGGGCATGTTTTCTGTCAGTCTCACTGCTCGAGGGTCCCTGCAGTCATTTGCACTGTTCACCTGCATGATGGTGATTCTCTGCCTCATTCCAGAATCTGTCTGCCAGTCTCTCTGTCTTGGCATGTTTGGGATGGTATATATATATTTTTTAATCTCTTTTCAGTTCAGGCTTAATTTAACTTGCTATGAAAATTTCTATAAAATAATTAGCATGTAGGTGTTGAGTCTGAAGGGGTGTTCATTGTGTGGCTCCCATACAAGAGCACTGCCAGGATTATTGCTCATATTAAGAATGTTCTCCCCACCTCTGCCTTCCCTGCCATTCCAAGCCTGTAAAAACTGGTCTTAATTAGTGTGTGTATACACACAGCCATCTAGAATGTATGGTGTCTTGGAGATGCAATTTACCCATTGAAATTCCACACTAGGTGCTTCTTAGGGAAGCTTAGTAGGTTTCCTGTCTTTTCAAATGAGAAAAATCCAGATCCTTAGAACTTCTGCCTTTCCAAGTGGGATTTGTTCTTCCCCAAATTTCTGTGAAATAGAGGAATTCTTTCCTCCTTCTATAATCAGTTTGGGCAAAGAAAAACCAATAAAAATCTTATCTTGTTAAAAACAGTAGAAGAAAAGATGACTATATCAAACAGGTCATGACTGCAGCAAGTTTTGATTACTTCCTTGCAGGGAAAGTGTGATCTTGGTTTCAGGAGCTAAATTGAAGTTTGTCAGAAAAAGAGCTTTTCTTTTGTCTCACTACTTGACCTTTCAATTTCTGAGTGTAGGTTTATATTCCTCACCTGATTATTCTCAAGTACAAGACTATGCTGAGGTTTTTTCATACTAGGTACTTTTATCTAAGATGGTTTTTAAAGAACAGATGTTACGTGTGTTTAACCCGCATTACTCATAAATAAAAAATTTGGTAAGCTTTAAATGGTATTTCTTTAAAATAAAGGTGGAATCAGAATGTGTGGCTAAGTAGGTTAATTGGTTTTCCTTGGTAATTAAATTTTTCTTCCCATTAGATCAGCAATATTTTAAATATTCACTTGGATTAAAAACACTGAGTTGTGTTAATGTTATCATGGAGTATGTGTGTAATTATCACTATAAAGCTACAGCTGTAAATTGGAGGGCAGGGGGGCTCAGACAACAAATGATTGTGAAGAAGTAGAGTGATATTATTTCTTATGAGTCCTTGATTTCAGAGTAGTCTGTTACTAGTGTAATTCCCTCTTGGGGATGGTGGTAGCAAGGAAAAGAAACTGATTCCCTGAAAGACTGTCTGATTAGTAACAAGAAAGGAAAAAGTTCTTCTCCAAGCTCAGGTGATCCACAGTAGCAGTTGGCCACTTCAATTTTCAGATATAATGTTCTGTTTTTTCAGCTTCTACCAGGGGATAATGCCATCATTGAGGAACACAAGCGAGAGATAGTGGAAGCTAAACAAATCGTCAGAAAACTTACAATGGTTGTCTTATCATCTGAAAAGACTGAGGAAAAGGAGAAAGAAAAGGAAAAAGAGGAGGAGAAGACTGAAAAGGTGTGACGGAGTAGCTTTCTTTTCAGTAAAATTATTTAAATTACATTAATCAAAACAATTGTTATAAAGACATGCTTGTATTTATTTGAAAAACAGTTATGTACTTTTTGGATGGCTTGTATTTGTCTTGCAGCTGCACTTCTGCAAAAGTGCATTGAATGTGCAAAAATGCATGGTTTGTGGTTTGTTCTGGGTTTCTATACATAAAATATTCTTGGTTCAATGGCTAATGGATTTCTTCCCTCCCTTTTTGTTGTATCGGCTCCACTAATATGTTCAGCATTCATACACTTCACAACATTTAACAGCTGGACTTCTGGAATTCATGATAGTATACTCCTAGCTGATTTAATGGAAACAAAGACATTAATAAGAGTTTATTCCATATTTCTCTCAAGAATTGGGACATAAAGAATTGCCAGACTTAGGAATGTTATGATTTTCCTGCATTGTAGAAAAAGCTTGTAACTGAAGATTTTTAGTTGTAACTGTTCACTGTACTCCCTTTAAACCTGTATCTCCATATGTGTAAATTTACACTCTTCATTTAAGTTTCTACTATATCATACTCATGTTGCCCTAGGTCTAATTTGATTTAGTGTCTCTAAGCCTTACTTCAGAAACAAAATTTTTTAATCTCTTGGGGTCCATTCTGTTCTCATTTTCATGTGATTTCTTGAGTATTTCTTAAACACCTTATTTAAAACAAAAAAGAAGGAAAAAGAAATGCCTGATATTTGCATTTTTAAGTGGCATGCTGGAGCAGGGAGAGGGACCCATCAGTCTTGATGGTTTCTGTTCTTCATTTTCTGTACCCTCTTGGATTTCTTATCAATCTGATTTGTCTACCTATTCCTACTTCTTCTATTCCACCTTGCTTCTGTTAATCTCTGACTTTCCTTCCTCTTTTCCTTTTTCTTCCCTGGCTTGAAAAATGTAATTTCATTTTCTTCCCTCAGGCATCTGACACAGCCACTGCCCTCTGGCTCTCTGCAGCTCTCTGCAGCCACATACGCTGCTTAAACCAATTCCTTTCACTCACTTTAAATTTCTGATCCCCCTGCCTTTTGCTTACACCACTGCTTTGGTCCATCTTCTCTGCAGTCAGATGGAGCTGCCCAGAAATTTTTGAAGCATGCTTGTCACCCTGTTCTGATAGAAAAATAACCTCTTGATGGGACATGGGGAGTGTATGCATTTCAAGTAATGTCAGAGTTAAAACAGTTTTTATGGCTAAGATTTAGAATTAAGAACTAGGGAATTTTAAGCTCTAGCAGAAACTGCAGCATTTTTCTGAAGGATTAAAATGACAAAGTCTGAGCCTGTGTGGTAGGAAAATTAAGAACTGTACTTAACAAAAACCAATTTCTGTGACTGCACACACTGTTATGTAATAAGTGCTGTTTCTTGAAAAGCCTGTTTCTGTGTTAAAAGCATTTTTGTATGTGCTTAGCTGCGTACTTCATAGCAGTTAGGGGAGTAACTACATGTGAAAGCTGTTGGCAGTCTAAGTTTAGGTACATTGTATCCAGCATGTCATGTTAATGTACTGTTTTTGATACAGTATCATGGAATAAATGCCTGCTTAAGGAAAGCAGTGTTTGACAATTATTGACCTGAATTAAATCCACTAAGTGGTTGTTTTGTGTGGTTAAAATTCATTATTATCTCATTACTCCAGTATGAATAATTTAGTCTTGACAAATGTGCTACCTCCTTTTGCCTTTTAAGATGCATTTGCCATAACTGTGTGATAGGAGATCTGGACAGGTCTGGTGTGGGCAGCAAGAATGGGTTTGAGAGCAGTTCCAGACTGACCCCTCTGTGCCAGGCATGTCTTGGCTTTTGGAGAGCTCGGGTCAGAACTTGCTTATCCAAAAGTCAAGCAATGTATGAGCTCCGTAAGTTCAGCATAAATAGAGACTTTGTAACTTTGTTTTGCTCTGAAGCTTTCCTCTGCATATTGCTATGTGCTATGCTGTTTTCTCTTTTCAAAGCTATCAGAAAAATATTTGCCAGTGTTAAAGTTTAAAAAAAAATAAAACCACTAAAAAAGCCACACAAACTGTAGAACCACAGGAGTGTCTGTTTTGTAATTAATTATTGTTCTTGTCAGTTGGCCTTCTCTGCTTGCGTGGTTTAAATAAAATTATATTTTCCTTTAAAATAATAAACATATTTTGTCCTAGATTTCCTTCCTTGGGTGTCATCTTAGCCTTGTAGTTACTTATAGCTAGTGTTGCTTACTATTAGTCACTTAAGAATAGACTTTTACCTTGGAGGCCAGGGAAAACCAATTTATAACAAATATATCGATACTGTGTCCCTGAAAAAGTGCTTCAGGGCCTGACTTTAATTGTAGAGTCCAATTTCCTCTTATGCTGTATTTCAAAGGGAATATTTGGAAAACTTTGTATAAACTTGCACTTAAGTCTAGAATCTCTTAGAATAGATGCTAATGTGAAAGTTATGGTACAGGCACACTGAGACAGAGAAAGGGTTTGAATGTGCTTTAGCTTTTATTATATTCTAATCTGCTTTTGCAAGAGAAGTTTGTGCTTTTAGATCCAGAAAAACACACAGCATAAAGGATTCTTAAGTGCTTGTGTTGTTCTTAAAATGTCCTGTAAGGAAACATGCTGCAGTAGATTGTGACAGTTTGAAAAGTATATGTTCAGACATAAATCAGACAACTTAGTAAATTTAAATTTTTCTTTGATCCAGTTGTTAAATTCTATGTGGACTGGTTTATAATTTTTTTTGAAGTTTGCTTATTGTCTAAATGTCTGGCTAAGTTTTATTTTGCATATGTTTTTATTACATAGTTGATATACAAGGGTCTTTTCTCTAGCTGTGGATTGCTGCTTAAGGAGAAGTATTAAGGAGACTTTATGAACATACCTTTTCTTTATTATCTTGCAGCCTCCTGATAATCAGAAACTTGGCTTATTGGAAGCCTTATTAAAAATTGGTGATTGGCACCATGCACAGAGTATTATGGATCAGATGCCTCCGTTTTACGCTACTTCGCACAAGCCGATCGCCCTTGCGCTTTGCCAGCTCGTCCACGTGACCATTGAGCCTCTGTACCGCAGGTAAGGTAACAGCCACAATTCTGCTGCTACACAGGGGAAAACGTGTTTCTTAATGGTGTGAATTCACAAATGAGCTTAATTATTGATGCATTTCTAAAATTTTCACTTGTATGGCATGTTAAATGCCTCACATTTTATTTTTCAGAGTTGGTGTACCTAAAGGAGCTAAAGGGTCACCAATTTCCTCTTTGCCAAATAAGAGAGCACCAAAGCAAGCAGAGAGCTTTGAGGAATTAAGAAAGGAAGTGTTCAACATGCTTTGTTACCTTGGTCCTCATCTGTCCCATGATCCCATTTTGTTTGCAAAAACAGTACGTCTTGGAAAAGCATTTATGAAAGAGGTTGGTATGACACAACAGCTGGTCAAAACATGAAAAATAACCAATTATTCTGGTGTCAAAAAATGCTTGTTGTGCTAATTGTGTAATATTCAAATGCTGAATCAAAAAAAAATTTTGACTTAAGGACAAACTTGGAGAATCATATTTTAACTTCTGATAAATCTTATGGTCTACAAACATCTTTATGACCAACTTTAGGCACTTTAGGTTTATAACCAGGGATATTTAATGATATCTAATTTCTCATTATGGTATTCATATTTTAAAATATCTGTGTGTGTTTAATTAAAAAATCCAACAGACACATGGTACTGACTGCCTGGGACCTTCTACATTATTACAGCAACAGTGTAGTCAATGAAGATTGATAACCTAATACATGTGCAGTACAAATAATTTCAGCTTTCTTTTCCAGCTGTGAGGTTTCTTGGGAAGCAGGGGATATTGCCTTTGTTTACTCTGGTTCCCCCCCACCCCGTTCTGCCTAGTTAAAATGCTGCTGCTGTTGGTCTTGTGTCAATGACAAATCTTTAGATGCTGCTAAGGATGAGTTCAATGTGAAAGTCACGTCAAATTGCCAACTCCAGAAATAAACTGATCTCTTGAGATGGGTTACTCTCTTTTGACCATATCTTTGCCATGTGTCTATTGAAGGATTGGCAGTATGACCTGTTTTAAAAGGCTGAAAGTTGAATTTATGTTCTGAACTCCCTTAAAATGACTTGGTAGTTCACGTTGAGGCTAATGATTTCTTTTACTGCTTTACTGGCAATTTGCTATTTAACTAGCAGTTCCTGGTTTATTTTCAAGTCAGCAATAGGGGGTTTAATTTTTATTTTTTTTTTAACAGCAGCTCAGAGAAACTTTGAAATAAATATTTTTTGAATTACTATTATTATTAATGAATGACCAGTCCACTTCCCCAAAACTTAAAAATCATGGGTTTTGTTACCCAGTATTTTATTTTAACTTATGACAGAAAATTGGAGAGGTTGATTGATCTAAATGGTACTGGAAGGGAAGTTTTCAGTTTTACAACTTTTTTTTTTCTTAAAAGTATATTTATTTCAACTGCAACTAATAAATATTGGAAGGCTCATAGTTTATATACCTCCTGAGGGGAGGCTTTCATGTCCAGCTGTACGTGATGATGCAGAGCTAAGAACATAGATAATTCTTGGGATTGAAGATCTTTTTGTTCAAAAAATTGTCAGGAGAATTTATTTTTGTTATGTTCTAAGATGCAGTGATAGGGTTAGAGACCTAAAGCAACTTTGGGTTCCATGTAGTCTTTGTAATAAAATCATGGAAACTTTACCTACATCCATATCTCTGCATAGTTTCTTGGCATCTTCTCGTCCAGAATGGTAAGATTTCCCAATGGTAAATACTCTGAGTTTATAGCATGCACATTTCTTGCTGGTCAGTGAGAAGACTGGTATCACTTCAGTGATAGCTGTGTCGCACTGGTAGTGTAGTGAATTTGGAAGTTATAATTTCAAGGGACTAATGCATTTTATTGCTGTCAGCAGACTATTAGGACTATTTTGTAATTCAAATATTGGAGGTTTGTGAGAAAGCCCTTGTTTCTGTGGGTATGTACAGTGGAATGGAAATTACTTGGTTATAGGAATCTCTTGTGCAGGTTTACTGTAAATATACTTTTATAACAGTTTAATGTGTTTCTGACAAGAATGAGCAACATTTTAGCTATTTGCTCTAGGTTGGAACTGTGAAGAAATTCGTCAGTGACAGAGTGGTTAAGGTAACATAGGGAAAGTTACTTTTAATGCATTGTTGCCATCAGCATGTTCTAGTTGTGAAACTACATTTAACACACAGTAGAAATACTTATAATTGAAGGTAATTTGACTCTTAAGTTAACCCATACAGTAGTTTAAAAGTTAGACTACTAACACTGCATTGCAGCTTTCATGCTAAAGTGTACCTTTAAAATAATTGTGCACTTACTGGTGTGATAGCTTAATGTGCTTTTCATGGTGAGTGGAGCAAGCAGAGAGATAAAGTAATTTAATAAGGAAGACTAAAAGCTTAAGAGGATGTTACTGAGAGAGAAAAATGGGGCAGTAATCTGTGGCTGTTGGTAACTGTGTTGGAAGTCCTGAGATTTTTTAGGTAGAAGGTGAATGCTTAGGCATTTTGTTCGCTCTCCAGTAAGAAAATTCAGTATTTCATATGTAGTAGCAAGTTTCCTTGTAGCTTTAGTTATTATTTCTTTTTGGACAAAACTGTACAAAGCCCCTTCCAGATGTAAGGAATGCATTTCATCCATGCATTTGAATTTCTGTTTTAAAATACTTTAATGCTGACAGATGTGGCAATTTAAACATTTAAGAGATGCTTGGGCCTTCAGGTTTATGCTTTTGCTGAGATAGCCCTCTTCTGAAACTGTAACTGTTACATTAACCCTGCTACAATTAACATGGTTGTCTTTGTTACAGTTTCAGTCTGATGGAAGCAAACAGGAAGATAAAGAGAAAATGGTGAGTTTATTTTGGAAGAAGGTGTTTTTTGCAAGATTTTAATTGTGAGCAAATGTTCATTTTGCTTCTTCTTTGTTTGGGTTCAGCTGAAAATCCTCCAGCTATTTATTCTATAAATACACTTCATGGCAGGAAAAACACAGAGGAAAGAGAAACTGGAAGTAGAGGAGGTGTTTTTTTAAAATTGCTTAATTTATTTACTTCAAAAATTTCTCATTTTTGATCAAGATTGTTCTGAATTAAACCCAAGTGTCCAGTTGAAATCCAACATAAAAACCAAGACTTTTTTTTTTAACTCAACAAGTGAGTTTTCAATATGAAGTTTCTGCAGCTTTCATTGTTCTTGTTCCTCTTTCTCACTTACCCTGATTTCCTGAATCATCACAGAGAAAGTCTCTTCTGGGTTTTGCATTTTGTTTTGGTTTTCTTTTCATTGCTGCTATAGTTATTCTAAAATAGCTCAGTGGAAAAGAGAAATATTTAAGAAAGGATACTGAAAACATGGAAATTGGTACGGTGTCTTGGGAGCATACATAATGTTTTCAGGTTTTTATCTGAAATTTTGAAAATGGAGGTTAAGATGAGGAATACCTTAATACATTGAAAGCAGCTGCTAAAATCCTTTTCCTGTGTTGCACTTCATGCAAGCCCACACAATATCCATTTTTTAATGGTATGACTGATTTGAAAATGAGTGCAACCTGCTGAAGCTTTCAGCAGCTTTGTTCTAGTATCTTATATAGGCAGATAAAATATTGACAGTATATATAGTCCATAAATTATTTACTAAATGATTTATAATGGGAGATACTTCTAGGTCCTGTTTAGATTTTTGCTTTGTTCTGGAGGTCTTAATCTTTTGGAGTACTTGTTTTTTTATCAATCTAATCAAATGTTCCATTTGTCTATCTGTGCATTGCACATGTAACATTGCTTCTGAGGCACTTCCTGATAGTTACCCTGGGGTTTTGTCTTTGTCTCAGGAGACACTGTTCAGCTGTTTGTTGAGTATTACTGATCAAGTCTTGCTTCCATCTCTTTCCTTGATGGACTGCAATGCATGCATGTCTGAGGAATTATGGGGAATGTTCAAAACCTTTCCATACCAGTACCGGTGAGTAGAATTATTTGTTTCCGTCCTTTGGAATGGGCTGTTGAATAGTCAGTACTGAATTTCCTTTTCCTGTTTAACTTTGCCAGGTACCGTCTCTATGGGCAATGGAAGAATGAAACATACAATAGTCACCCACTTCTTGTGAAAGTGAAAGCTCAAACCATAGACCGAGCCAAATACATCATGAAGTAAGTGGTCTATTCCCATAAATAATTATGAACTGTACTACACTGTATCGCATATCACCAGCTGAAGAAAAAAAGCTTGACAAATACATTCCCTGTCTAATGACTTAGTAATTTCCCTAATAGTCCTTGTTCATGAAGTATTTAATGTGTTGTGGTTAAAAACCATCAAATACGGATATAGACAAATTTGTCACCAACAAGGGTATCTAATCTCTGAAAAATGTCCCATTACATGATTTAAAACCTTTTCCATGGTAAGGTGTTTGATAAATTGCTTTGCTTATGGAAATGTCCAAGTGCTACATATTTTCTCTGGGTGTGGAGACTTTCCTCCAAAGAATCTCAATAATCTTGTCGTGTTTTCTGTAGATTTGAATTGATGGCAGTAAGTTGAACAGAATGATTTATTCTCATCCTCGAGTGGGCTCACAGCCATTTCAGATTTACCTCACATTTGATGTCACTGTCAGGGAATTAGGTTCTCTGTTTGCCGAAAACAAACGTGGTGTGGTGTTCCAGCGTGAATAATCAGAACCTTTCTATATAGGCAAGACAGTAATTGTTTCTGGATAAAAAACTTTGGACTCAGAGCTGTGAAAGCTAGGAGCAATTGTTTTGATTCCCTTCTGACTTGCTGCATACACCATAAACCTTTCCCCCCTTCCTCTGTACAATGGATTTCAATTGTGCAGGTGAACCACAGTGCTGTCAGTTGTTGAAGATTGCTATGTGTATAATTTACTGTCAACTTCAGGTTGAGCTCAAATCTTCAATAGGAAATGCTGTGGGACTGTAATGCAAAGAAAGAAATACTGTTTTTCAGTGAACAGAATGCAACAAAAAATGACTAATCTGTGGCTAAATTAAATTTTCAGGAGCAACTAGCAGCATCACATGGTAGTTTGGTGTGTGTGGTACAGGTTTCACTAACAACTTCTGAAAGCATAGTGTTCAAAGTTGAAGCCAGAATATGGTTCATAGTAACACAGGGACAACTGGATTGGCTGTAATGTCTGCATCTCGGAGGATTTCTCAGTTTCCAGTTCTCAATGGAGTAGTATTTCTGTGCTGAGATTTCTTAGAAACACATCTGCTAGTGAGAATTTAGTCTCGGATTAACAAAGATGTTTCTTCAGTGAAACTAACCTGTTGTTTTAGTATTTTTCTCACTTGTCTATTGTAATAAAACATGTTCTCTTTTACAGGCGTTTAACTAAGGAAAATGTGAAACCCTCTGGAAGACAAATTGGGAAGCTGAGCCACAGCAATCCTACAATTTTATTTGATTATGTATGTAGTTACATGTATTTGAATGCTATTTCATCCTAACAACAGATCATTGAAGTTCAGGAAGGGACCTGCAGTTCTAATTTAATTATTTTTTACTTTTGATGCAAATTTCAAAGTATATTAATTTTTTAGCTGTGCACATAGTGAGATCCTGAATATGACTTAATAGCACTTAGATATTAAATATGGAAACATCTCTTGAATAACCAACTGCAGAAGAAAATTTAATTAGAGATAGCAGAGGTGTGTCTCAGGTACAGAGATGGCTGATCAGGTTACACAGAATGTGAATTCAGGTTAAGTTGCTCTGACAGTTGTCTATGAGTGGGGTGGAGATGGATCATTTAGAAGAAAACTTAAAGCTTTGAAGTCTGAAATACACCTATGAAGTTGAGAAGGATTTTTAAGATTACTTGATGCTGCAGAGTGCTTGAGAGGTGTAAAAATGTGTTGATGGGTCTTCATCTTATTCACAGATGTGATCTAAGGGTATTGATTTACCAGTTTTTAAATTGTACTTGAATAAACTACTGCTGCAATATACACACGTGTGTCATGTACCAAGGAGATCATACTAGAACTTGATTAATCCAGTTTACTTGCAGTCTTTCATGACCTGGCATCATGGTTGTGGGGTTTTTTTAAATAGTCTTTTATTTATTACTGTATTTAACAACAGAAAATCCTGCTGCTAAAGTGTCAGATTCTTAAGAAATATTAGGAGAGAAATGTTTTCATTATTTTATTTGCTGATAATTGAAAAGAGAAATTATACAGAATTATTTTCACATGATGGAGACATGTTTTGTTGGTGTCTTTAAGGTACTAGATAGATTAATGAGATTGCGTAATTTGCCCTGACAGTTTTTAAGGATCTTCTGAAAAATTAATTTTAAGCACGTTTTGTGTAGGTTTTGAAGACAAGTATTGTAAAATGCTTTTATTATGTGTGAGATAAGGAATGCTGTCCCTGTTCAGCTGAATGTCTGTTGTAACTTGCAGATTTTATCGCAAATACAAAAATATGATAACTTGATAACTCCAGTTGTTGATTCACTGAAATACCTCACTTCCCTGAACTACGATGTCTTGGCATGTATCCTTTAATGTAAATCATTACATCACTTATTGATAAAGCTGCAGTTGTAGCCAGATTAAATCTGTTATCTGTGAGTAAATACTGTCTCTGTTTTCTAGTCTTGCTGCTTTTTGCTGGAAAATTTAGTGAAGTTTGCAAATACCTTTGCACTTGTCGTGGGTTATGGAACCCTCTCTTAATTCTTTCACACGATGAAAATTACTCTTGGTTTTTACTACTTCCACCTTGAATGCATAGTGATCTTGTAAATAGTAATGTAAATAGTGCTTTTAGGTTACTATTTCATGGCTTTATTTTTTTTTAAACCATAACTGTGTTAGTGCTTGCTATACTTACGTATCATGTTCATATGTTACAAAAGCCAGAAAAACAAGTCTAACTTCCATACTTCTAAGTTGAGGAAAAATACTCTCTTTAACTCTGCTGAAGATTGTATCATTGAAGCATTGGCAAACCCTGAGAAGGAGAGAATGAAGCATGATGACACTACAATCTCAAGCTGGCTGCAGAGTTAGTATACTTGTTTTATTTATTACAATAATGTTTAAAATACTTCTCCCTCCCTATGATCTATTCAAACATTTATCATTATGATCAGTGTTGCACTTGTACCTACTGACTAGTAGTTTAAACAAAATGGAGAGCTGGCAAGTTTAATCAATAGGAATTTTTTTTTCTTTGTATTCCAGAAATGCTTGTATTGCTAAGATGCCATATGCACTTTGTAAATGTTTATTTAATAATGAGGTGCAGTCACAGCTGTTTCTCTTTGCTTTAGGTCTGGCAAGCTTTTGTGGTGCTGTTTTCCGAAAATACCCAATTGAACTTGCAGGCCTCCTGCAGTATGTAGCCAACCAGCTGAAAGCTGGCAAGAGGCAAGTATTGCACAATGGATCCTCATAAAATCAGTTTTTATAAAGTGTTATTTGGGTGTTTGCTGATACAAGGCAGCCGGTGTAGTTGTTGCTCTAGCAGTGGTAAACTGCATTCACAGTACTGGGAAGGTTAAACAGCAGAAAGAAAAAGGCATATACTCTTTAGTAAATTACTTTTCCTCTAATTATATAGCTGTGACATTCTTGAAGCACTGATTTTTCATCTTTAACTCACTTTAATAGTTTTCTTAACAGCTAACCAGACAGGGGAAAAAAACCTACCAGTGTGTAATTTCATCACAGAACTTACTGTACATTATTTAAAAAATAAGTATCCATGATATAAAGCAGTGTGACTCTTGTAGCTTGTTTTCCTTTCTCATAATGTCTTCTCTGCAGGGATGGCTCTTAACAATTTAATATTATTTAAATACCTTATCTGATTAACTTAGTGGTAGTTGAATTTCTTCTTCATGTGTCAGTGTCAATCATAACTCAAAACAAGGTTTCCAATTTGAGTTTTCCTTTTGTCTTTCCATTGTCATCATTTAGTATTATTGTTTCGTTTACTTATTTAATTTTAATTTTATCACTTAGGTGAGTATCAACTTTTTTCTATTAGAAATCCTCATATGGTTATTGAAATGCAGCTTACCAATGGTGATAACACATCACATTATTTTAGGGTAGTTATGTCAAGAAATGTAGGTTTTTCCCCCTTCCTGCAACGTAGACATTCAGTCTCATATGCTCCTCTATCCCTACTTTGTTTTGTTCTGATGATGGCAATCACACTGAGCTACAGAGGAAGGGTAAGTAGTTTTTGTTGTCCTTCCCCAAAATCACGACTGTAAGTATTTTGGGAAAAGTCAGTTTAGTGCTTGGGATCATAAGAATAAAATGGATTTACTGGTAGGACCAGTTTCATAGAACTGCAGTATTCAGATATTTGGAGTTTATGCTGGTATTGCACAGCTCCTAGACAGAAAACATATTTATGGTTGGAACAACAAACAAAAATATAAGCCTTATAAATTATTTAAAGATGAAACTTAATTTTGGAAGGCGTAGGTCAATGCTTTTTCTAAGTAGGTCACAACATTTCAGAAGTTACTGGAAAACATTGCTGCTTTGCGTGATTGGGATACAATTTACTGTACTTCTGTTGAGGAAAAGTCATTGTCCTTATGGAATTCAGAGCAGGAAGTAAAACCTAGTCTCTGGACAGGATGATTATTGGAGTATTTTATGTATTTTCTATGTTTCAAGTAAAAATAAAATGTTGTCCATGTTTCCAAGTAAGCTCTCCAGACTAACTTTCCTAGTACATTTCGAAGGCTGTGTACTATTCTAGAAACTCTTTTAACAAAATGTAAAATATTCCATAATCATGGAATTAATGTATAGACACAGTTTGAAACATGAAAACCAAAAAAGGGAGCAATAAATTTTATGATTAATTTGCAGATACTTAATAGCACCACATTCACTACTATCTTCAAAAATAGTGAAGTTGTTCTGAAGAGGTTCTGAAATACAGCTGCTGAATGACTGCATTGCTTTTAAGTACTTTTTGCTTGCAATAAAGAAATCCTTTTGCTTGGCATACCAGTTTCTTCTTGAAAAAAGAATGAAAATGTTGTTTATATGCATTGTAGTGCTGCTTTGTAATATATATTGAATGTCATATCTTCCAGTTCTTAAACAAATTGTCCTGTGTTTACTCCACTTTCCTGTTTTCTTTGCAGCTTTGATTTGCTTATTTTAAAAGAGGTAGTGCAAAAAATGGCAGGGATAGAAATTACGGAAGAAATGACGATGGAACAATTGGAAGCCATGACTGGTGGAGAACAACTGAAAGCTGAGGTGCGTTTGTTAAATTTAATAATTACTTGCTTTTTAATGGTGGTTGTGAAGACTTTGGTTCAAGAACTATGGCAGCATAGCTGAGAAAGGTGTGTGCTTTATCAGAGTTGCCCCCTCTTTTGAGATTACAGGCCTTGACACAGGTAGCCAAGGCAATGTAGATGTGAGCCTTAATCGTGCATCTCATATGCAGGAGAGAGTGTTACATGACAGACCTGTGCATTGCAGCAGCCACTGAGCTTGGATGCGGTGCAGTCCTTCTGGCTCAGCCTTACTCGGGGGTAATAGCAAAAACTAATTAATAGCCTGCAAGACTAGTTAGTTTCTCATTCTTCTACACATACATTGCAGTACAGGATCCACAGTTTTACTGATAGACAGGAAACTCTATTGCTGTTAATTCATCAGTATTTCTGCAGTCAGCACACCTAGATTCCATTTGTGATGCACTGTTTTCCAACTTGGGTAACTTCTTCTGTACTGTGCAGGGTGGATACTTTGGCCAAATCAGGAATACAAAAAAATCATCTCAGAGATTGAAAGATGCATTACTGGACCATGATCTTGCCCTCCCACTGTGCCTGCTTATGGCTCAACAGAGAAATGGTGTCATCTTTCAAGAAGGAGGGGAAAAACATCTGAAGCTGGTGGGAAAACTGTATGATCAGGCAAGTGAATACACCTGTATTTATGAGATCCCCTCCCTCTTGTTAACTGCTAGTGTATCATCACAAGAATGTAAGAATTTAGCGCGTAAATAGAAAAATCTGTAAAATTATATATGAGACTCCAGTACAGCAAATACAAATGCATACGGGTTTTAAAACTAATTGCAGGGTTGCTCTATTAAAATATAGGGGGGTATTAAAAGTGTATTATATTGACAAGTGATTCTTGAGTAAAAGAGCAAAGCATCCTTTGTTATAAAAAGTTAAATTCTTATTTAAGTGTCCATCATGTTTTTCTAATCTTACTTTGGTAGTGAAATTCTTTTTTTTTTAAGAATTCTTTTGCTGCCTTAGGCAGTAGGAGCCAGTTGCATTCCATTCTGGTAGAATAGAATACTCTTGAGTTTTGCTGGCTTTTCTCGGTGGAGTTTTTTATTTTATTGTTCTTACCCCATGAAAAATTTTGTTGCTCTACTATTTGGTGTTTCTCATTCTTAATAAGAAAAAAAAAGGGGGGAAAAAGCAAGCTTTGAAGCTCTCCCTAACTTAATTAATTTAATTAATTGTTGAACAAAATAATAATGTTTGCTAACTTTTTGTATCTTTCACTTGTAGTGCCATGACACCCTGGTACAATTTGGTGGGTTTTTAGCATCCAATCTAAGCACAGAGGATTACATTAAGCGAGTGCCTTCTATTGATGTTCTCTGCAATGAGTTTCACACACCTCATGATGCTGCATTCTTCCTCTCAAGACCCATGTATGCACACCATATTTCAGTGAGTACAAGTCTTCCTGTTGTCTGCTTGTAGTGCTTCTCTGGTAACCATTACCAGTACGTGTGATAGGTTCCAATAAAGTTTGTTTGCTAAATAAAACTTGTAAAGTTTTATGAGTAGAATTAGAAATAGAAGGTGTGGGCTGGAACAGGTTGTCCCTAATTTTCTTAGAAAACATGGCCTACGTGTCAACTTTTACACAATTTACAGAAGTTGTAACTAATGAAGTCACCTCTTTTGGGTGCCCTGAGTTATCAGTAGGAATCTCCCCTGTTCCCTCAAAGGTGCAAGTTCTTCTGCAGGTGTTTTGGATGGATGTTTGCTGTGGAGGAAAGTGTTGTAGCTGCCAAATGGTGTGGTATCTTTGGAAGTGTCAGAAATAAATTTGTTCCTGCATCTTAAAAAGTTCTATATGAAGAGCAGTTTTAACTTAATGTAATATAATGTATTACTATAACAACATGTAGAAGCTTTAGTGAAGAAAGATAAATGCATCCAATATGGATAAAGACTAAAGATTCTATATGAGGTTATTCAGTGCTTTATGTGGCACTTCACATTTACAAATGTTGTATAGAAAGGTTTTTGAGAAAAGTTCAATTATATTGTTAATTTTTGTATATATAGATTACAGTTTTTTATTTCTTTTACTTTTTTATCCACAGTCAAAGTATGATGAACTGAAAAAAGCTGAGAAGGGAAATAAACAGCAGCACAAAGTTCACAAATACATTACGTCATGTGAGCTGGTGATGGCTCCTGTTCACGAAGCTGTGATTTCTCTGCACCTCCCTAAAGTTTGGGATGACATCAGCCCTCAATTTTATGCTACATTCTGGTCTTTAACAATGTATGATCTTGCTGTGCCACACAGCAGCTATGACAGAGAAGTTAATAAACTTAAAGTCCAGATGAAAGCCATAGATGACAATCAGGAAATGGTATGTTGATATAATTTTGTGGTCCAGTTTAAACTTTCTAGATTTGAAAGAGTTTCTTTTCATGAAGTATTATATTAAGGTTGTTTACATTTGGGAAGTTTGGTCACCTGGTTCATCCATTCTGTTTTGCCATGTTAACATATTTTGGATTGACTTTTCTTCCTGTGTTAAAAGTACTAGTGACTCCACTAAGTGAAAATCAGTTTCAGAAAGAAGGTCTTGACACCTGTATATATGGTTTGTCTGTTCACTCTTAACTATAGTAGCCAGTGTTCATAAGATCAGTTGATTACTAGAGCAGAACATTTCTGAGTGAAATGAAAAGTTTTTCATTATTTTTCAAGGATACTTTAGTATTACGAGGAATTTATTGCTCTGTCTATAGGAAGTTTCAGTATAGTACTAAATGAGTTACCCTGACATTTTATAGCCTCCAAATAAAAAGAAAAAAGAAAAAGAACGTTGCACAGCTCTGCAGGACAAGCTCCTTGAAGAGGAGAAGAAGCAATTGGAGCATGTGCAGAGGGTTCTACAGAGACTGAAACTAGAGAAAGATAACTGGCTTCTAGCAAGTAAGTGTGTCTAGGGGAAATGCTGTGGATGTTGTAGTTGTCACTGTTTCCAGAACTTCCTTGTGCTAATACTCTTAATGTTGATTTGAAAATTTGGTCTCTTTATATGTTGAGGTCTGTTAATAAGGTAAATTTTTAGTTAGAATGTAATGTGTCTTTGTAAATGCTGAGTAGTTGGTTTTTGTAGAGAAGTTTTTTGTTTCTTGCAATGTGAAGACCTTTTAAATTTTGCCCTAATTTAGAAAATAAGTTAGATGGACCAATTCAGTGGAAATTTGTGATTGCAAGCTGGCTTGTACTTGCTAACTGCAGTTGGAATGCTGCTAGGTTAGTATAATTGCTACAGGACAAAAAATAGGCATGTAAAGTCTCAATGGTTGATTTGAGTTAACTTGCTTTGAGTCCTGTGATTAGGAGCAACATGCCAGGGTTTGGGTGGTGGCATAAACCCTCTCCCAATGACAAGATGAGTGTTATGCCAGCCCAACAGCTCCGTGCAGTGAAACAGCATGCACATGTTTCATATGGCAGATATGCAGCAAGCAGAACTAGGGTTTTTTCCTGCAAAACCTCTAATGTTTCATGTTGCTTGTGAACTCTACTGGTATGGTTAATCTGAAATATTTTTCTCTGGTCAGTTTTCTTCTCTGGATGAACTTTGAGTTTGTAACTGGAAGTAGTAGTTCGTCTGTCCCAAGAAGCCTAGCATAATCCAGTGGAAAAGAGTTTTGTTGTCCATCTCGTGTAAGATCCATCCAACTTGTTTAATGAAGAAACACTGAGAGTTATATCAAGAGAAGTTATTCCCTATAAATATTTAATGTACTGGTGTGGACAGTGAATGAACTACAGGAAATTACTGGTTGAAAAATTACTGCCTGATTAAAGCTTGGTCTAGAGGTGACTTGGTAAATTTGTCTACTTTAAGAAGCACCCAAAAGTGTGTAGAAAATAGTTTGTGTAGGTATGATCTGTATATAAATATGCAACTCATTGTGGGATACTGGGAATAGCTTATTATTGACTCTTGTGCTTGGGTTTCAGCTGGAGGAATTTTCCCAGCATTATATCCAGAGGCAAGCTGATTATTTCAGCAGTTTGCCCATTGAAAGGAATAATCTGTAATTGTACTACATGAGAAAATTGAATAGCACATCCACTGTAGTAGGTAGTTTTATTATTATTTTTTAAATTATAGATACTTATTTTTTCAAGACTGGTTCCCTGTCTATAAACTTTTGATACAGTGTTTCTACCCTTGAGAATAGGTTAATTTTTGGCAGAGTAGGTAGCCTGGTATCTTTAGCAATTGGAGACTACCTATTCTGACTGGCTGTTTACTTGCTTTGTTTATACACTTCTGAAGCAACACCTACTTGATTGTCCTATGAACTGTGATTCTCTTGATAGATATGTTTTCTTTTTTCAAATGTTTGTTATAACCTTTGAGGGGTAGATACTAAAATGAAACAAAGTCACCATAAAGGTTTTAGCTAAATAAAAGCTGACAGTCCTTTCTTGAAAAAGCTTTATTCCATGAGCATCACAGAATTGAAGCAAGTAAACCCCTGGGTTTTATGACTCGTGGCCTGTGCAAAGCCACCAGTGATGAGTGTTCTTCCTTTGAAGGCATCCACTTGCAGTCTTTAGTTCAGTACTTTCCTCTGACCTTGCTTTCATGCTGTACATTCCTCTCAGCTTGTTTTTATGCTCCGTGTTGCCATGGGACCAGTTTGGGTGTTGAGTTTACCAACCTATGGTTGGTCAAACAGAAACAGGTAACTCTTGAACTTGATACAGTGCAGTCTTGTACTCAGTGGTAGAAAGAAACTTTCTCAAAAGGTGTGTGTATTGGGGTGGTGGTTTACTGAAGACTGTTCCTCTTTAAATTCCTCTAAGTGTTTGATTAATTGGAAAAATTATTATTAAAGGATTGTATAGAGACAGCATGTTCATCAGTTTCTAAGGGAAACCAAGCTGAAAGACAGCCTCATCTAGAAAGATGAAAGATGTTCTAGGGAAATAGCAGGTGGTGTTCGCTTTGCTGATGTGCACAATTTGAGCAGGTGGAGAAGTTTACTGAAGCTTTCCCAAACCTGTTTTTAGCCCCATTGTGTGAAAGAAGAATTTTGCCAATAAAAAATAAATATTTGCTACATCCACCCTGCTATTCTATCCCCACCCTCAAACAGTTGCACTTATGTTGACTTTTTCTGATCAATGCCAAAGATATGTCTGAAATACAAGTGACCAAATGTACAAACACCAGAGTATGGATATGTCATACTGAACTTCTTGGGAAGAGAGTAGTTGAATGATAAACCATTAATTTACTTTATTTTTCTTTTCTTTTTTCCCCTCTCAACTTTTGTTTTTTTGAAGAATCTACCAAAAATGAGACTATCACCAAATTTTTACAGTTGTGTATATTTCCTCGATGCATTTTTTCGGCAATTGATGCAGTTTACTGTGCTCACTTTGTTGAACTGGTACATCAACAAAAAACACCCAACTTCTCCACACTTCTCTGCTATGACCGAGTAAGTAGCTACAACTCTTGTGTGTGTACATACATCATTACCACTATGAACATGCCAAACTAGTGTCTCTCCTGCTTCCCAAAATAGGTAAATGAGATTATTACTTATGTTTCAATTTAGAATCTGTAACAATCAGAAGCTCATTTTTGTACTTCAGATCTTAGAAGCAAAGTTTTCTTAAAACTTCAGGAGTTTATTTTCAAGAAATGTTGGTTGTGTTTTACCCTAATGAGTCTGGCGTTTCAGAGCAAAGTCATTAGGTGTCATAGGAGTTGCTTTCAGGTTTTGTAACCTTCAAGTAATCTGCATTTCCATGGCCTGCTCTAATCCTTCCTTTTTAGTTGTGCGTGCTCTTCTGCAGTGGAACCAGTTTTCTTAGGCTTGTCCCCCACCAGCAACATCCTTGGGACCCTTCTGACCCTGGCAAATGGTGCCACAGACTGTGGGCTAGTTTGTGTCACTGCATCTGCTCTGATTTCATGTATCCAAAAGAGCATTTCTACTAGAGTAGCCCTATCTGATGGACCTGTGTGGGCCAGGAAAAATAACTTCTCTGCATCAGCTTGGCTAGGTGTTTACTGCTACCACCTCAAATCATTATTAATTTCAAAATAAAACAATTATGTCAGTGAAGACACTTGAACTATTAGTGTGTCAGCAGCAGCTGTATGCTGTGCTTGGATTCTGGGCTAAGTGTGAAGGACCAGCAGTTGGGAAACAAACAATATTTTATAAGCAGTCTCTCTTTTGTTTAAAAACCAGCTTAATGGTGGTTTAGATGAGAGAAATTTATAATTTTTGTTATTTCTTTTGCTTTTGTAATTCTGTAAGGTCATAGTAACAGTATCTTGCTCTATTCACAGGTTTTCTCTGATATTATATATACAGTTGCAAGTTGCACAGAAAATGAAGCCAGTAGATATGGCAGGTTTTTATGCTGTATGCTGGAGACCGTGACCAGATGGCACAGTGACAGAGTCATATATGAAAAGGTATAGGAAATTACTAACATGAGTTTGCTCATTAGAATATGTACTAACCATTTGTGTAGTTCATCACAGTAAAAATGGATTTAGTGAAATTGTTAGATTTAAAAACAGTGATTGGATTTTTATGATGGCATAATCTTAGAATTGACTTATATTTTACAATAATTCATGTATTTTTGATAGAAGTAATTTTGTATGGTGTAAAAAAATATATTTGCTTAAAAAACCCTTTTCATTTCTGATTTTCACATATCTTACCTCAAAGATAATTTACGGAGCATATGGAAACTCTCCTAATATTCCTTGCACAGTCTAGTTAAATGAGGAATAATCTTCTGTGTCACCCACAACTGAAATTTCAGCCTAAACTAGCTTATAAAAAAATTGTTATTCTTGTAAAGTGTGATCATGTCTCAGAGTTTAGAGTTTAGAATTACCAGTTTTGTTTCCTGAAAAATAATTTTTTCTTCCTCTTTGATGTGCATGTAGGAATGTGGCAACTATCCAGGCTTCCTAACTATACTACGAGCAACTGGATTTGATGGTGGAAATAAGGCTGATCAATTGGATTATGAGAATTTTAGACACGTGGTACACAAATGGCACTATAAATTAACTAAGGTAAATCAAGATGCCAAAAACATACATTTTTGAATGCTTTAAAAAAAATCCTCAACTTCATTAGATTTAATTTATGTTTTAGGCTTCTGTGCACTGTCTGGAAACAGGTGAATACACACATATCAGAAACATCCTTATCGTGCTGACCAAAATACTTCCATGGTACCCAAAAGTGCTGAACCTGGGTCAAGCCTTGGAAAGAAGAGTACACAAGATATGTCAGGAAGAGAAAGAGAAGAGACCTGATCTATATGCATTGGCTATGGGGTAACAACAACTTATTTAAGAAAGTGGTTAAAAGTGGATCATGAAAGGCATCTAAAGACTCGGAACTGTTACAGTCCTAACATTTGATTTTTACCTTATCACAGAAGATTTCGCTATCCTGCATCTTGGTGCTGGCAGTGTGAATGAAAACATTCATTTTGTGCTGGATGATCACTAATTTCCTTTACAAGACTCTAGTAAAACACTTAAAATAGTAAAGATTTCTACTTACAAGAGCATAGCTTAATTTTAGAGAGATGCTATAGCAGCAAGGAGGTAGGAGGGATAGTAAAAGGAAGAAAGCCAAGGGCTATTGCTGCAAGACTGGCTAGATATTGGAAGCGTATGTGATTCTAAAATGCTTAGTTCCATGTTACATCTTCCTGCGGTGAATGTGGAACCATCCTCGTATGCCTGAGGGGCAGTTCAGGTTGCCCTAACAGTTTGAAGTTTTGTCAGTCATCAGTTTGTTCTGTGTGTTTGGCAGGGGGTGTATGTGGGGGTGTGTGTGTGGTGGTGAGGAAGAGAGTGTGGAAGTAGGGCTGCTTCTGTGTCTAGGGGGTTTGTTTGTTTTTCTTTTTCTTTTGAGCTCATCAATAAAGGGGGAAGAAACTGCGTATCAGTTAGGAAAAACTGTGAAATAAATAACAGATGAACTGTTAGATTAGATCCACATTTAAGATTCAACCCATGTTTTGCTTTATGTTTGTGCATATTTAACAATCTGTGCGACTTGCAGCTATTCTGGACAGTTGAAAAGTAGGAAGCCTTTCATGATACCTGAAAATGAATTTCACCACAAAGACCCACCTGCCAGGAATGCTGTACCTGCAACAGTACAAAATGGGCCAGGTGGTGCTGGGATGCCTGCGTCTCTCACAATAAATACAGTTAGACTGGAAGAGGGCACTACTGAGGAGAATGGTAAACACACCTATGATTATTTTGTCTTTATTTTTTAGTAGAATTCTTCTGACATTTGAGGCTTCTCTCAAAATTTAGCCTCATTAAGCTAAAAAAAAAAATGTAAATGTGATGCTAAATGGGATCAATGCATGTTCTTTATGTTTACCTGGTTTTGGGAGAGGGGGTTCTGCTGCTTATTTTACCTGTTAGCTACATATGACCTAACATGAATATACTCAGCTATTTGTTGTATATTAACCAACAGGATATATAGTAACTTGTTGAAATAGAGCTGTTCTGTTTTGTTTTTTTTTTTTTTTAAGCAGATAAACTAAAGGACAAGTCTCAGGGTGTGGTGAAAGTTATTAATAAAACTGTCAACGCTACACCGAAGGTGACAACAAGCAATGGAAACAGTACATCTAATAGGTGAGAAAAATTATTCTTACATGGTCTCTTATTTTCCTCCTTCCAAGCCATAGAAATACACTTGAA
Source organism: Rhipidura dahli (assembly GCA_013399225.1). Lineage (NCBI taxonomy): Eukaryota > Metazoa > Chordata > Aves > Passeriformes > Rhipiduridae > Rhipidura > Rhipidura dahli. The sequence continues at coordinate 834,006 of VXAC01000504.1, forward strand.
AATTATCTGCCTTTTGCTTTTACTTCTGAGTTCTGTATAAATAGTTTCAATTTCCATAAAGTTTAATACATGACATTATTTCTTTCAAAGTACACAGTTTTACTGATCTGACATTGTTAAATGCATCTCATTTTAGCTAAATAAGATAAATGAGAACATTTGTTTGTTGCTGCTCTGATAAAGCAACAGCAAATCTGAACTCTTACAGTGACTGCTCTAGGAAATTCTATCAAACATTCAGAAGTAAAACTCCTGTGATAAAGCTAGAGCTGTGTTTTGTATCTGTGCTAATTGGCCTTTTTATTTTTGATGCAGCAAAATCATTAAAGAGAAAGATGATAAAGAGAAAAGCGGGAAGGAAAAAGATAAAGAAAAAAAAGACAAGACTCCAGCTGCCACTCCGGAGATGAAGGCACTTGGGAAAGATGGGAAAGATAAACCGAAGGAAGAACGGGCAAACAAAGATGAGAAAGCAAGAGAGATCAAGGAGAAAACGCCAAAATCTGACAAAGAGAAGGAGAAAGTGAAGAAAGAAGAAAAAGCTTCAAAAGAAGAGAAGTCCAAGACGGTTGTTACCATCATTGAGTCAAAGTCAACTGCAGAAAAGGAGAGAGAAAAGGAGCCATCCAGAGAAAGAGATCTAGCGAAGGAAATGAAATCCAAGGAAAATGCTAAAGGAGGAGAAAAGGTGCCAGTAGCTGGGTCCTTGAAGTCACCTGTTCCCCGATCAGAAACATCAGAATCTGAAAGGGGTAAGTTTGAATATTTAGTTTCTGTTCTTGTCTAGAAAAATAGAATGTGTCTCTTGAAAATCACTGAATGTCAAAAAATGCTAGAGACGTTGAGAGAGAATCCCTATATAGTGAGAAAGATTTTGGCCCCGGCTTTTCAATCCAGTCAATATCTAAAGGTCAGAATAACTTCAAAAGGCAAACTGTGTGAGTGTGTGAACTTCACACATCTCCAGTGAATGGTTTTTCCCACAAAGCCTGTCATTTTTTTACTGTGTGAATGGTGTTTTATTAAAACATATTAGTATAACTTTGACCATACAAGTTTTGCAAAGGTGTGTAATGCAAAAACTTTGTGTGTACTGAGAGCTTCATGACAACCTTTGAATTGGAAGAAAACAGGGAAAGTAAAAGATATAGGCCTTTTCATCCTTTAGAAGGATGCAGAAAGCTTTATCAGTCCCTTCTTATATTAAGGGTTATCAAATTCTTAAGTTATTATTTGAGGCTGATGTTGAGTTCTATATTTGTGTTGCTTAAGGCAAACCACATAAGGATGGACTGTGATGCTTTTCATAGGGTTCACCTGTTCAGGGTCTTCCTTCATAGCAATTCCAGAGTTCAGATACCAACTTCAATAAAACTGAAGTTTGGAGTGAGCATAATTTTGCATCAGTTTGTTCACATTACACTTTTGCTGCAAACTTTCATAAAGATGGTCAAGGCATACTGCTAGTTCTAGATAGCTTAAGGAAAACAAAATTAACATAGTGGTAAGAAATCTAGCTGTAATTATGTTGGTACTTCAGAAAGTGATATTACTTGATTCTCCTCTTTGAACTGTGTTTTAATAATGCCATTGTTCTGTTCTTTCCGCAGAACAAAAACGCCGCAAAGTTGATACACATTCTTCTCCATCACATTCCTCAACAGTAAAGGTTAGTATAGCCTGAGGAAGGCAGCACCCATGTTAGGCTCACAAGTTTGGGATGCCAGTATTCGACTTCCTTCAAGTTTTGTGCCAAGTATACACTGGAACCACTGGAGGTTTTATGTTGCATTACAAAATGCATTCCTTTTCTTTATTGGCGGACTGTCTTTTTTTCTATAAAAATATTTTTTAATTAACCAAAATAATGCTTCAAGGACCTAGCACAAATTTTGTAAAATAGTGTTTGGAAATTTCAAGAGAATTTTTACACAGAAGTGCCTCATTGCTTTAAGCAGTCAGTTTTTTTGGAGTGCAATGGTAGCTACAAGCAAATGAGTCTTTGCAACAGAGTGGAGCATATTTTTCTGCACTTCTTTGAAGAATCTGTAGCACTGAAGATTCCTGGATGATACGGGATGTACGTTACCTCTGAATTCATCAGGCTTCTTGATGAGCATCATACCGATATGTGCCTTCTAAGGAGGAGTCTTGAAAGGAGTTCCATTTTAAAGTCTCCTTGGTGATCAATTCTCCTGTAGTTGTGTATATTCAGTGCGCATGCAGCTTCTGTTGTACCTTCCCTTCGAGGTTTGTTTATTTCCAATGGGTTCCCACCGTGTTGAGCCCTGCGTTACGATAAAACCAGATGTGGCCACCAAGCCTCCTACCCAGCAAAGAGAAACCCCAAGCACTCAAGCTCAGCACAAAACCATGGGCGTAGCCTACTTGAAGACTCAGGGTAGCCATTCCTTGCTCCATATTTATATTATTTCTAAACCATCTATGTTCATGGAATCTTTGAATTTGCAGTACGTTGAACATTTAAAACTGTAAGTTACTAATACTTCATCAAGAGCACTGTGATGGATTATGTGGGTCTTTAAACTTCACCATCTTACCAGCTTTAGAACAAGCTCTTCTTTTTTTTCTGTTTTTTCAGAGCACATCTCTTTCTATGTAAGATTTACTTGGAAGATTTAACTTAATTTTGGAGAACTCAAATAGCTTTTACTAGTTTTGAGGAAACAGGTGACAGTGGTAACTACTTGTAATGAGGAAGTTTTTTATAAATGGCAGCATATGGTCATTCTACAGTGACTTCTACCACATTTAACTGGAAGTGGAGAAGATACAGGTTTAAAAGTATTTTAAACCTGTTTTACCTCTTGTTCAGCTATATTTAGAGTTAAGGCTATTTTTTCTTTATATTTTTGTCTGGGCAGGAGAGTGTGTTTTCACTGTTCTAGGAAGAATTAGATATAGACTTATTTTGTAGTTAATTTAATAGTAGAGTCTAGAGAATAGATAATTACTGTCTTTCCCCCCCCCCCACTTTCTTTCTTTTTAAAAAGTATTTCAGTTCCTAGCTTTATTCAGAGTACAGTATTAACATAAGATTTATTCCAGAAGGAGTAGCTGTTTTTTGTTTCAAGGGTACGGCCGTGCTTCCCAAAGTCCCTCTGGTTTCTGAAAACTATTCCAGCTCACGTGTCATCTCCGTTCATTTTCTACAGGACAACCTCAACGAACTCAAGGACTCATCAGCAAAGGTTTGAATCTTTTAGAAACCAGCCAAGTTTATTTTCATATTTTGTTGCAGAAAGAAGTTGACTTTTGCTCTTGCAGCGTGCTCCCATCAGAAAATTCCAACTCCATTCCTGTAAATACTAGCATAGTAATAGAGGGATGGGTTTTTTTGTCCTGGTGTGTAAATCCTCTGTACAGGAGAGACGGTTGGTAATGTAGAAGCAACATAACCAAAGTCCCCTGGATTTACCTTTCTGTCAATATTTTGAAGAGATGTAGTATGTCAGTGTCTCTTCTACTCCCATCTAAAACTGGTGAATACACAGAAATGTCCTTATGATTAAGCCATTCATTTGACTGGAAAGTGAATAGGATAGCTAAAATAGTTCTTAGAATTTTTTGAGGGGTTTTTTTTGAATATACCAGTTAAAGAACAGTAGTTAGTTAAAACAAAGAATATTTGAGACGTCGCTGGAATATTGATACTCTTTCCCCTTATAAACTGTATTAATGTTCTAGTACTGTAGTAGTACTGTTTCTAAGCATCAGACAACCTCCTGAATTACCATCTTTGTGTATTTGCTTCCTGTAAATGTACTTCAGCTTCATTATCTCAGGAGAAAGGATACTAAAGAATGCTCTCAGGAGTTCATAGAATCCCAGATTGGAAGGGACCTCAAGGATCAGCTGGTCCAGCCTTTCTTGGCAAAAATGTGGTGTAGGCAAGATGGCCCAGCACCCTGTCCAGCCAGATCTTACACCTCTCCTGTGGTGGGGTTTACATTACTTCCCTGAGGAGATACTCCAGTGGCTGATTGTTTTTGGTGTGAAGTATTTCCCTCTTGTGTCCAATTGGAATTGTCCCATGAGTAACTTGTATCCATTGCCCATTATTTTTCCATGTGATTCCTTGTTAAAAGGGCATCTGCCTCGGTAGCCCACCCTTTAAGTACTGGGACATGGTGATAAGGTCTCCCCTAAGCTTCCTCCTCTTGAGGCCGAGCAAACCCTGTTCTCTCTGCCTTCCCTCTCGTGTCAGGCTTACCAGGCTTTGGATCAGCCTTTTTGGCCCTTCTCTGGACCATCTCCAGCCTGTCCACATCTTTTTTGTATAGCAGGGACCAAAGCGAAACACAGTGTTCCTGGTATGGCCTAACAAGCACTTAGAATATTGCATTGGACAGATTCTGTAACTGTTTTGTTGCTGTTTTAAAACTTGGGCACATTGTAACTGTTTTGAGTAACAGTCACAGCCACTACACACTCGCTGATACATCGGGATGTGACTGATAGGAATTGGATCAAATCTTCTAAAGTTGCTGTCTTTGGTTACACAATCAGTTCCAGTGTGTAACTAAACTGCACAAAGATTTATCACTTGGAAACTGCTGACCATTTGGACTTTTTGGATACTTTTGGGATTTACCTAGGATTCACTTATTTTAAAAATGTGTTATGGATTTCCATTTTCTATTCTGTATTTACACTGTTGTTTTAGTTGTAGCTATCTTTGTACAAAGTGTTCAGAATGCTTTGTATGTTTTAAATCAAAATAGCTGTGATTCTGTAATGGACACTTGCTGATGGATTTTTTTTAAAAGAATCTTTCCAATACTAACTGTATCTGCTTATAGGGATAGTGTATGTGGGAAACATCCTTTAGTCTTACCACTGGTAAAATTACAGTGTCTGTAGATTGAGTCCAGATACTCTTATAAATCATCATCATCATCATAGCTTGTGTATTTTTTTTATTAGAGAACTATAGTATTTATCTTGAGCTCACCTTTGCCTGAAGGGTGGTATATGGGAATGTGTAAAATCTCACTTTTCCCTTCCTTACTGCATGACTCAAGATTCAGCTGGTTAATTGAATATTTGCTTATGTTTTCATTACTTAAGCTAAAGTTTTATTTTAAAATATTTATTTTACTTATTAGGGCATTGATTTAATTAAGCAGGCAGTGAAGCTATTTGTAATTAAATTATCAGCAAATGGCTTTATTTTTCTAGTTAATTTGAAAAGTTATGTTTTAGAATTAACTATAATGTGTTTGTGTAGACTTAGCTGGAAGTGTATTGCAGTTGTGTGACCTTTTAATGGATATATTCTTTAAGTGTTTGGGGGATGGGGGGGTCCAACCTGTTCCTTCCTTTTCTAAATGCTATTTTCTAATCTTTCTCACTTAATGAACTAATCTTCACTCTTCAGTGCCGTTCTAACAGACTTAAAGCACTTCATGACAATGTTCCCTGTACATGGTGTAAGACAAGTTAAATGTTCTTCTTTACTTCCATGTACTTGTTTGGGGAAGGGAAGGGATGGGATGTTCAGAAGCCTGTAAGATTTATGAGTTCAGCTTCCACTGAAAGTTAAAAGTCTAGTGCTGTTGTCTGCTTACAGACTTTCTTTATTCCTGACTTGGCTCAGTTTCTGGAGCCAGACAATGGAAATACTGGTTTACACTGCAGGTGAAATGAATGGTGCCAGACTTGAATTAGGTTTTTTCTTTCTTTGGCATTTGTCCAAGTTACAAACCACGTGGAAACGCCCAAAATTTAATGTGGCATCAGTTGGCAGCATTTCTAGAAGCAAGTTGACAAAGTCTTTCTGGTAAAGGTGGGGGAGGATGGATGTAGTTTTCCAAAACCCTGCACTAGAATGGTAGAGGAGCAGCGGAATCTGTTGTGAACAACCATAATAACACAAGAAATGGAATAGGAGAAAGCAGAGCTATGAGTTTGCTTTCTCCTGTTGAACTCAGCTCTAGGCAGCAACTGACTGGGGCTGTTTAAAGAAAACATGTTTGCATGTCATTGTCAGCAAAGAAGAGAGTGGGGATCAACTTACTTGTGGAATGGCACTGTAGGAAATGGAATAAGAAAAGAGGAATGAGAGAAAAAAAGTAAAAAGAAATATCTAGTGAAAGAAGTATTGAAGGTTCTGTCTCTGTTGTAGGATAATAAAAAACTAGTGCAGTAATTAAAGGAAAGAGACCTAAATTTTGTCAGTGTGACTTTTAACATAGGATCACTAATATCAGGTTTTGGTAAGTTAAATGTTTACTGAAACTGGAGAAGGACAGAATTAATTTAATTTTGAAAGTTGTTTGAAACACTAATTGGTTTGGTTCAAGTGATATTTTGATTGTTTTAAAGTAATCTTCCACTTACCTCTTTTGTTGGTGTCCTTCTAAGTAAAGTGTCTCTCTAAAAAGAAATACAGAGAACATTTTAATAAAGATATTTTTGTCCCCAAATAAAATTAATTTACAGAACTGGGGAAAGATTGAAATGTACTGATTTAAATCTGTGTGCTGGTGTAACTTAAATACCAAGGGAAGTGGTTTTAATTTAAAGCGTGCTCTTAATATTTCTTAGATCACACTATATAATTGTATTTAAAAAGACAGATATAGTTGCTGTACTGTATCCATTTTTATATAACAACACATGCACTACATGTTTCATGGAGCTTACCAGAATTGTTTAGAAGAGATAGTGGAATAACAATCTAAAGCACATTACAGAAAAAAACAATTCTGTGTTCAGCTGTTTTTCTCATTTGAAGGCTAGAAATTAGATTAAAAGACACATTATTCAAAGTATTGTCTTAAATACTTTGTTGATAAAGATTATTCTTTAAAAATAAGTTTTAGCTTGTTAAAGCAGCCGATTCCATTCATTTATTCCAGGCAAGATTGCAAGTGTTAACTGAGTCCATTAACCTTCATACCCTGTTTCTGTAGCCCCTGTGTCTGATTTGTGTTCATGTGTTCAGCAGTCCTGGTGAACAGTGTTGTGTGTATTTAATATAAATGTTCGGTTAAGAGAAAATATTCTTGAATTTCCAGTGCTGAGTAAATAAGCTGTAGGTTAAATTATAGATGATGAGTTTGAACGTGTCTTCAATCACTCTTTGTTTTCCTAATAAAGTATTTATATTTAATATTTGAGTTAGATCTGATATGTTAGAATAAGACTTCTTTTTATTTACACATCTAGGAATACATATTAATATTTGGTGATGTTGCCTTAATTTAACAGCACTACGTAAACCACACTACTCCAACACTGTCCAAGAGTAAGGAGAGAGAAGTGGAGAAGAAAGATTTGGACAAGTCAAGGGAAAGATCCAGAGAGAGAGAGAAGAAAGATGAAAAGGACAGGAAAGATCGAAAAAGGGTTGGTGACATTTTTAATGAACTGGTTTAGACAGTTCGTGTATGTGCTTGGAAAGGTTTCTGTTCTAAGCCCTCGAAGTAATTATTGGCTGTACAGTCCATCTGAGCACAAGTGATCTCTATCAGAGGTGGCTTTTTTGTTCTGTTACTCTTTGAAAGGTTGGTTTGCAGTAAGTCATTCAAACCTCTTCACCCTCCATACCGATCTCCAGAAACTTCACCTGAGATGTAACACCTCAGTTACATCCTAAGTATTCAAATATTAGTTCGCCAAAAAAAGAATATAAGCAGGTGCTACTTCAGGAGTATGTTTTAGTCTGCTAACATCTGCATAATTGTATTTGGTGCCAGGATCATTCAAACAGTGACCGAGAGGTACCGCAGGATTCAACTAAACGACGCAAAGAGGAAAACGGCACAAGTACGTGTTTTACTTTTTGTGTGTGTGTTTGTCAGGCTTTTACTTGTTGCGAATTACAACTTTCTGTTCTGTTTTTAGCTGGTTCTTCAAAACATAGCAAAAGTGAAAGTCCTTCTGATTCCCCTCGCTTAAATGAAAAAGAGAAGGAGAAAAACAAATCAAAATCTTCAGGAAAAGAGAAAGGTGATTCAATCAAGGCAGAAAAGATGGAGAAGAGCTCCTCTGGTAGCAAAAAGGTAGAATAAGCTGTTCTTCTCTTGCGGATTTGTTTTTATTGCTGACAGAACAAGCTGATATATTTTTCCTAAAATGTATTCTGCTCAATAGCCTAAATTAAAAAGATATGCTTTGAATATGTAAGAAAATGCTTCTGAAACTTCTGGTATCTTGTAGCTTTAAATATCTCAGCAGTCACTCCTGGCAGGAGCAGGGTAGTTTGGAGGACTAGTTCATTTTGGCAGTAGCCAGAAAAATTCAAAACTTATAATTTAGGTTCTGAATAATATAAAATATTTGCAGACTGCTTTGGTAAGCAAGTAGATGAAAATAGGCTTAACTTATATATAACTAGTCTGTAACTCAAATTTCCACGTGTATGTGTCAGCACAGCTTCTTTTGGTGAAAGCAGGTATGTTGCAGTTATATTTGTATTCACCAAACAGTAGTTCCCAGTTGCAGCTCTGCGGCTGGCATGTAGCAGAGAACTGGAAGAGAAAGATAAAATAATGTCAGAAATCACAGAAATCGAGTACTGTCATTTTGAGTGACGTTTTTTTATCTGTGTCCAGTTATAATGTTAAATATTACAGTCCTCCTAAACATCCTGTACAGTGGGTACCATAATAAGCTATTTCCCATATTTATATTTTTAAAGGAATCAAGACATGATAAAGAAAAAGCAGAGAAGAAAGAAAAACGGGACAGTACTGGAGGAAAAGAAGAAAAGAAACAATATCCTTTTAAACACTGACATTCCAGAAAATTTATGCAAATGAGCTTCCCTGTATTATATGTAGCAAAAGATACATCTTTTTCCTTAATGCTGAATCTACTCATAAATCTTCAGACAAGCATAGATAATGAAGATTCTTTCAGGCAAGGTAAAAATGTTTGTTATTTAATTTGTTTGATTTGATATCTCCTCTGGGTCCTGTTGACTGGTAAAGGACATACAGGATATGCAAAGAAAATCACACAGGGTGGCAGGGTGCTGTTTTGGGGTTTTTTGGTTGTTTTGTGGGGATTTTTTTTTTTTTTTTGGCTGATTGTGTTTCATGTTTGGGGGTTTTTATGGGTATGTGTGGTTTTGAGTTTTTTGGGGTTTTTTCAATTGCTATTATTATTTTTAAAATATTATTACTATTATTATTTGTAATTCATTATTACTACCCCAGGGGAAAAATATTTCCCCATCATCATCACAGAGATTGCATAGATGCTCAGATTTTTGGGGAGGGGCAGGGAATAGAGGCAGGGATTGTGGCACATCAGCAGTGTTTGGTGGAGTTTCATCTTCGTGGCTTTTTCCAAGAGGTTGCCATACAAAAGCAGAGGTTGGATCCATGTCATTCTGATTGTCATCAGTCTTGATGTGTTACTTAGCAACATCTTGTCTAATATGTTGCAAACTCAAGTTTTGTATCTTCTTCTTACTTCAACAAAACCAGTAGCTTGTAAACCACAATGCTACATAGTGAGGTCAGTCAGCTCAGTGTCTCTGCTTAATCTTTTTTCTGGTCAGATCTGAGGAGGAAGAAGATAAAGGAAAACTTTGGCATGGAAACATGGACTATTCAAAGAAAGAAAAGAAACTCTAGGGTATTTTGAGTAACCCTTATTCAGACTGGATCTTCTGGAAAAATCAATTTTCTTTGAAGTTGATGGGGGTCTGAATGGTTTGGGGTTTTTTCAGACCTATACAGCTATGTGGACACTCTGAGATTATTGCTCAGATTATTGCTTCTTAGTACTATTTCCTTTTATCTTCCTGAAGTAATGAAAGAGACTTCTGTAAACAGTTTCTAAATTAAAAATTACGAGCATTCTCTGGAAAGAATTTGCTGGAATTTTCTTGACTCTTTGTCCTTCATAGCCATTATTGTCTGGTCAGTGTGGAGAGATCCCAGTTTTTTCCCTATTCTTTGAAATGCTACTTTGAAACAAGAGAAAAAAGGCAGTCTTGGTAGATGAAGTTCATTAGTGAGCACTTACTGCTTTGTTAATAATAAAATGTGAACATTTGTCTTGACTAGCAATTCAATATAAAGTGAGGATTATCATTAAAATAGTTTAAAAAGCACAACAGTGTTCTGCTGAGTGTCAGTAACGAGTGCTCAGGTAAATGTCAGTTGTATCATGGAATTCACATCGTGCTGTGTAATGGGCTAAACTGGAGCATCTGGCCTGGAACACTGACAGCACCCCACTGTGTGCATAGTGAGGTATGAAAAAGTGCTTTGTATAGCAAAATAGTTGTGGAATCTCATCCTGTCCTCCTGTTAAATTTTTGGTACTGTTCTTCCTAATAATGTACAATGTCTGATTGACTGCATTTATTTCTTGCCTAATTTAGAGAGATAGTAACATTTTGAGCAGGTTGCACCTCTAAAGGAGTTTATACCTTCTCAAGTGACTACTTGTTTCCTATTTGTATGTTTATATCAGTGTTTCAGTGCTTACGGTGCAGTGGTCATGTTAATGTAGTTCTTGCTGTGGAATAAGGTAGAGTTAGGGTATGATAAAAATAGTTTTATTTCCCCCCTCATTCTTTGAATCATGAATGGGATAAAATATGAAGTTGTGAGATGAGTGTTCATTTGAATATCAGATTCTAATTATGTACACCTTCTTTGCAGGTGACACTGAAATGGGAAAATATCCAGCTGTGACCAGAAATGTATTTTCCAGAGTATAGATTGCACAAAAAATTGTGAATGAAGAGGACCCATCTGCATCTCCTTAAATTATTCAGTTCTCTGCTTTATTTCCCCATGCTAAGGACTTAATTGTTAAGTTGTACATTACTGTATTTTTAACTTGTTGCTTAGTTTCTTACACATTTATTTTCAGTACCTGGCTGGAAGTGTTACCTATTCCATATTTTAGCACAATGTGCTGCAAACAAACAGTTGCCATAGTGCAAATGAGGTTTCATGTGTACATAGTTCCACTTTAGTTTGTCAAAAATACTGCCTGAGTTTAGTAATTCTTCAAATTTGAAATTGCATTCTTTTAGATGTTTGAAAACCACAAATAAACAGTTATTGAACCTTTTTGGATTTACCTCATTTAAACTCAGTTTTTATTTATTACTTGGCCTGTTTTTAATATCGGTGACTAAAAAAACAAAGTTAAGTGGGAGCACTGTTTTCATGCAATGCTTAGGGATTATTTGTATATTGTGTATAAGGTTGACTTGTTTAAAGAAACAATGAATGAACCCTGTCCTATCCCAACCTAAACCTGTGCTCAGTTGTCCCGTCACACCTTTTGTTTGTCATGTTGTTTTTAGATTGATTGGAAATGCTCTCTTCAAAACTGAAATAAATTAAGTTTCAGTTACAGCTACAGGAGCTTTGTATTGCTGACCTTTAGTCTGAAAATTTCACAATGACGTTTTTAAAAAAAAAAAAAAAAGAATTTTTTTATCTGCTAAATTCTACCAGTGTAACCTTTTTTCTAAATAAACAATAGTTTTCTCAATGGGTCGTAAATCATTCTCTGTGTGGTCACTTTATTACTTTTATGGATTGTTACGAAAATTGGGTGTTAGTTGGAATTGTGGGGGAAGGTGATTCCTGTCTGCTGAGGAGCCCTCAGATGCCAAGGGCTGTTACAGAGTTGGTGCCTGCTGTGAAGTGACAGATGTGCTGCCCTTCTCCAGCGGTTTCCCGGAGCTTGGGATTTGCCTTCCTGCACTCAGTCAAGTTTACACCTTTCTTTTGAGCTATTTGTCCCTTGTCCAAATGCAATTAAAATCTCGATTTTGTATCAAATATGAATACTATTAAACACAAGGACTTGTCTCTTAAATATTTTGGGGTTTTAGTTTGTTGGGGTTTTGGTGAGGTATAAAAGGAATTTTAATCAAAAATTGAGCATCCCTGATGCTGTATGCTTTCAGTGATCTGGGATGTGGGACCGATGTGTGTTGTCTGGGTGCATGTATTTGAAATACTAAATATTAAGAAATCTTAGTGCTTGTAGACTTGGTCAGTAAAACTCTCCTGATTAGCTTTGTTCTGATCACTGAGTGAATCATAGAAGATTACAAACTCTGGCCCTGCAGTGGAAGGAAGACACAGACAAATTGGGAAGAGAATCGGGTAGGAGTTTCCAGCTAATTAGAGGTGAGAAAGATTTACTAAAAAAAAGAGTAACTAAGCTAAATACTCAGGTCCTTTTAATAACCTCATTAAGGCAGTCTAAAATGAAACACTTTATCAGAGTTGCTCGAGTCCTTGGGCTTTACTGGAGTGTGAATGAGGTGAGCCTTTGGGTGGGGCTGCAGCCACTGACCTCCATTGCGCTCAGGGCTGCCACACCAAGGTGGGCAAAGAAAGTCACCATGAGGGTCTCTGAAAACAGTGTAATCTCCAAAAACGAGGAGACCACCTGTCACCCCAGACAGAGAAGTTGAAACAGTAATTTAGAATTCAGCTTGGAGGAAGTGTGTACCTGTCCTGGCAGCAGTGCTCGTCCTCACCAGTGCTAGCACGGGCATGGCAGGAGCAGTGTGGTGTTTGCAGTAGCGGGGTCTGGGGATGTTAAACTGACCCTGCCATGGGCGTGGCAAGTACAGACACAGCCCCAGTGAGCTGCTGCAGCAGAAGGGAAAGATAAAACTTTGTGAAAGCTCTTTGAGCTGTGGCTGGGATAACTTGGATGTGCTCTGCAATGTCCTGATTTCCTGAGAGGGGCCACAGGAACAGTTTCTGGGCATGTTCATGCCAGTGGGAGGGTTTCCTCCCGCAGAGACAGTGCAAAAGACAGCTGGTCCTTTCAATCCTTCTTCCTTACGTGGTTCTCTCCAGCAACTCAGCTGCCTTTGTGGAGACAGCAGTGAGGGTTTGGTGATGGGAGTTGTATACAGAGTACAGCCAGGGGAATCAGTGAGTCCCAGAGGGCTGGAGAAAGCATGGGGTTGGCCAGGTTTTGTACACTGGCACACTCATTGACTTTGTGCCCAGGTGACCAAGAAGGCCAAGGACATCCCGGCTTTCATCAGCAAGTGTGTGGCCAAACCAGGGCAGTGACCATCCCCTGTGCAGGTGAGGCCACATCTCAAATCCTGTGTCCAGCTCTGGGCCCCTCATGGTAGGCAAGACATCAAGGTGCTGGAGCCTGTCCAGAGAACAGCAACAGAGCTGGGGAAGGGGCTGGAGCACAGGTCTGAGGAGAAACAGCTGAGGGAGCTGGGATGTTCAGCCTGGAAAAAAATGAGGCGTGGGGGGTCCTGATCACTTTCTACCTCTCCCTGGAAAGAGGTTGTTGCCTGGTGGGGGTCAGTCTAGTCTCCCAGGCAACAAGCAACGGGACAAGAGGAAACAGCCTCAAGTTGCTCCAGGGGAGGTTTAGACTGGATACTATAGAACACTTCCACATTGAAAGGTTGATCAGGTATTGGAACAGGCTGCCCAGGGCAGTGGTGAAGTCACCATCCCTGCAAGTGTTCAAAAGATGTGTGAATGTGATGCTTAGAGCCGTGGATTAATGGTGATCATGGCAATGCTGGGTTAAGGGTTGAACTCAGCACTAAGTCTTTCCCAACCTAAATGTTTTTATGATTTGAAAGGATTGTGGGGAAGAACAGAGGGTTGGGAGGGTGGGCAAGCTGCTGTGGTCCTGGCCCATGGTCCTGGGGGAAAAACTTGGTACGCAGAAACCAGTAATTAAGCCCTGTCTGATGTGATGTTCTAATTGCTCTGTATAATCTGCAGCATCTGTGAGAGGTCGCAGCTTCAGCTATTTCATAATAAGGTGTTTTCCCTCAACACTGGCGAACTTCCCTGGTTTAAAGGGCAGGGGAATATTAAATAAACACAATTTATGTTTATTTGCCTCGGATCAAACCACGGCTCTTTACATTAATTTTGGAGGATTTTTTGGGCAATTAGCCTGCTCAGGCCATATTTGGAATTCAAATGCAATATTTGTTGAAAGGCTTGGAACGATATTAAAAATCTGCCTCACCGGAGAACAGGGGAAGCAGGATGCTCAGGCTGGCGGCGCTCGCCTCGGGCCGGGGCCGCCGCGAACCGGGACCCGCCGAGCGCTCTGGTCGTGGCGGTCGCAGAGAGCGGCGTCCCCGCCGTCCCGACCGCTGCATGTCAGTGTTGCGCCGAGCACGGCATCGCACAGCTTCCCCCCCTTCCCGAATCCATGGCTTCCTGGCCTTATAGAAATGCAAAACTGTTTGGGTTGGATGGGACCTTGAAGATCACCTCCTTCCACCCCTCTGTCGTGGTAGGGATGCCGTCCCCTAGACCAGGTTGCTCTGAGACTTGAATACTTCCAGGGATGGGGCAGCCGCAGCTTCTCTGGGCAACCTGTGACAGCGCCTCAGCAGCTTCACAGGGAAGAATTTTTCCCAAATATCCCGTCTAAACCTACCCTCTTTCAGTTTAAAGCCACTCGCCCTTGTCCTATCACTCCATGCCTTGTACAAAATCCTTCTCCAGCTCTCCTGCAGCCCCTTTAGGTACTGGAAGGTGCTCTGAGGTCTCACCAGACTCTTCTTTTCTCTGGGCTGAACAGCCCCAACTCCGGGGCTGTTTCCAGAGGAGAGGAGCTCCAGCCCTCTCAGTTTCTTTGTGGCCCCCTCTGTACTCACTCCAGCAGTCCCATGCCCCTAATGTTGTGGCCCCCAAAGCTGGACACTGCTCCAGGCAGGATCTCAGAAAAGCAGAGTAAAGAGAATACAGTAATCTGACTCAACCTGCTGGCCATGCTTCTTGTGATGCTGCCCAGAATATGTTTGGTTTTCTGGGCTGTATGCTCTCCCACAGTTATGCCCTTTCCCCCCCTGCCCTTCATGCCCCCTCTGTCCCTGCAGCAGGCACCAAACCCTTGGGCCCCCTCCCTGCTCTCGTGGCCCTGCCCCCAAACCTGCCCACATCAACTGGCCCAGGGCACAGGCACTGCTCTCCCACACTCTGCTCTGCTTCTGTGTTCCTTTAATCAGCTTCTGGTGCTCCATCGTACCGTTCCCTACTTGTTACAGCATATCAAGCACCTGCCACATGCTCATTAATTGGTCAATTACTTCATTTATATGCTAAATATTATCTAAAGCACCAGTCATTACCAGTATCATGGCTTCGGTTTGTGTTGTGCGTTTTTTACAGGCTTTAAGTGCCTTAACGTCTCCTTGCCATCAAGGCTGGAGTGGTTGCCTGCACACCTGTTAACCCTCTGTGGTCCAGTCACCAGCTCAGCCCCATTTCTGAGCCCTATGCACGTCCCCACTCTGAGAGGGCAGGTCAGTAACCACTGCCAAGTTTCCTCAGATTTCAAGCCCTTCCTCAGATTGAAGGATCTATCTTGGATTTATCTTGTTTTTCAGTTCTGCCTTCAACTCCTCCCTGCCTGAAATTAGAATGAAGTAATAAAAACCTGAAAACACAGAACAGATGATGGGATAATCCCTCCCTGTCTGCTGGGGCAGGCCAGGTGCCACCACACGTCATGGTTTTCATCCTCATCTGCAAATCAGCTCTGAGGTGTCAGCTCTGCCTGTTTGCTTGGAGGTACCAACAGCATCTTCACCAGCAGGAAATGATGCACTGCTGTAAAGCCTCTGCTCTGCCTTGGCTCTGCTCTCCTCTGCCCTGTGCTCCATGACTTCCCACAGCACCTTCCCTGTTCCTACTGCTGCTCCTGCTCACCTGATTGCAAGTTGCTGCAGAATAGGATCTTGTCCTCTTGCTCTGCTGTAAGATGTCCAGTCATCCTGAAAATGCCACAATGGCATAAATAATTGATGGCTATAACACTTCAGTGATAGAAACAGCAGTAAATAAACACTTGGTATGTGAGGCAGGGTTTCATTATGCTGCCCTTGGTGTCAGCATTATCCTGCCCTGGTGGCATCGTCATCCAGCACATCAGTCAGCCAGTGCCATGGTGTCCAGCAAAACCAGCACTGCAGGTGCTTCCAGTGAGCTTTACCAGCTGCACCAGGGAAGGGCAGAGGCTGTGCTGCTACACTGGCTGAAAGGTGTGTATGGCAGCTCCCGTGCTCAGACTCCTCTCCGGAGTGTGGTCTCTGGCTGCTCCTTGCCTGGTGGGGCAGCTGCTGCTGGTGCCTGTGCCTGTCCCCAGGAGAAGCTGGAAAACATTTTTGTTGGTGCTGCTGCAGTGATGGTGCCATATTACAATCCGGTCTCAGTAATTTCTCTGCTGTTAACTGATGAAATAAAGACAAGAAAACCCAAGCACGGAGTCAGAGCAGGACTGGGGTGTTGATGGGCAGGTTTTGGCTAAACCTGCCTCCCACAGGGTAGACATAAGAGGGGTGTCCCATCGTGGTGCTGGGGCTCCAGCCTGGGACTCCTGGACTGCGAGAGATGCAGCAGTGGGTGCCCTGGCCCTGCTGGTGTTGTGCCATGGTGAAATGCCAGCCTGGGCCCTTCCTGCAGCCCCGGCGCCATGGGGGCACCGAGCACGGCTCAGCAGCACATTGGGCTGTGGGCACTGCTGCTCCTGGGGACCCTGTCCTCCCTGATACCAATTTCAGATGTATTACATTCTCAGTAAATACTACTGTGAAATTTATAACACCCATGCAAATATTATGTCTGTACTTAAATCCTTTAGGTTAATTGAATAGAGCTATCATTATCCAGATCTTGTTTATATATAGCTGCCTGTAAAATAGAGCCAATTTTCCAGACTGAAATTATGAATATGGGCACAAAAGACATTTTTTGGATATAATTTTAATATCCGTGACATATTATTTTTTTAATAACCATAAAGAATAATAATTTTTGAAAAAATAAATGTTGCAGTGCTTTGCACAAAACCTCAGAAGGAAAAAATATGCCACAGTGATACAGTACTTAGTTTATTTTGTTGTCAGGTGTGGTGTGCCATGGGGAGGAGCTGCTATTGGTGTGGGTTTTTTGGCCAGAACTGAGGGCTCTTGTAATTTGATGCATTACTCTGATTTTTTCCTCATTTTATTCCCCAACTGCAGAAGTCTAGAGACAAGGTCATGCTGGGATGTGTTAGAGCCCAGCACTCCAGGGGTGTCATGCAGCCCTCCTGCCATTGCTGCAGTGTGCGTAGCAAAATCCAGGTTTTGGCCCAAAGTGCACTTGTGGCCCAGAGAGGCTCCGGATTCTGGACAGCCCCAGCCCGGCCTGGGATGACCAAGCTCTCTCCTGCCTCTCCTCCCTGTGGCCACAGACCTATGTGAGGCCATCCCCCACCACATGCCAGCTGGCCAGGCTCTGATGGCTCACTGGGTGCAGCTGTGCCACTTCACCACAGCCCTAATTGCCCTGTTTCACCTGCCACATTATTAGAAAAACTTCACATCCATTGTGCAGGATCTGGTGAGCGCCAGTGAGGCAGCACTGCAATGACTGTTCACTCAGGGCAGGGTTGGCATCAGTCTGGCACTGGCCTTTTCCTGGGGCTCAGTGGGCACTCTGAGCCCTGCTTGCAGACACATTTTGGCAGGTCCAGGGAAAGGCAGCATAACTCACCCCCGTGGCTGGTGCAGGTCTGTGTGTGGCTGTCAGGCAGCAGGGAGTGGTTCAAGACTGCTCTCTAGAAAAATGCAGCCCACACACATTGCCTGGATGTTGAGCATGAAATGAAAGCTGAAGGACAGAACAACATCTCTTTCCATTCCACCCTGCATTCATTGTGGGCACTCTACACTTTAAACAGGCTCATTTCAGCGAGGCCTCCCTGTGCCTGTGGGAAGGGTGGTCTCACGAGGAGCCCAGTGTGCTCAGCTTACACCCAGGACAGCCTGAAACCTTCATCCTTGTAAGGTGGTTTAGGGTTTAATTGTTATTTACTGTTCTGATTTAGTCCTTGCTTATTCCTGAGCTTGTTTGCAGTTGCTGAAGCCTCGGCTGGAGACACAGGGTGGGCTCAGTACGTGTCCCCCACTGCACTCATGTACCATGAGGACCAGTGGCAGCTCCACGGGGGATGGGGCTGGGCTCAAGCAGCCCCATGGTAGGGACCCACTACCAGGCACCAGCAGCTGAGCTGGGAAAGGCACCAATGATTGCCAGTGTATTTTTCCTGTCTCCCCTGCAGCCAGAGGCAGTGCCACAAGGACATACCAGGCAGCTCCTGTTTTGCAGGGTGTGTTTAGGCCAGCAGATACCAAACCACTCAGGTCTGTGCCCACCTGCTCTGCAGCAGTGCTACTGCCCAAGACGTTCACTGGGGAATTTTTTATTTTGCAGAGGCTGATCTTTTCATCCCCAGTCATCCAACAGAAGCCTGGTGTTGTTCCAGTTCAGCCTCAGCAGGCCCAGGGTGCTAATAGCAGTGTGATCCTCAATGGTCCCTGGAAGGAGCCCAGGGAGCTGGTTCCTGATGGGGACTGTGAGGGTTGTGTGGCCAGGGGTACCCCCAGAGAGGCTGCACTTGCTGGTGTGTGGTTTGGGTGCACATCAGCTGTTTAATACCAGGATTACCTCCTATGATTCATAATTTGTGGTGACTTGGAAAAACTACACTGTGGGTGACGTAAACTCAATAAATTAGAGTTGGGATTAGCTGCAGTGTTAGGTGAAGGACTTTTTCCTTAAAGAAGCATTGCTGAAAAGTTGGGAATTGCAGGAAAATACATCTCTTTAGTGAACATTTAAGGAATTTATTTACCAATGCTGCTGCCCACTGCAGGGGCAGGGAAGAACATGTCCCAGCCTGGCTGGAGCCCTGAGGCTTCTCCTCTGCTGCTTCCCTGCTCTCCACAGGGAGCTCCTTGCCCTTTGCACCTTGCAGGATCAACCAACTCCCATCATCAAGAAAGCAAAAAATTAGTGGGTTTGCAGGTTACCAAACCAGAAGTACCCATTTCCCAGTAGCGTCCTCAGCTCAGTGTGGGGGCCCCTACACTGGCCAGGTGGGACAAGGCTTTGAGCAACCTGGTCTAGAGAAAGGTGGTCCTGCCCATGCTGGGGCTGTTGGAACTGGGTGATCTTTAAGGTCCCTTCCAATCCAAACATTTCCAGGGTTCTGTGGTAAATATTTGAGGAGCATCCCAGACTGGCCAAAGGGAGAACAGTAGGGAGGGACTCTTTCTCCACTGAAGAAAGGAGATGCAAGCTCTTTAATATTTTTTTTTCTTTACAGTTTTATTTACAAAATGTATTAAAACTCTTTGTACAACACCTCATCAAAATGAGGCTCAGTAATTGATGCCCACACATGCAGTTTATGCTTTTACAGCCATTAGTTTGCTTGGCAATTTTTCTGCTCACTCAAGTGCAGTTTCAACGACCAAAAATAGGAACTTAAATTATGAAGAAAAAAAAGATTAAAAAAAAGAAAAAGGAAAGAACCCCCAAAGCCCCTAAAGCAAAACAAATTAAAAAAATATACCAAAACGAATCATCATGAGACTACTGCCAAACTTCCGACAGCTTGAAGTTGGTAGCCGGAATTGGTAAGCACTCAACACATTTTAGATTTACATGCAAGTTTAAAAAATATCGAACCGTTTACCAAACTCCCTTCACTGGTGTGAAGCCTCCACTCTTAAAAATTGATCTGAAACATACATCTTTTATACAGCTTTTAAGAAAAATGTTTGTTTTAAATACAACTCATAACTGCACAGCTTTAGCTCGCCCTTGCTGGGGAGGTGATCGCGTTCAGAAGTTGAAAAAAAAATCACAGTTTCATGAAAAGAAAATGAAAACAATTTTTTTGTCAATATCTTGTTAAAAACTTGAACAATAAATTATTCTCCTATGAGCTTTTAAAATGATTTTATATTACATTTTGTTGGAAATACTTAATTTTAACAAGACTTTCTTTTTTTTTCTTTTTTTTTGGTTTTTTTTTTTTTTTTTTTTGCTTTTAAATCCTATTAAAAGTTCAAATCTATCATCAGCAAACTAAATGCCTAAGGGTCAGACTGGTTTAAATGAGTATCTTTTTCATTGTATGTTACTGATGAAATAAAACTCTATCATAAACTACGGAAAATACATATTGTCGATTAGAGGTAATTAGTATGCAGATATTCCATTGAACATTTCCCATGTGATTGACAATATGTTTAAAGTTTTGTGATTTTTTTTTCTTTTTTTAATTTTTATTTTTTTTGAGATGAAGTTAAGTAGTTTCCAGGCAGAGGTTCAAGGCTGAAATGCTGCTGCTGTCTAAGACGTTGGATGGGAGTAATAGTGAGCCCCTCCTGGAGCAGAGGTGGCCGGAGTGCAGTGTCCTCCTCACAGAGAGGCAGGGACAGGAGCATCCTCTCACCAGGCATGAAACAGGAGTTGGCAGGAGCTGATATATTATAACAGTACTAGCAGGAGTCATGTTAGATCGCTTACTATTACTCTGGAACTGCAGCTCTAACTGGAGTTACTATCCTCTTTCCTTGCTTCTGTTTTACCAGGACCATTACCGAGAAGCATTAGCTGAGCGTGGTGCTAGGTGGGAGAGAATGGGGGAGAAGCAGAAGCAGGCCTGGGAAAACCTAACCTGCCCTTCTCTTGCTTCATTGCTTGATATTGAACAGTGAATAAAAATGCAAATGCACAGCAAGAAAAGAGATATATGGTCTGAACCTAAACAGCAGGTAGCTTTTCCTTTTTTTTTTTTCTCTAAATTTTAAAAGCCACCCAATGTCTTTTTAATAAAGCACCTGTAGGTATGCCTGATGATAGAACAAAAAAAAAGGAATGCAATATTTTCTGCCTGCACTTTAGCTACCTTGTCAAGAAATTAATTCACTGATCTGGAAGCAAGACATGCAGTTCCACAAATTACTTTCTTTTGGATTTACAGATTCACAGTCATTGACCTTAATTGGTTTGAATGCACAGATTCTCTCCTTCAGGTGTTACACCTTTTGCTGCTATACAGAATTGCTCAAATTAGCTGGAGAGATTAAAGTGGCTCAGAAAAAAAATAAAATCACACCACTGTAGGTAAATACTGAAACATCTTGACATCAGCTCATACAAGCAGTGGCAGGCCAGTCCGCGTTTGCACGCAGCAGATTTCTGAGGCTTTGTGTCAGGAGGAGTTTCATAATTTGATACGACTGGGGTGGCTGATGAAACCAGCTGTGGTTACTTTCAGGACACAAGTTCAGTTACTGTGCAGTGGTATCAAAGAATGGCTTTTGTTGCACTGATCTTTTTTTACAAGAATTTTTTTTTCACGTACCAACATCTTGTTACCAGTCCTTTCCTTTTCTTTTTCCCTTTCATTTTTTTCTTTTCTTTTTTTTCTTTTCCTCTCTTCTTCTTTTTCTTTTACTTCTTCGAAGCAAAGCAAGAATATTTCGGTGATGGTTTGCATTGTTGTGAGTCTCAGAGTCTTCCATAAGGCACTGAAGGAAAAAATACCAGTTTTTCCTATTAAAAGTACATTGCACCATCATCAATGCGTGTCACGCCTGACACCTCGGAGAGAGTACAACTGGCTCAGGTGGTCCAAATCCATGAAGTAGCCACATTCTCTGCTGCTTTTTGTCTTGCATGCTGTCACGGTGAAGATCTAAAATAAACCAGAAAGATTTCATCACTGCCTGGCAGCAAGGGGCTGGAGAGCTCAGCCCATGGAGAGGCACAGGCTGTGGGTAAGGGGCTAATCACGCCTTCTCAGAATCTTTTACCAGCAATTCAGCTCTACTTTTCCTGCTTTGGAAATCATGAATTCTAGTGCAGAAGGTCTGGTTCTATTCCAAATTTTTTTTGAAACTTCCTAAAAGAACTTACCTGACCTGATTATAGCTTACAAAACATAGAGGAAGAGATCAGCAATAAGTGGTAGGAATTCTGATTATAATGATTTTTAAAGCAATTGACAAAATACTTTCATTTGAACTAGCACTATGCTGGTGAGAAGAGTTACTCACTTCAGCGTGAAGCCAGCTACCTCTGTGTGTAAAACAGAATGGTACCTTTCTGATCCTACTTCTGGTCAGGGAAGAAATTTAAATGATTGATTCTTAGAAACTGCCACAAGACGGTGACTCAAAAGCCTCTTGCAGCAGCTCCCTGGTGCACACAACAGAATAGCAGAGACAGCTAAAATGGAAAGAAAGAAGAAAACCCAGAGGGTTTGTTCCCGGCCCGCAGCCGTACCCCTAGATTTTCACACTTTCTGTGCCGTACACGTTGTAGCCTTCCCTGTAGGTAGCGTAATTCTGGGTGTTGGAGGCGGGAGCGGGTTTGAAGTTCTGTGTGTTCTTGGTGAGTTTCATTCGCTTGGACTCGGCCCGAGACTTGTAGCAGAACTCGATCAGTGCCACCATCATGGCCAGCCCCAGGCCTCCCACAAGGATATAGAACACGCCAGCAACATTGCTCAGGCTCAGAGCGCTCGTCTTGTCCTAAGAGAAACGAGCCACGCCGTTAGTTCTGCTGTGAGGGGCACACAGACAGACAGACAGACAGACAACAGGCTACTTTGCATTGCCCTAGCTGGAATAGCTACACTCATGGTGCTCAGTGTCTGGCCCACGGACCAGTGCTGACCCCCCATCCCCGCAGCCCGGGGCTGCACAGCAGTGACTGCTCTGTCCTTCACCCTGTGGGTGGGTGAAACCCTGGCTGACTCCAAGGCAAGGAGGTTTTTTTGGACACTGACTTCCCCAGGCCTTCGGTGTCCCAGAGCAAAGTTGCCTACGGCCGAGCATCCCTGGTAGCAAAGGCACTGGGGGAAAAGATGTGCCAGTGCTGCATGAAACAGCAGATTTACAGCAGGCCATGACAAAACTAGAAAAAGAAAAAGCCAAACCACTACACACTTGGGTTTGGTCAATGTAGGTAAAATTCTTGAGATGCTGCTAAACTTAACTACCTTTTTTTTTGTCAACAGTTAGGAAAAAAAACCCAACCTAAAAAGATGGTCAGTTACTTAGAGGTCAAGTAGTAGAGCCCTGAGCTAAACTAGCACCTTCTGGAGAGTGAGTTACTGAATGAAACCTGACATTGTAACACAAAAATCACTGGTCAGAGTTTATCTTCCTTCAATACATGTCAGATGGGGGAGAAGCTTGCATTTTTTAAAACCAGGTTGTGGAATGGGATTAAATAGATCTGCAACCCTTCTGCTGCTGCATATGCAGGTGGCTGTGGGCAGAACAGCTCCTGGCTGGCACAGCCCTGGCTGGGCTGACACACCACACTGGCCTGGGTGGATGGACAGGTGCTAAAGAAATTTGGCTGTGCCAGAGAAGACACTGCTGACAGAGCTCGGTTAACGAGTCTCTCTAGGGAGAGCTAAATTTGCATATAGTCAGAGTGAAATATGGTCTACCTTGTAAGTGTCTGGGTGTTTCACAGGCAGTTTGGATACATGTGGTTGTAGCAAACAACCTGCCATTTAAACTAAGGATCTTAATCATTTACACCTCTTTTTGATCACAGTTCCTTTTGGCAGCTGCCATGTGTTCAGATACCCCAGGATCCCAAATCTATCTGATACAACAGCTACTGAGTTGTGCCCTAAGCAACTTCCAGTCCTACTGAAATCAATGAAATTTTATTACTGGCTTCACTGGAACTTGAAATTGTCCTCTGACACTGAAAGGGTGCTTTGAAATTAAAGTTTTCTGTTTGAATGATTACAGAGAGCACTTCCAAAGGCACCAGGGGAGTTAGGCACTCAACTGCGACTGATTTCAGCTGGAGCTGGATTCCTCCTCCTCTTGGTGCCTTTGAAAATGTCCTTCACTTCAACAAGCCCAGCACTTTTACAGAGTTTTTCTTCCCAATGGGTCTATAAGCATTAAAAAAAAAAAAATCCTCCTTTTAACTGAATGGTGTAAATAGATATTTCCTGAAATTTAAATGTGCAGCTACTGGGCTGATCCACCTCAGGGGTGGGACCCGCTCTGGGGTCTACAGTGGTCCTGTGTGAGGCTGGACAGCCCCACAGCATGGCTGGTGGATGGCAGGACAGTACAGCAGCAAAATGGTTCAAAGCAGTATAAAAAGGAATATACAATATATAGGTAATGATTCACCATTAGTATTTCTAGATTTTTTTTTTAATCCAATCAGTTTCAAAGTGAAATTGCAAATAGGGCAGGAAAGTAATTTTTTTCCTTATCAGCTGTCTGTCCTGAAAATTTGTGCCCTTAGCAAGCATGTGACTGTTTCCCGAACTGACATGTAGAGAATCTAAGTAATAACTTTGAAACAAAAAAAAATTTTTTTCAATAAAAATAAGAAAAGATGCTGGCCTGAATAATAGACAGTGACTGTGCTGAAACTTGCACATTTAAATGAAAACATCAGCTTGGGAGGCTTTGGGGCCTTCTGTTAACATGTTTTTCTAGCAAAATACTCACACAGTGAAACAAACATACTTACTACTACTTACTACTTGTTACTGCATAAAAGAAAAATGCTGTCATGTTCTGAGGCTTACTTATTTTTTCTATTATTTTCTTTCAACCTTCAAAATGTAAACAGCAACTTTTGAAAGTCATTCTTGGTATAAACAAACAGTGGGTCAAAATGTGATTGCTAATCAGTACAAAAAGACCTTCAGCGACTGACCTTACTTCCGGAGTCCTTGGCTCCACATTCACCCTTATCGTACCACCATTTGTTTTTCAGCTTGTCTAAGACGCCTGCCTCACTGAGTTTCAAAACGGCAAGGTTTACAGGAGTTCTTCACGTGGGAAATAACATAAATAACATTATATTATGTTATTTTATGTTATTCAATCTTTAAACTACTTTAAAACTATACAAAGCGATAAAGCAGGGTTCCTGGCCACAAAGTATTTACACTGCAGGCAACTGGATCATCCCCTTAAGTTAACGCTAGAGCATCTCTACATTACCAGGTCCTGCCCATATCGCTTTGAGTAATCGGCACTCACTGTTAAATGAAGGCAGTACAAACAAAGCAAGGCCAATCTCCCACTTTGGTGCACCTCAGGCACCTGCAGTAGCTTTACGGACTCGGGTGGGTTTGATCCAGCAGGTTCCCTATTGCACTAACAGAGGGAAGCCCCCACACCAGCCACTGTGGCTTCTCACGGTCAAACAACGCTTATGGGCCCCAGTCCCCAGCAGTCCCGGTGCCCAGTGGGTCTCTGTGCACATCTGCAAAGCAAAAACCCCCAGGCTGGATCCATGGAGGGGGTTTTGCCAGCTGTCACAGCCACCTCCCTGCCAGCAGAGGCTTCTCCAGCTCCCGTGGCTGGCGCTGCAGGGGCTGTGCTCGGAGCCATCGTGCTCAGCTGCACTCCCCAGAATTGCTGCATCTCCAACTCCCCCAGTCCAGGGAACTGCAGCAGAAAATAAGCAAATGCAGACCTCTATGAAGCAAATTAGTGAACATGGAAATGCCGGCTGAAAGTGCCCAGGGTGGGAAACGTCGGCAGGATAAATGGAGATGCTGACTGGTGCTGCCAAGAGCCCACAGCCCAGGGAGGCTGAGCTCATCTGCCCCTCCTGTGTGGGAAAGCAGCACCTGAGGAGCTCTTGGTTGGGATTTGTAATTTTCACTTTCTCCTTGCCTGATGTCTTGGCTTTTTCCCTGCCTGTTTCCATGAGACAGGGCTCCCTGTGTAAGGGACGCTTCAGTTCCTGCTCCTGCTTGAACAGCTCTGAACCCTGCTCCACGGCCGCACAGGGCTGGGTCCTTACCCTCAGCAGTGCAGCACTTTGCGTGGGATAACACCAGACAGACACGTGCACAGCCTGCTTTGGGTCCATTCAGGCCTGCTGTCAGCACAGGAGACACAGGAGCTCAGCCCATGTCTGCCCCAGTGCCACCCTCATGTCTGGCTCTTGCTCCTCCCTGCTTTTCTCCCACACCTGCCCGAAGTGCCTGACTCTCTGCAGAGCAGAAAAGACTCAGGAGAAAGAGCAGTGGGACATACACAAAATACCTTACTATTAGCTAAATTGCAAAGTGGCATTTAGGGAAACATCCTTAGACTGGGAGCGCAGAAGGGCTCACAGCTCTGAGCAACAGGAATGGTTGAGCCCTGCCATGCCTGGGGCAGGGAAGAAGTAGCTGGTAAAGAAAAGCCCTTTTCCCCCATCTGCCAAGAAGCTGTCTTTGAGATGGCTGTGAGACTGCTGGTGGCTGATGTTGGGAAGTTCTGCCCTTGGACATGCTTCATGTTCCGTGGCAGGAGGGTGGCAGCCAAGCCCTCATGGGGTATCAGGAGAAAAATGATGGTTCAAGAGCTCCTGAGCTGGATGCTCCACGGGTTGCTCCAACATGACCCTGTGTAGTGTCACCCAGGCCAGCAGGGAGGCAAGAGCAGGGAAAAGCCATCCAGGTGGGGAGAAATGCTGGGCCCAGTGGCAGCACTACCAGCATCGCCTGCAGAGCTTCCTGGCTGTCCAGGCAGAGGCAGCTCCGCTCACTCCTGGCCTGCACAGGGCTCAGTTCGACACCAGCCAGGATTTTATTTTTATGAAATGGCTATTTTTAAGCGGCAGCTGTAATCAGTCAGGGCTGGCTGTACACACTGAGCTGGGCCCAGCCGAGAGGTGGCGGTGACAAGCCACAGGAGACAGGCTGTGCGCTGGCTCGGTACCGGCAGCAGGCACGGAGCTTCCACCAGGAGCCAGCGGCATCCTAACAGCCAGCTGTGCTGCAGCTACGCCTGCATCCTCCTACAGGTAGGGCTGTAAAATATTAACGGGATCAAAGCACGCTCCGAGACACTGCCAACACCCCGGGGGTGCAGGGAACGCACCCGCCCCACTCGGTTACACCGATGGGGAGGGGCCAGGTCCTGGCCAAGCCACCACCATGGAAGCTCTTGGGCAGCTGGGCTGAGACCCCCACTGACCCCCAGATGAACATACTATGAGCAGCCGTGCATGCCTGCAATGCCAGCCAGTGAAAGCTCAGCGCCTTTACCTTCCCCTTACAAGCCCCAGCAGAGAGAGGGGTGAATTATTGCTCATAGAACAGTACTCTCATTTTAAATTTCATTTAAAAACTATCCAATTTGGAGAGATTTTATGCAACACATCTCTTCGCTTTGAAAAGCATTGTGCAGCTGAGAATACACAAACAATAGGAAGAAGGTTATAAACACCTTTCCTCCTACCTGCATATTTTATTGTGCAAATTTTCCCCTCCCCCCAGTCCTATTCCGAACACTATTTTTAATTTGTATACCTTTGTAAACCCCATGCGGAGTACTGAGAATTTGCATACCATCCAATACATTATAGATTAGCTTTCACAACATTATACAGTATTGGGAAATGAGGAGGCTTAATATGCTAATTAGGGTGCTTTATTTTTTTTTAAGCCAAGATTGCAGCTAATTGAGCACACACAACTGCCAAAAACAAAACAAAAAAAAAGACAAAGTAGTAAACTAAAATTATCTTAACTAAACAGATGGGAATTTGCCTAACCTGGAGTTTTCATTATAATTTGTCACAGCCCTGTTTGCCAGGTGAGGTACCACATTCCCTCAGCCTGGGTAGAAGAGAGATGATTTGGTACATCCATCTGTCAGCATGAGGAGCTGAGTGGGATGGGCAGACAGGTGCCAAGGAGTCACTCCTTTGCTTCAGGCCCACCCAGGCTTTGCTGGTGGAGCTGTCACTGTGACAAGGTGCTCTGGTGCTGGGGCTGTCCCCATCCTGCCTGGCACGGGGGCTGAGCAGGTGGCTGGTACCAGAGGGTCAGGTCGTGTACGGAGGGATCAGGGGAGGCAAGTCAGACATGAAAGAGTAGCTGGTGCCTGTCCCTCCCTGCCTTGGCCTGTCCTGCCCCCCCAGCACACAGATGACCTGGAGATTTGCCTGAGCAAGCTCCCGGACTCCCTTGGCTCAGCTACATCACTAGGCAGGGCACTGGGATGAACATTTTGTACCTGAGCGAGGACACCCTCTCAACCTGCAAGAAAAGGCACCAACCTGTAAAGCCCAAAATGCAGCTTGTTTCATCAAAGTCCTAAAGAACAATTTTGCCTGCTTCGATGAAATAAATCCCAAAACCTCCTAATGCATGAGCTGCTTCCTTCACAGCAGGATTTGAGCAACCTTATAGTGAGAGAAGGCATGATGCCTCTGGAAGCTCTGGTCCAGCACTTCAGGAATGCAGTATGAGCTGGTGTGGGATAGACTCAACTCCCTAATTCCCAAGATAAGTAGTTATATTGGAAAGTGAGCCTGGCTGCTGATATTTTCCCATTGCTCATCTCTGAGTAGCTGTCTAGCCTGGTTCAATTTAACAGTCAGAGTCAGCCATGGCTTTGGCCAAGATCCTGATGCAAGTGCGGAGAGCCATGTCTGGATGCTGGCATTTCTCACTGAGTGCTCAGCAGTGTCCATGGAACATGAATCCTCTGTGTCACCCCTCAGCTCACACTCAGCCAGTCCCAGTGGTGTCCCTTGGGCAGTGCCAGTGCCAGTGCAGTGCCTGTGCCAGCCAGTCCAAAGCCACCAAGCTGCAAAGTACTCTGTTGGTTGTTGTAGAGGGAATTGAAGGGTTCTTCTAGGAGTGATGGCTGCTGGGTCTAGGAGGGGGGTTTTTCACAGCTTGGCCTGGCACTGCTTCACTGGGGGAGGATTTTAAAAATTGCCTTAGAGGCAGAGGAATGGACACACTATGGAGGAATGACTTGTCTGGGTCCCATGGGAAGGCTGTGTCACCAGACACCTACTTCTTTCACAGTCCAGCTCAGACAATCATTTCTTCATTTTCTGGGGCTCTGTCTCAAAAGACTTCAATTTCCTTGTCTTTTTCTTCGGATAATTTTGTGCTTTCCAGCTGTTTTTTTAAATCATGTTGCTGTTGTTTGGCTGTATGGGATACCCTATAAAGTCCTCAGCCCTTTCTTAGGTTGATTCCACTGGTTTTCCATGCTTTAATTTAGGATGGGATTCTTTTTCACCTCCCCAGTGTGATGTCCAGACCTCTCTCTGTTGGTTTGGTTGCTTTGATAAAAGTAAAATGTTCAGAGGTTTGAGACTTTGTTGTGCTCTTGTCGTGCTCTGTATGCCAAAAAAATGAGGTGAGGCCATTTGGATTGGGATGGCAGCATTTTGGATGCCACAGGATGGTATTCTTGTCCAGAAACTTGCAGTGTTTTTCTTCCTTCCTGTAACTGAGGTATTTTGCTGTTCCCTTGCTTTCGCTTTTCATCCAATATATCTGAATCATTCAGGCTTAAACCTGTGAGTTTGGTTCTCTTGGGCAGCTCTACCAAACCCTGCTAAGATTTTTTTCTACAAATGACTGGAAGACTTGAGTTTATAGAAACAATACCAGGAGCTTCATATGGGATAGTACCACCATGAGAGGTGAATCTGCTACTGTCAGATCAGTGCCCACCTATTTTATAGGCTTTACAGAGGCTGCCACAAACATGATCTTATACCTTGACAGAAGTGGATTTTATTGGTGTTTCAGCTGTTTGGTTTCTCTGCCACCCTGTTAGGAGACTCTGTTCAGGTGCTGGCAGCAGAACCTTCCCCTCTTCAGCCACCAGCTATTGCTAGAACACAATCTGTGCCAGTCTTTTTCCAAATTTAATATGGCACTATCCTAAAGGGAGCCTCCTCTTCCTTTTGCTGTGTGGCCCTGGGGCCTCCTCCCTGCTGCACTTCAGCCTGTCTGGGTGCAGGACACCACCCACAAAAGCCCTTTGCACCCTTTGCTGCTGGTGGCCCCAGATGACAGGATGATACTGATGGAGTGAAAAACAAACTCATTAAAATCTCACCCCTGAGCTGGGTCCCCAAAGCTTCAGTTTCAATTTAAAAACTTGGGCCTTTCAATTTAAAACCTTTCCCTCAAATTCAGGAATTGCTACAGCACTTTGTCATGCAGGTTGGTCCTGTACAAAACATGGCATTGTTTGTTCACCATGCAGATGCTCCATCTCAGTAGATGGAGCTGCTGTGTGCTCTTTGCAGAGCATTTATCACATTTATACTTCAGTATTACCTATCTTCCATTCATGCAATTAATATGGAAAAGAGGGAACACAATGACTCAGAGGCCATTTGTTCTCTTCTCTTCTCTTTGAGACAGCCTTACCTGTCTGAGGGATTTTTTGCCTTGCCTCCTCTAACAAAAGCCACAGTGTCAGGTTAGTTGCAGTAAATTTTACCTCCACTGAGAAAACTGGTGGCATTATATTATTTCTTTCTGGCCACAAGAAGCTTGAAGACAAGTAAATTAATCATCCAAGAAGTAAATCTTTATTGGTCCCAAAAGCAGGAAGGTAAAACTTCTGACCCTCTCAAATTATAAATCATAACAGGTTTTTAGTGTTTGATTAATGGCCTTTTAGGTTAATTGTCATGATTTCACCAGCACCTATTTAAAGAAGATAACCTCAAACCAGATGTTCCACCTACTGCCATCACTAACTTCCAGCGTAAGACACATGCCCAGCAGGCTGCAGTCCCACATATGACTGAAAAGCTGGCCAAGCTGCTCCTTTTGGCAGCTGGGTTCCAGTTAGTGGCCATCATGTTCATGTGCTAGTGTAGCAAACAGGACCCTTTCCTGAACAAACTTGGACTGCAGAGAAGAGTCTGAGCAGTTTCTTGGAAAAGCACTGTTAATTTATGAAAAGAACATTGTGATCTTGCCAGGAAAGGGCCATTTTCCAGGAGAGATGGCAGTGCCTTTGTAGCCAGTATTTGGATTGGTCCTCACAAGTTGCAGCAGGCGATACAAGGAGTCGGTGACCACTAGAGGTGAGAATTGGGAACAGAAGTCACTTTAGGACTTGAACATCTCACCCAATAATCTGCAGACTTTTTTCAGCTCTGTCTAACTGGTGTTCAAGTGGCATGAAGTCTCAGCAACACTGTAGTTTTGTTTAGTACTTGCAATCCATAAAGATTTAAGTGATGATTGCAACAGCTTTGGATAATTCACATCCCATTCAATGCTCTAATGGATGTAATATAAATGTTATATCCAAACCCAATCACTGCCAAGGAGAGTGAATGAACTCGGCAGACAGCAAGCACACTGTTCCTTCAAACCAGATGAACCATTGCTCAGAATTCATTTAGAATTTTTAGATGCAATCTTTCAGAAAAGCAAGCTGCAAAGTAAAGGTGTAACAAGCAAGGCTCTTCAAAGCACCAATTAAAGGGCTTCCTTGGAGTGGCACAGGATGGGGAAGGCAGTGCATGGGCTGCACTGAATCTCCCAGGCTGTGGGACTGCCCATGGGCTGCCCTGGCACCTCTCACTACCTGGGTTTTACAGCTACAAGTGTTCCTTCATCCACCATCAGCTGGCTCCTGATTTTCTGTGGAGTGGTGTACAGGGTATGGTGTGGCCTTTTCACAACAGTGGTGCTTGCAGCATCTTGAGAGTCCAAATGTAGCCTTTTGGGGGGGTAGAGGGTAAAGAAATCACCCATGAACTGGAAGGAAGACCAGGATAATATCAGCATTGAGAGCTCTTCTCTGTCTTTAAAATATCCTTTCTTCACTTGTGCCTGGGGCTGAGGCTCAGGATAGCAGAGCATGAGCTGCAGCAGACCTGATCAGCACTTCAGCCAGGGAGGGATGGCCAGCTGGCTCAGGAGATGTCAGACACTGGGCAAGAACTCCAACCACTGCAGCTTCACTGCTCAAGAGGGGTCTCCTGCACAGGAGAGCTCCACAGGCTGCTGCAGAGCTACTTGGCCAGGACATCCACGTCCCCAGCAGCACCGGGGAGGGACGTGGGCGATCTCACCCAGCAAATGAAAGTTCATTTAGAGGTGAAGCTAAGAAATTTAAGGCCAGTGGCAGTGGGGAGCCTTCTCACAAAGGCAGATGGATGCTGGCTCCAAACATACAGCAAATATGGTCACCAGGAGAACTGCCCTTCGCTAACAGCCCTCCCTGTGTACTTAGTGCTGCATCCACCACAATGCACAATCCTGTGTGGTGACCAACAGGCCCTTGTTCATTTTTCCCAGCAGTACAACAGCAGACAACAAATTCCTCTGGTTGGAGAAGTGTTGTGGAAATGCAGGCACACGTCACTTGGGATGCAGCATTTACAGCAAAGCTGTTCCTGATTCCCTGCACCTTGGTACTGGCCATTTGGGTGCACAGGAGAAGGTGAAACCACAGTGCCAAAGACAACCCTGGGCTCCAGCTGTGTCACACTGCATGGCATAGGACAGCTGTAAATCTGGTCTAGTATATGGCTAGGCCAGATTTATTGCTGATTTGTGACATCAGAGCAACAGAAAGCCACAGGAGGCTTCTGGAAAATCTGTCCCTCCTAAGAGCTCAAATTGTTCCTCCTAATGAAGTGTGACATCCTGCCTCTGCATCAGAGTGCTGCCCTGGCCAAGCCCCATGGTGAGACCAAGGGCTCGGCCTCTGCAAACAGCTCATCACCCTCCTGTCCAAATCTCAGTGGTGTGAAGGAGGCAACAGTCCATGGTTGTACTAGGTCTTGGTTAGTACATTATAAAGTGGTTTTTTACTTATTTTATTATTAAATAATACAACACTTGTTTTATAATTAAATAATCCCTGTTGGTTTGCCTAATCCTTTTAATTTACCAATTTGACATATTTAGAGCACCCTCAGTCCTACAGCAAGAAATGTTTTCCTTTGTTCCTTATGACCAGAGCTGTCCTTGCTGGCTGGAACATCCCTGGGATTGCCGACATCAGCACAACCCAACCAAAACCATTATAACATCAAAGAGTTCAGATGTTAAGCACTTGGGTTTCTAAAATCCACCTCAGAGTGCCAGAGAAAGGCAAGTGGAATAAGGTGCAAGCAAACAAGCATTTTCTAAATCCAAAATGCTTCCTGAAATCCTCTTGGGTAAAACTACTGAAAACACTGAATTAATTGTTCCTGCTGGTGTCACTGGCTAATCTCTACTAACCTCAGGGGAAGCAGAGAGGGCAGCCTGCTGTAGACATGTGGGACAAGTCAGGTTTACCAAGCTCCAAGAGGCAAATACCTGAAGAGCACAGAGATTACAGAATAACAGAAGATTCTGAGCTGGAAGGGACCCACAAGGACCATTGAGTCCAACTCTTAAGGGAAAGGCCCATAAAGGGATTGAACCCCCAACCTTGGTGCTATCAGCACCCTGCTCTGACAACTGAGCTCTCACAACACCTGAACATGGCACCACAATGACCCTGAACAATGGCACCACTGCCAGCCAAGCAGAGAAATCCCTCATTGCCACACATCATACTGAACCACCAGCCTTCCCAAACCCTGCTGGCAGGAGGAGGGGACGTGATGCTGAATGGGGCATCCAGTCCTGTTGACTGGAGCTGAGTGGGCCAGAAGGCAAGTGGCCACTGCTGCATCCCTGAGCCGCCTGCACAGGCACACAGCTGTGCAGGGACTGAAAAAGGCAGAAATCAAGCCCAGGCTGTCTGCTTAATTTGACAGGATACTATAAAAAATCTCACTAACAACCATCTTGGTATCATTAAAATATAAAGATAGAAACAATCTAGGAAGATACACCAAATCCAGAACTACTCTCTAAAGGGCATCACTTGAGGGTAAAGACCCATCTAAATCAAATAAGGCATTTTATTCCCCCAAGATGTATAAATCCCAGCCTGATCTGCAACTATTGAATGGACTTTTTGTCAGATCTTGTTACTGAGATAACTTCTGAATAGATACAAAACCTGCGGGTGAATGCATTGTCCAAGGGCTCTGCTCTTGCTCAGATCAGATCCATCTGCCTGTTGCAATTTACCCATTTAGCAACATTTCTGTGCCATGACTTCATGTTTTGTTACACACCCACATGTGAGGGATGGGGAAGACTTTGGAAGTGGGCTCCTTATAAAAACCCACTATGTTTGTTTAAAGACTACAGTTGCCTGGTACCACAAGCAGGAGTCAAGAGCCCTGAAAATACAGGCATAAACCCATATGGTCAATCCCTCTTCCTTCTTGTCAATCACTGTTTACTACCTTCTGTCTCAAAAAGTGAGCTTCGGCATTCCACACTGAACATTTAATATTCAAGGAAAAAAATGCAAAAAGCACTGGGCATTTCTTCTTTAAGTAATGAGCCTTGGTTGCTTTTTGCTACCATTTCAGACCCACACCACTTTTTCCCTGCCCTGTGTTACCAGCAGTTGCACATCTCCAAGTTTTAACATTTGAGGGACTGAAATGCTTTATGGGTGGGCAGAGGAAGGGATAAAAGTGAAAGCCATCTAGTTTGAAAAGACAAAGAGCTTGCAAAATTAGAAAATTAAAATTCAGCAGCTCAAGCCCTATATTTCCCCCAGCCACCGAAGAAATATGCTGCATGTTGATGGCTGGGGTAGTGCTTGGAGGCAGAGCAATAAATCCCCTGGCAGAGGATGTTGTTTTTCCTCAACAGCAGAGCCAGCAGCAGTTCCCTTTGCTCAAGGCCCCGAGGCCCTGAGTGCTGGTGAGGAGCATCCTGGGGCTGCAGCTCCCTGGCTGCCAGGGGATGGGTTTAGTTCCTGCTGAGCACTCAGTAGCTGCAATATTTGTCCATAACAGAACTTTGTTATAGTCTCCACTATTGGGCATGAGTAACCTGCCATTACAGGTTGGAACACCCAGTGTAGCCTCGTGGAATCTGAAGTGTTTTTCCCTTGGTCACCAGGTATACATTTTAAATTAGGGTGTTTGAGTGAGCATGTGATGTCATTGCAACATCTATACACACTCTGTGCACACCTCTACAGAGCCAGATGCATTACCAGCTGGCTGCAAGTTCCTCTGCCCTTTGCAGAGTGTGCAGCCTGTGTTTGGCAGTAGCAGCTGTCTCAATGAAAGTATATTTACATGTTTCATAACATTCGTTTGTAGCTCAAACGAATCAAACCCTGTACTAACAGGATCATAATTTAATAGAAGTGCCAAGTGCCAGTGCAATAATACGCGCCAATTGGATTAGGAAATACAAGCCATACAAGTCACTGTAGCTCATCCACAGCAGCACCTGACATCTGAGGTATGGATGTGGTGAGAGGGTGGCAGGAAGAGCAGAGGAGGGCAGGTGCCCAACATCACGCTCAAAACTACATCATCTGAAAGAGTGGCGTGGATCTTTCCTGTCATTGCTTGGGTCCTTCCTAACCTGGATGGGTATGAGCAAGAGACTCAACTTACCTTGCATGCCGGATATCCCCTCACCTTCTCTTTCTCTTGTCTCTAGACTCATCCAATTTTCCCCCCGTCTTTATTTTCCTCTTGAAATGGCTTCTTCTGTGACTCCTGCTCTTGGCTCCTCAGCAGGTTGCAGGTAGGTGTTGCTTAGTCCAAAGGCTAGGCGAGACATTCAAAGAACAGCTACATTGTGTGTACAAAAGCTAGAGGCGTTTGGCCCAGGTTACAGTGCCGGCGAGCACAGAGAAATCCACAGAGCAGCACAAGTGCCCCTGTCCAAGTGAGCGCAATGCTGAAACATTAGAATCACTTTGAAGAAGAAGAAAGGCATTTACTTTTCCCTTTGTATGTTAAATGACAGCAGTTACTCTTGAAGAGAAACAACCAAGCCCAGACCCCCAGGGAGAAGTTCAAAGGAAGGTTCCTGCTCCTACTGCTGCGAGCTCCACTTCCAGCTGCTGGTTTTCCTTTTTTTCCTTTTCCAGTACCACACAGCTTTCTGCCTTGACTTTTCCCATACTGATACTTACAGTGCAAGATAAATGACTCATGTAAGCAATCTATGGAAATTAACTGTTAAGCACCATGAATATTATCAAAAGGAGTGCACATTTAACAAATCTTAACGATTTCTTGTAGTCATAAAGGCACGAGATAGCGTCCCTGCACAAGCCCTAGGTCTGTCACAATTAATGCTGCACAAACAGGTCTCCTTGCACAGTCAGGTCTTGTGTTGGCTTTGGCAAGGCAGCAAAGCCAGTCTCCATGATGCTAATGGCTATACCAGCAAAACGAAACAGTTCCCAACTCTTGGACACCACCAGTTCTGGCTCCACCAACTCCTTCCCAGCATAGGCAATCTACGCTTCCCAAATTATTGTGCTGAGTCTCCCAGTTCCACTTCCAGGAAAATACCCTCAACAATCTGCACAACAGCACTGTCATTTCTGCAAACCAGAGCCGCCTCTCTGCCCTTCTTGGCAGCGCTCTGAGTGAGATGCTCCAATGAACTCCTAGAGCATTAAGACTTCATCACTGGCACAAAACATATACAGTATTATTTCCTAATATGCTATAAAGTAATAGCTGTCAATTAAATGGATATTCTGGTGTCTTCCTTTTAAACCATTATTTTGCTTTGTCACTAATTTGCACAATACAATAATTTCATATTATTTTCCCAGCTCTGAGCATGAATTAGCTCTGTGTTACTGTCACCGGCTCTGATCAGTCATTTTATCTTTTTCCAGCTCATAATCCAGGCCTATAGAATGGATGACAAGGAAATTCATGCAGATGAACATAATTTAAAATGAATTGCTCTAATAAATCATGCTGCATCTTTTTAAGATAGCCATTTCTCCAAATGTTCTCTTTTATGCACAACATGTTTGTCAGTGGTGCTCTTTAGGCATCAGGTATCATCTAAAATAAAGCATAACAGATTTCTTCTAAAAATATGTCACTTAAAAAAATTATGCTGCAAATGCTAACGGCTGTGCTGAAAATGTATCAAAGCAAAACAGCACACAGACACGGGGGAACAGATCCCATCTGCTAATGGCCACACATCTCCAAAGGGCTTGGGAATGGGATATTGTATGGAGCACAGCTCTGAGGGCAGAACTCAAATAGCACACTGGAAAAGTAATTCTATGATTAAAAAGAAAATGGAAAATGAAATAATATTACATTGCATGACATTTCTCTGATGTACTGCAAAAGAGATATCAGCCTAAAAAAGAATACATTAAAGAAATTAAGTAAAATAATTAGCAAGGAATCTTGGCATGTGAACTTGTTGGAGAAGCTGCATTCAACCATTCTCTTTCCATGTTGGCTGTCATTAAATGTTATCGTGAAGGTATAAGAATACAAGAAATCTATCAACTGCAGAACTATAGAAATTTATCTTAGCAGAAAATTGTTCCTATGCAACTGAATAATTAGTTTCACTTAAGTCACTCAGCCTGTGACTGCCGTCTGCCTCCCCTTTTGTCTAATTCTTGTTAAATTCCTATTCAGCCATCACTCAGCTCCAAGATTATAGGATTGTATAATAAACAAAATAATTAGTTTCCAAACTAGTAATACACTGCAACTTATTTCTTGGAATATGTTTTTTTTTTTTACAACTGCTATTTTGTATTCTCTCACAATTGAGAACTCAGCCTGCAGGTACAAGACTATTCGAAGAGAGGATAATTTTGCCATGAAACTAAATTCATGCTCACTTAAGAGGGCTAAGTGAACAAGCTTTGATGCATGCACCAGAATGTCTGCACCAGACAAGTCAGCCCACATGTATCGACATGCATCCCAGAAAAATTACATGTGGGTGAAGCATATTCCCCTTCAGACTTGTTAAATAAGGAGCACCACCGAAATGGAGTAATTCCCTTTGCCAGGGCAGTACAACAGCTAAGGCACTGCAGAGCACATTGGCACCCTCTGCTCCACACCAGCACTGGCACAGACTGGTCGCACCAGAAACAAGACACGTCAGCCAAGGCCTGTAAAACAAACTCATTAAAATGGCACAATCTCTTTAGACTTGAATTTTGAATGAACCCCAGGAGCATGGAACCCCCACAAGCCTAACCTTACACTCTGTGTAAACCAACAGATTCGAAACCTGCAGAAAGCCAAGTGAATACCTTTTTCCTGCCGCAAGACTCAAAATCCTTGTGAAAATGGAAGTCACTGTTTAATTTTCCAGTGGCAATGAAGATACGGTAACAAGAGATGAACTCACAACCCAGAATCACTCCTCTCCAAGCAGAGGCACACCACATGTGAGACCGCAGGGAGGACGAGCACGGCGGAGGTGACCGGGTCCTTTGCAGTACAACGATGGGCGCTGGCACAAGCAAACAGGCTCACACTTACCTCTGGCTTTCAGCACGAGCTAAAATATCAGAGTCACAGAAGAATTTAGCCTAAGAACCTGGCACCACCAGTCTGACATGACTCACATCTACACACAACCCATTGTCAGGAGGTAGGAGGAGGCTGATTGCGGACTTGGGGCAGCGATTTCCCAAGCCTGGTCTCTACTGGGGAAGCTGAGAGAGGAGTCTGTCAGCTCAGCCGGTAGAGAGAGCTGCCCCAAGTGAGCAATGGTTGCTGTGAGATGAGGGGCAAGGTCTGTATCTCCACTTCAGGTGCCTTCACCACCCCATCCTGATTCCCCTAGCTGCTGCCTCTTTTAAGGTAAAAGGGAAAAAAAACCAGTTTGGGAGTGACTCCTCTGTATGCTCTACAAATGAAGCTGTGTATCTATAAACAATTAACTGGAGAGATGGGATGAGATGATATGGGCAACTTCTGGTGGAAGGACAGGGTGGAGAGAGTGGCCAGCGAGACTCTTGGAGCTGTAGTGCACAGAGGGCAGCACCAGAGCTCATCTTTCCCCAGAGGGCAGCGGGGCTCCTGCTGGGCTAGGGCAGTGATGGGGGCGTGCTGGGGAGGCACTGCCTGTCTGCTGCAATGCTGCATTGCAGCCTGCAGCACTCAGTGCCTACACAACCACCTCAAAGGACAAGCTATTTTGTAATAAAAAAGCCCTTTGATTTATCACACCTCTAGAAACAGCCACTCCTTTCCTGCCTCCCTCAGCTTAGTCTTCTGGGGGACGTCATCTACACCCCATGTTCTCCTCTACAGGAACTTGTGGAGCTGAGCTGTGCCCCAAGAGCTGATGACTATTGCTTAAACAAGTTCTTCACCACAGCATGTTACAACAAACTGCAGAAAGACATTACTTTAGACTAAACCAGCAAAACACACATTATTGTGTTTGCACCCCATCCCACTTCTCTGGGTACCAACTCATGTTATTACAGCACCTCAGACTCCACCCCCTCAACACTGCCTGACCAAACAGACAGCATTGCTCTTTGTACTGCATCTTCCAGTACAAGCAAAAATACAAGGATGGCCCTGCCCTAATTATGACCATTTAAAAAGCCCTCCTTAGTTTCCTTAGAGTTGTAAGTGTTATTGGCTGGGTTTAATTCAATGAACTTAAAGCAATGAAGCTCATTGAAGCTGGTTGGTATGAAGAGCTTTCTTTCAGGGAGGCAGCACTAGACAATGAGGTGCCGGATCCCAGGAGGATATTAAATGTTTAATATACTGGCAAGTATGACATATAAAAACATTCTGTGAAGGATGAGCAGCAGAGCTAAAAAGCATAAAAAAGCTTGTGCTCATCTCCAGGCTGCTGCTGAGCACTGCAGACCTCCAGCTATTCAATCAACCCAAATTCAAGAACTTTTCCTTCCTTTAATATTACACAGTGGCTTTTGTTAACAGCGGACATGACGAGCTGAGCAATTTCCTATGTAGCCAACAGTATGCAACTCTTATTAACAGAATGCAGCAGTAATTTGCAGTAATTGTCTGAAACTGCAGTTTACTGTTATTATTGATTTTGGACCAAATCTGAAGCATTTTTATAGGAGAAATTAGGAGTTATTGTTCCCTAAAGAACTGGTTTTACTAGATGTACGAGAGTGCCACTACAAAAATGAATTTCAGTACTTTTCAGTTTAACAGTGTAATTTAAATTAATTTTCTCAGTAATTCCTGCACCCAAGGTGACCAACAGTACCCAGCCAAGTCTAGCTATAGCTTATCCTCACTGGGTTAAAGACTGCAGAAACTGCCAGTCCTACAGGGCAAAGTTGGCAAGAGGAAAGCACACTAGTGAACTTCTGCAATACATGACCTCATTGAAGCAACTTTGTGAAGGTACAGTACAGGCTGTCTGGAAGGCTGGGAGGATCCTCAGCTCAGCAGAGGGCAGTGATAAGGTTGCCACTGGAGCCAGATTTGAGTCCACACCTGTACCAAAGGCATGTCAAACACAGATATAGGGCTCCTGCATAGGAGAGTGCAGAAGACTGGTCAGTGCTGTACAAAAGGTGACATTTGAATACTCCAGGCAAAATTTCCAAAACCTCCCCAAAAGGGCAAAGGGAACAGGAGCCCCTTCACCTCCAGGTCTGTGCTGCCACAGCTGGTCCTGGCAAAAAAAGCCTCATAAACCCCCCTCTGTATTGCAGCTAAACCATGGATGAGACCAAACCCTCGCCCTCAGGGGTTGGGACGGCAGCCAGAGGTGATCACTGATTTTTTGTACAGTTACCTCACTGATTTACTCTGCGAAGGTCCCACCAACACTGGACTTTCTATCTGTTAGTTAAATAAGGTTTCCAAGCTTGAACAAACCTGATGATGATATTAAATAAGACCGTTTCTTTGAAAGAGCTACTGAGCAAGAAAATTGCTATTTTTTCCCCCACCACAATTAGTGAAATAATTTTCATCTGCTTTCTTTTTGGACTTTTTTTTTTCTTGAGAAGCAAAATAACAGCCTTGCCGATTACTCTTTGCTAAGGTACCCGATTGTGGTGACATTGAGGCTGACCTTGGAGTCACCTCCCCCGCTGCCGCACTCTCCTTTGTCGTACCACCATTTGTTTTTCAATTTGTCCAAGAGGCCTTGTTCATTCAGTTTTAAAACTGCGAGGTTAACAGCATTTCTTGAAACGATAAAACATAACTTGTAAGAAAAAATGCACAAATGCTTAGGAAATCGTAACGTATAAAAAAAGGAGCACAAGAGGACAAATTGGCTAAAATTTCACAGAACGTGGAGCTATCAAAATGTCTGTACAGCAAATACAGGGTTAAATATTGGAAGGTGGCATGGAGGATAACATTTGCTCAAAACTGAAGTGTGCGGGATGGGGAAATCGTCTTTGAGAAAAAAAGTAACAAGAACACCACATCATGCAGTTAACATTCGTCACATATGGCAGGTTAACTTGGCTTTTACCATTTAAATTGAAAAAGCCATTGAACTGTAAAATTAAAACAGCAACAAACAATCAGAGAGGACAACACGAAGAGAACACAAAAAAATGGATGCATTAAATAAATGAAACCATAATTTACCGTCTTATTTAACTCCATGGAATATTGAAGATTTTAAACTTTTAAGTTACCTCAAAATCCACAAGAAAGAAAATGACAACACAATACATCAGGGTAGGTGGAATACTATAACAACATGGATATTGTTATATTATTCCACCCACCTTAATGCTGAGCCTTTGGGGGTTGCTACACCATAGCCCTTGGAATCCAGGTTGCCTCCAACTTTCATGGTGTCGCAGGGCTTGCGCTGCTCGATGTACTCGTTCATCGTGGACTCCAGCAGGAAGGCAAACTTCCCCTTGGACTTCCGCACTCTCGCCACCCCATCCGCCGTCGTCTTGGTGAACACCGAGGGCTCGGCCGACTTCATGTATGACCACATTTTCTCATAGACAGCTATTTTCGACCTCTGGGAGAGAGGAAAGGAGGGAAATGAAGAGTCATGTCGGCAAGACTGAGCTCCTTGGGCTCAGCTGTCTTAGAGGTATAATGACACCCTGAAACTGTTTAAGGCAAACAGATGAAAAAAGTCAAGGTAGCTCGGAGAGAGATACATTGACCCCAGAACAAAGACCAAACCACAAAATGTTTGAGGAGGAAGAAGCATACCTCAGACATTTATTCTACTGATTGCTGAGTAACTGGCAGCCTTGGAATGAGCAACGGTGTGTGCCCATCCCAGCCTTGGCTCCTATTCTGTGCTGGGTTTATCTGCCCATGTGCTGCTCTGCTACTGACCCAGAGGGAGGATGGGAAATCCCAGCTCATCCATCATGGCCAACAGATGCAAAAAGAGTCTCTCCTCTTTGCACAAACCCTCAGCATTGTTTTTTTACACTAACTGCAGCTAGGAAGGGCTGACTTTTGCTTATTACAAGTTTTCAGCAAGGCAGGAGTGTGTTTTTCACAGTGGCAATGTCAGGTCTATGATACAGGAGACCACGACATTCTAGTGGCTGCCAATTGGGATGCTCAAACAAGGGATATAAATAGTAACTACAAAATCTTTTGTGAATCAATAGTCAAACATTCAAAATCTGGTTCCCACTTTCCTAAAAGACAGCAAATACAAATATCAACAATAAGCTGAAAAAAATCGCTGGTTAAACGGCCTGTCAC
This sequence comes from Rhipidura dahli, assembly GCA_013399225.1. Classification (NCBI taxonomy): domain Eukaryota; kingdom Metazoa; phylum Chordata; class Aves; order Passeriformes; family Rhipiduridae; genus Rhipidura; species Rhipidura dahli. The sequence goes on from VXAC01000504.1 coordinate 876,137, forward strand.
CCCTCTATATTTTTTCCTGATTTCCCTGTTTTGAGATTGAGCAAACCTTAACAGCCTCTAGCTCAGCATATAAGCTTTGTAAACCTGGAAATATTGACAAATGTGTTCCTTCCCCTTCTCCCTCTTCCCCACCAGTAACATTTAAGCCACCCTCAGATCTCAAAGCCACCTCCAGACTCTCAAGAATTTGTATCCTGGACTACCAGTTAAACTTTCCTGCTTGGTCAACAGAAGGCAGTAATGCCAACTGCATTTGTCTAAAGTCTAGAAATCCCAAGGATTTATATAAGGCTTTCAGTCCAAGTTGTGGGTACCTTGAATTTATGCCTCCTACTCCTTGCCAGTTCCCCGTCCAAAGCTTTCCTTGCAGAATAGGAATGAGGCAGGCAGCAGCTAAATCTAGTTCAAATTTAGCAAACTTGTGGTGGAAGACTGCTAATGTCCGTCAGCTTGATGATCAAGACATGTTTCCTCCTCATTCAGGACAATTTAATGCATTTTGAATAATGTAATGCTTAATAACCAGCCTCCAAACACTTCACAGGAGGTAAGCCCTGCCTGCACTGCTCCTCAGATTAACATGCTCAGCTGGTGTTGCTACGGTGAATTGAGAGGAGCACGGAGAGCAGGATTTTATTTTAATTATCCTTCCTGATGAACTGAAAAACAACTGAAAATGCAAGCCAATTAAAATCAGCCTGACAACAGGAAATCAGAGAGACAACAATACAGCCCAGTTACAAGAGGAGCTGGCTGGATGGTGGGTGTGAAAAACAAGCCAGAGAGAGCATCTCCTGGCTAAAGAGGGGCTGTACGGCTTTGTTTGCCCAGCATCAGGACAAAGAGGGATGTAAGTGGGGCCTGAAATGGTCCTTACACAGTTGAGAGAAGGAATCTGGACTTTCCTGACATTCTCCTACAACAGCAAACACTGGATAGCCTGAAATGAGGATGGTGGCTCTGAAACTGAGTGGGGAGTGTGGCAGCCCAGCTCCTGGCAGGGAGCACTGAGCCTCAGCTGACTGCAGGACCATGGATCCTGTCCAAGGAGGGAATCTCACTGGGGCTCAGGGCCAGGCACCCATGGGCTGGCAGCCAGAAGACCCTGATGGCCACTTTATCACTGCCTGCTTGAGTTGCCTTCTCTGAGCGTGGTGACCTGGCACTCCTGCTTTTCCTATAACCCACTTAATGCCTGTAGGCATTTCTGTATCTCCTGCCCTGCTGGAAGCTGCCCAGGGCACTGCGTGGCTCCCAGGCACCTGCCAAAGGGGCTGCAGGGATTCCAGGGATACCAGAAGTGTCCCAAGGTGGTGGCTGTCTCAGTGGCTGCCACCACCCCTGTGCCCTATGGGCAGCAGAGCAGCTAACAGCTGTGCACTGGTGCAGGTGGCAGTGCAGGCAGTGCCCCAGGCACTGCCCATGGCCAGCCTGCCAGCCCTTCTTGTGCAGCTCCCTTGGGCAGAAAGGGAACATACAACAGCCTGGTCAGCAAACACACAGACTGCAGGAGCAGTGGCAATCCTGGTGTGTTTCAGTTTCAAGGTTCTCTTCCTTACAACCTTCATCTTCTTTTACCATAAACACACCAAACACACCTGGCCATTTATATTTGCAAATAGGCACCTAAGGGACAAAAGGAAGGTAGAAAACCATCTTTTCTCTTTATACCTCCCAGCAACCTGAAGTCGTGAACCTTCCAAACTGTGCATGCACTACGTATGCTTTCGCTTGTTTCCCTCTGCAGAGTGTGCCTTTAATTACCCAGATAAACTAGAATTTCTTTTCCTTTCAGTCTTTTAACTCACACCATTACTTGTTTACAGTAAGTTCTTTTATACTCTTTCCAGCTGGCCTGACTACCTGAAAGCAATGGCCAGTACATCTGTGCATTGTTAATAATCACAGTTATCTGATGAGTGCCAACAGCATGCTCAGGGCTGCACGTGGTCCAAACAAAGTACGTTCCCTGCTCCAAGGGCAAAGGGTGAATATTACTATTCATGCTTCAGAAAATCAAATTCTGCAACTGAAAACCTGATCTCTTTTCAACTTCAAAAAATAGCCTAAGCTTTATAGTCTGCAACCTTCATTTAACTCTTCTGGATGATGGAGTTAAAAATCAGTTCCTATTTTTACATGGTCATTGCCCACCTCTTCTTCTGCCAAGTGGGATTTTCATAATATCTTGTTACTATTAAATTAACTAAATAAGAATAACAGTCTGATCTAGTAGAAGTAGACAAAAAAATTCAAGCTAGAAATGAACAAAGCATGTATTGACTGGGAAAGGTTAATATAAAATGAATCAGGTATGTGTTTTTTTAGGAGCACAGTCTGGCAGAGCACCCCAGGGGTCCTGAGAGAGGACCAGGGGTGTGATGGGCTCTGGCCACTGAGTCCTGCTTGGTTAGTGCTGCTTTTTGCAGCCATTCACCTAAATTCATTTTAAGGTGAAAAGTAATTACTTATGATGAGACTTTTTGGAGAAAGGGACAGTGCCACCAGATGAGCTGTGGCATCTGCACACACGCTCAGCAATGCTTGAGGGTGTTTCTTGGAGCCATATTTTAAACCTGCTCAATGCCATGAAACAACCAGTTGATTAAAGCCGGTCAGAGATGCAATGGGATGAAATGACAGATGGTATTTTTAGTAAATATTTTTCTTTTTTCCAATTTTCCAATTGCCTCAACAACCCAACCACCCCAGAAGCTCCTGAAAGACTTTCAGGAAAGAAAAATGTCTTTCCTTTCTAACTATAAAGCTCCAAATTCTGTGTTGAAAGAACATTCTTACCCATCTGTCCCCCTCTGCAGACATTTACACTGCCTCTCCCAGCCCCTCCCAGGAGTCTCACATCCGTAAGAGGGGCCAGACAGCAGAAGCAACCACAGAGAAAAGATTTACATTCCCAAATAAGGCAAGGTCTGACAGATCTGCACTCTTGCTAGACTTCAGTGGCAGTAAAACAATCTTCCCCTCAATAAAGTGTTACTTTTAAAGAGATACTTAGGAAAAAAAACCTTAAAAGCAAAGATTTAAGCTAATTCAAAGCCCATAACTGCAGTAACTCCCTATGCTCTGCAACTCCTATTTCTTTGATATTGCTCTCCAGAAGTCTGCCACATGGATTTCCTCAGGATTTCAAGGGGATATTATTATAATTTTTTTCTTAAAAGCAACATTTTCAGTGTTTCATCTAGGCCCTGAGACACATTAAAGCATCTTTTCATTATTGCAGCCTTACTGCAGATATAAATAGAACTGGCCTTTGCAGGCTTTTTCTTCATTTGGATGCTTATGCAAAAGTGTGAGCCACAAACACCACAGCCAAGGGTGCAGGCAGCTCCCTTCTGTGTCAGCAGAGCCAGCAGCTCTTGTGCCAAGGACTCACTCCACTTGGCCCGTTACTAATCGGCACCTAAATACACGTTGCTTCTGGGTAGTAATGCATTCATTTGAAAAGAAGATGCCAATTCCATCAGTTCACAATTTTAACACTGTCTTTCATTGTAATTCTCCTAGTTTTGATGTGTGATTGGCTCCAGCAGTAAAATGAAATATCAGCCAGAGTGTGCAGTAGCATCCAAAAGCGTGGCCAGTCAGGGCTGGGTGAGTGATACAGGCATGGGAAGGAGGCAAGCTTGCCTCTCAGTTGCAGCTATTTCTTCAATCCATCCAACAAGCAAAAAATCGAACAACCACAAATGTGGCTCCAGCTGAGCCAGACTAGGTGCCTTGGTTTCACTTTTGCACATCCCAAATCACCTAGCAAACCGCAGCACATCTTGGACAATTCCTTGACACTGGTTAACTTTAACTCTAAAATATGAAGCCTTCTCCCAGTGACCGAATTCCCTTCCCCCTCTGCAAACATCTGTCTCACACTTCTGCTAAAAGTGACATTGTGTCACCTCCTCCAGTACTGAGTAGGGGTGAAGTTGTTGTGTTTGAAGGAAGCAATATTTCTCCTCTGTTGTTGAAGCATGTTACAGGAATGCCCTTTATCTATTTTAGAAAGTTTAGTTCTCCCTGGCAGTTCCTCCACAACCTGCAGGTCTTCTTCAAAATGCCTCCTTGTGCATCCCATTGGGATATTTTATAAAAAATGACTAAAATGGTTCTTAACTTCTCATGACAGGCACCAGGAAGTGATTTCCCAGCAGTCAAGCAGAATTGTTCCCTTGTAGGTGAGGGTTGTTGATCATCCAGTCACAAGCCAAATTTACCCAAATAAATTTTATTTTAAAAATCCAGTCACATATTCTGTTTTATACTTAAAAACAAATTAGATTATACTGATGCTAATTTTTTTACCTCTGCCTTCAAAACTAAGAGTGATAAACAAAGTGTAGCAAAATAAAAAAGCATGTGGAGCATCCTGACCACAGCACACACATAAAGATAGGCAGTTACATCAATAAAGGTCCTAAAGCACAGCAGTAAAGGTCTCCTCTGCTGCAACTGGCCCTATGACTACATTATAGCTCCTTAACAAGGGAGATTTAAAGCCCTTAAGTGAGGCAGATGTTGCTGATACAAAACACAAAGGTCCATACTAAAATCAGTGCAGGTATTTAATCTGAATAATACATGCTGCCTTTACAGAGATGCACTCCTCACTTCGCATAGATGCACACCTCACTGGAATGAACTTGGGCAGTTAAGTGCGAACCGTAACTTCATTATCATCACTCACTGCTTTTCTTCCACGTGTGCAATTAGCTCTTCTGCAGCAGCTAATGAATCCAGGAGCTTATGAACCATTAAAAAGCAAGTTACTAAACAGAAATGAAAAAACTGCCAAGAGACTGCCCTGGTACCACTGCTGCTGCCTGGCTTGGGCCCCACTGAGATCCACTGGGTTTAGGCAGTTGCTTGCTTGAACTTCTAACATGGCAAATTGCAATGGAGTGACACCACTGTGTTACTTGTTTGGATATGGCTTTGATTTGATGCCTTTCCACTCCCCCCCTAAGCTTGATGTTGAGTCATCCCTGGCACAGCTGCCTCTGGGGGGGAGTTAGGGACACTGGTGGGAGCCCCCAGCCCAATCCCAGCCCTGGAGCATATGGAGGCTAGCCTGTGATGATGCTACATAAATGATAAATATTATTAGTAAGGTCCCTCTGCCTGAGATTTCCAAGCTCTTTATTGAGAAGATAAAAATAGGTCTCATGAAAGCCAGAGGGCACCATTAGTCCCCTTTCCCCAGTGAGGACATGAAAGCAGAGATGTCATTTACTGAAGGTCATAGGGCAGAGCCTAATAGATCAATGTCACAGCTTTTAGCCACAGATAACTTGTGATGCCAGCAATTTACTTACCTATATGGACAGAAAAATCAATCCCATCATTACATGAACCTCTTGCTTTTATTGCATTCTCGGCAGAAGAAAGTAGGTCAGAGCATTTCTCTTCTAGCAAGGCCAACCCCCAAGTCTACCAAACCCAACACATGGTTTATGAATTTGTGGAATGCCACAGAAAAGCAAGGTTCAAGCATGCACATGTAAACTAGTCTGTATGTTTGTAGGAACACACAGACCTTTGAGTGTGTATGCACACACGTAGAAGAAAGGGTAACTAGTAATATTTTGCAGACAAACATGTGATGAGAGACATTGTCATGTTGGTTTCTTGCTTAAATGATAACTTTTGCTTTAGAAATGGCATTTTTCTTTCCCAGTTGCAGCAAATGAAGCCCAGAGACTGGAAAAATAAGGCCTACAAACTCCTGGGCTGTTGCTTTTCTCTAGAATCCTCTATGTCAAGATGAAGACAACCCCTGCATGGGGCTGAGAGATGGAGAGTCCAGCAGGGGGCTGGTGGAGGTGGTGATGGTGGGGAAGAACAGTTCACAGCAATGCTGCCCACCCAAAGAGCTGGAGAAACAGCCTAATAAAACCCCTCCAGGCTTCAGCATCATTAGATGACACCTGACATAGACAGTGGCCTGATTACAAAAGAAAAGTGTCTTACAGAAATAATACAATATTGCAGGAGTTCTGTTTTGAGGCTTTCTCCCTGTGTATCATGGTCCTTCTGAAAGTGTGACCTTTGGCATCGGGTGGGTGATGTGCTGTAGCTGCTTTAACAGGCACCTTGTCTGCAGCGAGCTCTGCTCACACAAACAGACAAGCAGAGTCGCTGCGGCTGCAACCAGACATCGCTGACATGTCAGTAACAGTCTGAGCAGCAGAATGTAAATCAAGATTTTAAGATGTCCTTTCCTGGCACAACACCGAACTTCAGACTATATTCATCTCCTTGCTTTATTGCTGCCATCCATTCCTCCTTGTTGCAATGCTGATTGGGAAATTAAAATGAAAGTCTTTACCAGAGACAAGCTGCCTTTGTAAATCCTCTGTGACTCAGGGACAGAGCCAGCACTTGGGCAGCGCTCACCCTGAGGAAGCAGTGCTGGGGTGGGCGGTGACAGGGACTGGGTGGCTGTGCTGGGTGAGCATGTCAATCAGTCTGTCTGTCTGTCTGTCTGCCCGGGGAGCAGGAGCAGCACACACTCGAGCTGGCTGGAGGGAGGCTTACGTCAGCCTGCAGGCTAAGGGGCATCTTTCCAGCAGTGACATATTCAGCTGAGATGTCTTGTCTGGGCAACTGAGCAGCACAGCCAGCCCTGCTCTGGATTTGGCCCATAATAAATTAACAGAGAATGGCGTTTCCAGCACATGATCTGAACACTGTCAGGTCTAATGAGTTTTCAGCTCCAGACAGAAAAGGCCAATATACAGGCAATGATGGAGAAATCCCAGCAGACTGCAAGAGGGGATGTTTCATATTCACATCATTAGAGTTTCTAAACCTTCATGTATTTTCTAATTATGTAAAAGTAACAGTAGCAGTGCTGTGAGTCATTTATCAGCACCCAAGTATTTTAAATGAATCCCTAATAAGCATGTACTAATGTGACACAGCAGCATTACATAAAGTAGGAGAGACTGGAAAATCCAGGGTCCTCACTGTCTTGAGCAATGTCATTATCATTATCATAGAGCTGCTCTCCAAAAAGTAGAGCATTCAAACAGGAAGTGATTTTCCCCCCAGGCACTCTCTGCTTTGCTTCTGTGGTACAGACACAGTTACAGCGTTAACCCACTGCGAGCTGCTGTGTCCAGCTTGCCACGGGCTGCAGCCCCTCTGTGTCCAGCTTGCCCCGGGCTGCAGCCCCTCTGTGTCCAGCTTCCCATGGGCTGCAGCCCCTCTGTGTCCAGCTTCCCACGGGCTGCAGCCCCTCTGTCTCCAGCTTCCCAGGGGCTGCAGCCCCTCTGTCTCCAGCTTCCCAGGGGCTGCAGCCCCTCTGTGTCCAGCTTCCCACGGGCTGCAGCCCCTCTGTGTCCAGCTTCCCAGGGGCTGCAGCCCCTCTGTCTCCAGCTTCCCAGGGGCTGCAGCCCCTCTGTGTCCAGCTTCCCACGGGCTGCAGCCCCTCTGTCTCCAGCTTCCCAGGGGCTGCAGCCCCTCTGTCTCCAGCTTGCCACGGGCTGCAGCCCCTCTGTGTCCAGCTTCCCAAGGGCTGCAGCCCCTCTCACTACCTGGGCCCTCAGGACCCACAGCCCTGCTTTTACAGAGGGTGACTGCTGGGTGGTAAGGAGAGAGGTGAGCTGGAAAGCCTAAACCATAAACACAAGAGCTGATAGACAAATGCCATCTGTTACTGAAGATAACAGAGAGATTTATTCAAATATTTGTTACTAAGTGTTGACTGAAAGCTTTGCTAAATCCTGGCCTGCCTGCTGAAATTAGTAAAATGGTTCAGCCACCTTAAGGCCAGCACCATTCAAGCGCTTCCTGTTCAAGGAGTGGATGATGGATGAGCTGTTAATTTTAGTTCCTGTAAGGATACATTTTCCTCTCCAACCTATAGGCTAAAGACATTAGATCTCTTCATGGGAAACCATTTCTTAGGCAATTATGTCACATTTGATTTCCTGTTCCCCTTAAAGCTGCCTGTTGGCCATGTGGCAGAAAGGAGGTTCAAGAGATTAAACGAACCCCACAAGCAGACCATCTATCATCCATGCAACAGAGAGGCTCTGATTCTGCACACATGCCTTCACCTTTTAATATTTGTACATGCTCCCACCTATCAAACAGGGAAGAGAGAGAAAATATATGGGTGAATAAAATGTTCACAGCTTCTGAGTTGAAAAACAGTTAAACTACAGTACTTTTTATCATTAACCACTGCCACATTGCATATCTCAGATCTATACAACTCATCTTTGAAGCGATCACTTTTCTGTGATGTTCTACTCTTTAAAGCCCATAAATACAATCACACTTCAATATTTTTGTCAGGAATTTGTTATGATGACTGTGTTGTTTTGCTTGATGTCAAGAACACAGGAAGCTCCAAACTCCTAATCATAGTTTTATCCAAAGACAAAAGCAAAGCATTTGTATGACTGCTGTGCTAGAAACAAGTCCTTCATCTTCACCAGCAAAATAAATTTTGAAATTAAAAATCAAAGAGTTTAACTACAGATTAAACCCTTAGCACTGTGTGCACAGAGTTCACAATGGTGTTTTTAATAGGCTCTAATGATGATCTCAATATTGTTTGACTGCACAGAATACATAAAAATCGTACAGCAGCTATGGGTGTATAACCCAAGGCTTCTCCACACCTAAACTGCAGGCTGGTGGAATTTATTTCCCTCTCGTCTTCATACAAGCTTATCATCAGGGGAAAGCAATGAGCTCTTTAACTTACAACAGGGTGTAACACACTGGTGCTTCTGAATGCATTACAATCATAAATTCCTCGCTCTCTCCTGAGGCTCTGGGACAGAGCTCCTCCTTGGCTGCCAGACTGACACTGGCCTCGTCTGCCACAGTCAGAGGCACCTGAATGGGGAATCCTCTTGGTGTGCTGCCATCTGAGAGTGACAAGTGGCACTTGGCACTTTTGAGCCAGGAGGGACCCACTGGTGCCACCACAGCCCCTCCTCACACAGCCCAACACAAGGCTCTACTGAATAGGAGGGGAGGTCTGAGTTACCCCATCTGTTTTTAGCCGAAGGTATTTCAAAATCCTTTTGATGGATTAAAGGAATGTTTTCTATAAATTTCAAAAGAATTTGGAGTTCATCTGTTCTTTCACTGTTTTTCTCAGATAAATGTTCATTTTCTGCTTTGGTGCTAATCTACCTGGTGATTTTTCTTTGCTTTTGAACAAATTGTTTTCTACGTCACCTTTAGTTTTACCAGCTAGCAACTTGGTACTTAAGTTTCTTTTCAAGAGATACCTCACCAGTCCCCTTCCCACTTACAGCTTTTTCTGGTAGCTATTTGAAAGTCCTCAGTTTGGGCAACCAGAAATGCAAAGCCTCTTGCCAGGGCATCTCATGCTTTTCTATCTGCTCCTGCTGAACTATTCTGATCTGATGAAACCAAGAGACCAAAATGGGAAACATCTTAAAGGGCCATCCTTAGCATGATTGCCTGTGTTTTAAAAACTGTGGGTTTATATGTATTTTATGTATAGACAAAGTCCAGAAAGGCCTCATGTCTGAACCTGGTTTGCAAAGAATCCCTTTTTGAGGAAACTGATGAATCAACTGTAAGAGCTGGAACAACCATCATGCCCAAAGGATCTTTGGCTTTTCTGCTGAAATTCCTAACAGACCTAGCAATTAATGACATTTCCAGGAGAAAAAATCAAGAACTGACTTCAGGGAAGCAAGTCATTCCACCTGAGGCATGGGAGAGCCACGGGGTAGCTGAGTTGTTTGGTTGGGAACAGCCTTAAACTTTTGCTGAGAAATATACAAAGAAAAATTTCTACAATAAAATAACATTCCTTTGAAACCTTCTTTTCTCCTTAATTTAGTTAACAGTGATTAACTACAAGAATTCTCAGTGAAGTGTACTAGCAGGTCAGCTGTGTTTGTCAATGATCAAACATACACTTGGCAAGTTATTTTGCAGAAGCCTCATAACAGAGATTATCTGCTATCCATTAAAATAAACCACCATAAATTCAAGGGCAATTTATATTTCTAAATGTCTACAAACATGTTCTGCTTCTACCGAAGTTCAAATACAGCCGAGTTGAGACAAGAATCACTAATTGGTTGTAAAGGTCATGCTTTTTGAATATATGCATACTGGAGGTGAAATGCATTAGAGTGTGGTATTAGAGGTTCAGTGGTAAATTTGGATTAAATGGCATTATATTGATTTGATAAGCTGTTCAGATATGCTGAAACTTTAATTGAATGTATTAGAAGATGTTAATTCTAACAGATACACCCTTAAAAGTAATAGCTTATGGATTTGAAACTTCTTTTTCATACAGGCCTTCACCAGTGTTCAAGAAAGAGGACACTTTATTTTGGAGTCCTTAATCGGGGACCACATGTTCATAAATATCTCAGGAAAGGTTCTTTCTTTTCCTTTTCAATATGGATGAGTGCTCTTTGAAAGCCAAAAGAGAATTGATGTAATCTATTGATTGCCATTTAAATGCCTTTATAAGCTAATTAGTGCAAAATATAAGATGTTTCTGAGCAGAAACAAACAACAACCATGAGAATACCGAAAGGTTCCTCTGAATCTTAGATATAGTGGGAGGACAAATGCCTTTATGCAGAGAATCACCAACAAGTGAGGAGTGTAAATAGTGTCTACTGTGAAACTGTTACAACATACCAACTCTGGTTGCAATTGTGAGAGCAACATTGGGACTGTGAGAGCAGGGCTGGGACTGTGAGAGCAGTGTTGGGACTGTGAGAGCAGGGTTGGGACTGTGAGAGCAGGGCTGGGACTGTGAGAGCAGTGTTGGGACTGTGAGAGCAGGGCTGGGACTGTGAGAGCAGGGCTGGGACTGTGAGAGCAGTGCTGGGACTGTGAGAGCAGGGCTGGGACTGTGAGAGCAGTGTCACGCCAGCAGCAGTCGCTGTACAAGCATCAAGCTGCGATGGTGTGTCCTGCTTCACCTCCATAGCCAGGAGAGCGTCTGCCCGGGAGACACTGCGATGTTTAGGGAAACCGCCAAGACTGGAAAATAGGTCACGAGCTGGAGTCTGCCCAGGTCTGAAGTGCCTCAAAGTCATTACCATCTGTTCATCTGAATTGAGACACTGGTATCAGTCCAGTTTCAGGTGTTCGCACCGTAAAAAAAACCTTCAAAAGTTCCTGTCTAGAAATGGGACTGGCAGGAAGGCAGCCATGGCTTGGAGGTTCAAAAGGAGCTCCTTCCAGCACATGCAGACAAGATGGTGGGGATCTGAAGCTCACTTACATGTCTTCCCTTCATGATGCATCAGGAGGCAATTCTTCCTTTCTACTGACAGTCTGGCACCTTCTACTGGCCAAACAGCAGCCATTAAGATCAGCGTCTGATTAGTATCTTTGAGAAACATTTTAGCCTTACTGCTCTAGGGATATTCCCATACAAGCTTCTTAATGGGATCTTGGAGAGACTGTCCTGAACCTCCTGTGTGAAGCCATGGCCCAGCTATAGAGCCAAGTTACTCCTTTCTCACTGAGTAAATGATGGTGAGCCAGTCAGCTAACTGCTGTTTAGCTTAACGCTGGGGGAAAATGGGTGGAGAAGGATATTCCTATTACACAGGGCATAAGCATCACCCTGTACTCAGGAGAACTCATGGCTTTTTCCAACTCAGAGCACTGTCACTCTCACTGATGCTCCAGCAGCAGAGTGAAAAGAACTGCCAAAGGAGAACAAGTCCCCTAAAACACAGAGAAGGGCAGTCTGTGCTGCAAGACCTTGGAGAGCTACAGTCTAAGTTATTTCGTTTCAGCCACCTTTACCATCTTATTAAGTAACTAACAAAGACTGTACAATGAAGTATTTATGTGAACATGCACATTTAATCTAAGGCAAAACTTTTGCCCTTTTCAAATCAACTGAAGAAGACTAATCACAACACTTTCATGGCTGCATCACTCTATTCAAATTAACTACTCTGCAAAAGTTAATACAACTGAAATTATGTTCTGTGCCTTGAGAATGCCAAAGAGAGAGAAGCACTACTTAGGATTCATTCTTCTTCCCACTTGGCCCATCCAGCCTTGCTCCACACTGCTGGGGCTCTGCTCTCATCCATCCCCATCTGACTCCTGTCCTGGCCTGATGGAGCTGGCACTTCCTGACAGATCAGCTCATTTACAACCCTGCTTTTCCCAGCACTAGCAGAGACACAGCTCATCTCAAGACTATTAGCAGCACAACAAAGCATTCATACATTTACCAGACTTTGTATCCTTTCACATGAAACACTTATTCCTTTGATCTTTCTTTGAGAAGGGGTTTCCTTATTGTGTCAAACGATTAACGAAATGAAGGAACATCCCCATACAATCCCTCTTTCTATATGAACTGTGACAAGATAGTTAAAAAGAAAGTATTTTTTCCCCTGGGATCAGTATAGTGATTATAAACAGCACCAATATTTCCAAACAAGTTGTGCTACTTCTTTTGACAGGTTAACTCATTTTTGCTGTAAAGATAATACTGCCTTGGGTTGATAATTAAGCAGAATAAAAATTTTTATATACTAATGTCACCCTTACAAGGTCAGTGTTTATCTCACAGGATTTTAACACAAACAGAAGGTGTTGTAATGTACCTGCTACCACAGTTAATTAAGAACACCGAGTATCTCTTTTAATTTAAAGACATTACAGGAAGAGTGCAAAAGCTCCATAAAATACCTTTGCATTCCCTTTCAGGTTTACTTCAGATGTCTATGTACATGTATGTGTGTATGTGGTCATGTATTGAAATTTCAGGTAAATTCAAGGAACCCTGAGTATTTCTCCAAGGAGCCCTCAGTATTTCATCAGCCTACAGCAGCAAGGTTTTTTTTGTCTCCCTCCTCCTTCCTGCTTGCACCTGGCCAGTATGCGTGACAGGCAGTAATTAGTCCTGCAGTACTGACCACTCTTCTACACAAAAAAAAAAAAAAAAAATTGGTTTGAATGGCATCTGATTGGCACTGCTGAGAGAGAACCAAGAGCTCCCTAAAAGGCCTGAGCATTCCAGTTCATCCTTGGAAAGACCAGAAATAAGAGCTTTTCAGGACAATGTTTTCAGAGACATAAAAGTGGTCTGAGGTCATATTTGGCATTCCCAATGCCTCTCACCAAACTCTCTGCAGTTCAGCTTGTGGCTTGGCAAGAGGAGAAAGAAAGGATGGTCTTAAATAAAAACATGCACTTGCCCCTACCCTCAAAAGTTGCAAACCCTGCATCTCCCTAACCAAGATGAAAAACTACCAGAGTTCTGGGGTACAGAATTTTTACCCCTGACTCTCAGATACAGCCACAGCCAGATGCTGGCGAGCAACGAAGACACAACAACAATGGCAGCAATCAGTGCTGCACCAGGAGTGAGCAGCAACACCGGCCTCCCATCCCCCTTCATTCTGGCAAGTGAACACCAACGTGAGATGGCATCACCGGCTGCCAGCTGGGCACGCACAGCAAGTAGGTCAAGAGCATCACTCCTTGCAAGAGTTTTTTCTCCTAAATATTGTGCCAACGACTGCATTATTGCTTGTCAGACCGAGGCTCTGAAACTGGTGTTACAAAACCCTTCCCGTGACAGCAGAGGTTGGGTTTTCCATCTTGAGATGTTTCAGGTTAAGCAAAACCACCCATTTTTGATAAAATGCTTTTTGATATTAAAATCTGCACTCAGGCCTGTCCTGATTGCACAGAGCAGCTTTCACTATTACAGCTGGGTTAAACCAAACAACTGAAACCCATAAATTAGGCACTTGAAGGAGATTTAACAGACTTACTCTAAAGAATTCTTTGGTTGAGCCTGAATCCAAAGTGCCATAGGCTATTTCAGTTTGTTTAGCCAGGTCCTCTGCACTCTCTATGGGTGAAACCATCCTTTCCACCGTAAGGAAGGCAGCGAGATTAGCAGTGTAGGAAGAGATAATGATGAGAGTGAAGAACCACCAGACTCCTCCGACAATTCGCCCTGAGAGAGATCTATGGAAAAACACACACCATTAAATTGCTTTGAAGACAATCCTTGATTTTTTTCTTTCTTCACTGAAGAGAAATGCACATGCACAACACTTTTGCCTAGATATTCCAGGTATCTGTGAAAAGGTGGACTGTGAGCCAGCTCCCAATAACCATCCTCAGGAGTGAAAAATCAGTGCACACCTGGTCTTACCTAGTGCACCTCTTTTTGTAGTCTTTCAGTGAAAACAAGAACAGTAAATTAACACATAATTCATTTGAGGAGAGGAACAAGCTCTCCCAACTTCCACAAATCTTTTGTGGGAGAAGGCTTTTGCCAGAAGATTTTTGTTGTCTCTGTGTGCCCAGCCTTTCCCTGTGCTGGACATGCTGGGATACGCCAGCATTGGGTCCCTTTGCTCAGCTTGGAGGACACAAATGCACCTTTTACTGCATCCACTCCCAAAATGTAACACACAGTAAACTGTGAAAACGAATCTGAGTAAACACGCAAAAGAATGCACGAAAAATGATCTAGTATCCTTCTCTCATCACAACCTAGCAGGAATTACAAACGGAATCTGCATATTGAAGTGAGAAGAGAGGCTGGTTTGGTTTATGTTTTATGTTAATTAAAATTTGCATGTTGCACCGTTCCAAGTCAAGCATATCCCTGCCTTATAAGCACCAAAGCAACAGAGAAGGAAACAGAAAAAAATTATGTTTAGTTTTTGTTCCGGTCTTTGGTTTTTGTTTTTTTAAAGGGATTCCATAAGGACTTAAAAAAGCCCATTTGCAAACATGTAATTAGAGCCTAATGGTCAGAAGGTCTGGATTCTGTCAGTATGAGCTCTTGATGCTTTACAGCAATTGAACATCAGCCTCAAAGTATTTGATCTGGACTGAAGAACGGCAGTGACACATCACTCAGCTGGGTGGGGAATTTCATTGCCTTGTACATTGCTTGTTCTTCAAATACAGCATGTTGACTAAGAATCATTACAACTGCTGAGACAGAGCTATTTCATGTTTTCCCTTAACTCTACTGATAACAGTGGAGGAAGAAACAATCCCAGACACATCTGTGGAACCTGAGTGCTGTAGTCCTCAGCTTGTGTGAAGAAAAGAAATAGAGAGCAAGAAAACTCTTACCTGTTAATCTGTTTCCTTCAAGCCCCTCAGTGCCATCCCCAGACAGTGGGTACAAGTTGTCCTACCAACAGATGGAGATAGGCAAAGAACAAAAGTCTCGTGACGTGCCCCCACCCCACCCACACAGGGGGTTTGCTGGTAAACTGCCCAGTCTTGGCCAGAGCCTGAGCCATTAAAAAAATGCCATTAAATTATTGAGAAAAAAAAAGAAAGAAAAAATAAAAAGAAAGGGAAAAAAAGCATCCATCCAACATTAAAGAACATAACAAAAAAAAAAATTCACCAACACGATAAAAACAGAGAGCTCAGTCTGGAATATGTGAGAGAAATGTGGAGAAAGACGAAGCACCACAGCTCTCCACTCTCCTCTGTCCAAGGAGCTGAAGCAGCAGCTTCCATTGAGAAGACAGATGCAGGCTGGTTCCTCAAGAGTAGGCACACATCCACCAGACCACCCATAAGTGAAAGAGGCCTCCACGCCTTTCTTGAGGGCATCCCAAGAGGATAAAAGGCTTCCAAGTTTCAGCTTGGGCTGTGCAGCTCCTGTGCTCACTAACACAAGGCTACTGAGTGGCTGCAATGGGAACTTGCAGCAATATAAATACAGAATAATGCCTTAAGTCAAGGAATCTCTACCTTATTCTACATTCTTTGTAGGTATCATGTGAGTGTCTTGGGATTTTACAGATGGCTGAAGCCAGCTTCTTTAACAGGTAGGGTCTTGGCTTTAGCTATTTAGTAAAGCTGGATATCCTCTTATGTGGGCTGAGACAATTTTATCCAACTACAAATCAGTACCTGCTGAATTTATCACATAAGGCTTCCTTTGGAGGCAGCAGAGAAAAAGAGAAGAGACTGACACCTTTGGAAAGAGATTTATCTCACTTGCTGTAGTGTGGGATAAATCTAAAGGTGACTATCTGTCTCATGACTTTGGGGGGAACCAAGATGCCTCACCAAAAACACAGTCTACTGCTTTCAAAAGGCTATGTCAGGTGAAATTCATCCTCCTTTTGCTCCTTTCTTCACTACATATTTTCCATCTTCAGAGAAGACCTGGAGCTGAACTCCCTGCAGTGATGTGGACAATTTCAGAGCCAGACTGAGGAGGCGTTTGGCTAGCAGGTCCAGCAGATAAAACATCTACTTGCCTACAGCAGGACAAGCTCTATCTGGGGTTTCCAGGTACCCATGGCCCTCTTGCTTTAAGGTAGGTCTTCAAATAGGAAGATGATAAAGAAGACTTGCCAGGGTGTTCTGATAAATTCAGTGGAAGTATTGGGAATGAAATAGTATGTGTTCATTTTCCTTATAGTTTCCCATAGGAAATGTCTGACTTGCATTGGTAGCTGCCCCTTCTGTTAATAGAACAGATGGGTTGCTAGGATGGAGATGTGCAGAAGACAAGCATTTTCCAAACCAGTGAAAGCTCAAGCTCCCATTGCTGCAACAATAAAAGGTTTGTGCCAGGCTGCATGTTCAGACAGCATCCTACACACTGAGAAAGGTAAAAATACCTCACCCCAGAGGTCTGGCAACCTGTATGAACCAAGTCAGACAGACACAGGACAAAGACCACCTGAGAGGCAGGAGAAGATGGACACTGGGGGATCCCTTGATGAAAAATGCACTTCCCCGAGGGTCCTACATGCAAGAGAGGGGTCTTGCTAGATAGGAACCAGGGTTGTCCTCAGAAGAGTTGAGGTCACTTCAAAGAAAACTGGATGTCACTAGAGTTGTTTCTCCCAGAGTCTTCCAATGAGCACAGAAAGAAGAATTAAATGGCAGCTACTACGGAGCAGTCTGGGCTGACATAGCTGTCACTTGGTGTCACAGGATGGGGCAAGAGAAAAATTAAATAAACAACAAAATTGACACTGAAGGAAAGACAGACAGACAGTTGAAGAACAAGAACATGGACAAGCATGGCGTGGTAGCCTCCTTGACCAAAGAACCCCAGCTCCCCCATCCATCTGCTGAAACGAAGACTCCTTATACCCACTGCAGGGGCTGGTCTAGAGGGATGCAGGAGAAAAAGGGTTAGTACACTGAGCTGATAATCAGAGAGTGCCTGTTTGGTTTATACTGTGAACCACAGAAATGTTTTTCTGTTACTCAGATAAGTATTATAAAAAACACAATCACAGCTTTTAATACCAGCACCACTTTTTCTGATGTAAGCCATACCTGCCCACATGTGCAATGATGTAATTAAAAACAAAAAATTAATGCTTTAGCTTAACATAGTTTTCCAAATCACCTCAATAAATAGATACTTTGTATGACATTATTTTAAAGTGAATCAGAGTGCTAACAAATGAGACGAGCAACACAGATCTGAAATAACAGAACTCTTAACTCAATTGTCAAAACAAAGTCAGATGGTGTTTTCAAAAGCAAGAAAACAGGAAGAGTGCATACCTTGAGAAGAAATTTAAAAGGAAGCATGGAGTCAAATGAGAACAAATTAGTAATGAGAGAAAAAAGACAAACTAAACATTCAAATTCACAGTCAGTTTCCAGGAGAATAATACATATGATACATTCAAACGAAACCACACTTATCAAAATACCTTGGATTTTGTTTCTGCTCATAGCCATAAAAGATATTTGATTTCCTATATTACAGATAGCTGTAATAATAAGCTCCTCACACTACTCCATTTTTAATTGGGCTGTTTGGATTGATACAAGACAGTTGCTATGCTGACAAATAACCCCGAACACCTCTCCCAGTGTGGAGCCCCTTGATATCCTGAGCACACCTCAGCTGGTACCCCCAAGCTCCAGGCCCAGCCTTTCACTCGCGCACCCAGCCAGCCCTTGGCCTCGGAGACACAACAGGCAGGAACAGCATCTGAAGCACTGGCTTGAGATGCTCCATCACAGGAATGGCAGTGGGAGTTTCAGGAATGTCAGGTTACCCTCTCATTGCTAGTGTGAAAGTCCCACAAAGTCATTCCCATGGCCTTTAATAGGAGTCTCTTGAGTCGTCTGCTGTGAAAACAGGGACTTAGAGATACACCCTCTCAATGACCAACCTCTTGAGATGGTTTTTAACAAACCCCCCTGTCTTTCTCCATCAGCAATTAATTAATCTAGCCTCTTTGTTCTACATGAATAAAGAGCAAAATAAAAATACATGCTCTCCTAAAGATTTCAAAGATACTTTTCCTCAGAACAGTATTACAAATTTGACTGTGTTTTTTCCTGATTCCATTTGCTGTACACATCTTACATAAAAGCAAGTTTAATAATCTACTTTTGATCCCTCAAAAGTGAATTTTCAGTGCTTTAGCTCACTATGCAGAAAACACAGCAGCCTTTGATAGCAGAACAAAACTGCTGAAATAAATGTTGATTCCATCAAGGACGAACCCCCAGCCTTTGGCTGCTCTCTGATTCTGTTTAGACGACTCCTATTAAATACAGAGAGGAGAGTATAGGGATATATCCTCTGGAATATCCACACAGCATACTCACCGAGGATAGATCTAACTAGTCATTAGATGTCACAGCTGTTCCACACAAAGGCAGCTGAAAGAGCCTTTATCAGCAAGTACAAAAGTGATCTCTCCAGACTGCTTGTCGGCATCTCTCTACAAGTGCTGTTTGCTCTCATATAAGAAATTTATTCAGACAAAATTCACAGTGGAAGAATGAAGCCCCTTTTAGTGGCAATAAAATAGTATGAAACATTCATATAGTCAATGTACTGTGAATGGTGTAACCTTAAAAAGACACGTATTAAGAATGGAATACATGGGAATAGTCCCTTCTCAGGAAAAGAAATTTGACATTTTTATCAACTTAAATCAACATATCAGTCAAAGGAACAGTGTTTCTGGAAATTAAATACCAAGGTATTAAATTTCTCTTTTTTTTTCCCGTAACAATGCATGTAACTACCTGGAATGTTATCATGGAAGATAACAAAATAGCTGGACAACACCTTCAAATGAGGGCCATTTATTAATACTGAGCCAGTAGCTTCTGATGGACCAATAAAATAAATAGATATACTATTGTCTCTTTCCTTTTTTTGTAGATATTTCCAAGGGACTTACTGTGATCATACTGAAAAAAACCAGAGTGTGTTCCACTTGTTATATAAGGTAAATGGCTGACCATGCCAAAGAGTCACATGACAGCTTCCCAAAAATCCTATGCACTTCTATTTAACTGTCAATAACCAGACCAAGTGGAAACAGGGTGATGCCTGCAGCTTTCCATGAGATGTCCCAGTGCTTATTTCCCGGTCCTTTATATTGGGCACGCACACGGTCAACAGCAATTTAAATGCTATCACTACTCATCCCCTTTAACAGCAAGCAGTGGGTCAAACTGCCAGCGCAGGATTGGGGCACAGGGCAGAAACAGGAGCGCAAACAGGGGGAGGAGGCCAACAGCTGTCAGTACACAGGGAGGCAGCACACTCAGACACCAGGAACTGGGGAAACTAATGCGAATTTATGGGTTGATTATTGCACTCTAACATACAATCATGATCCTTCCCAAGAAACTTCATAGAAATTTTGTCACTTGCTTCAGTGAGGCAACTCAAGAACCCTAATGCTACATGGACTAGGAAAACCTGGCTCCTTTTCAATGATTCAGGTATTAAAAAAGGTAACATGGAGATCAACAAGGTGCATTTTGAATCTCAGCACTCAGGAAAATATCTCTCTCCTCTAAATAGCAACCTTGTTAAATGGAAAACCGCATTCCGTTTCTCTTTTTAATACATAAAATAGCTGGAAATTGGTTATTAAATTATTGTCATACAAAATAAAATTATTGCTTCATCACTAAGAAACTAGATAATTTTACTGCTTACCACAGGCACATCACCAAAGTATTTTATCAGTGTAAATGTAGAAACATGACAGATGTTATTAAAAAAAAAATAAATTGTGGTATGCATTGTTCAATTAGAGGGAACTTCACTATTTTCATTTGGTTTTTAAAAAGCTTTCATAAAAAGAAATATAATTCCACAACAGTTAATAGCAGTGCTCTCTGTTAAATTGGTACTAATATCAATCATACTTTACTACAGCCTTGTCCAGAAAGACTGTCTTCATGAGTAAGAAAAATCTTTATGGAAACTGGCAATGCTTATTAGACCATATTGACTATGAACAGAGGGACAACAGATTAGACTGGACTGAAATAACAATACATGTAGAGGACAGTAGCACAGTAACTCTAGAGACATGAACATGTGCAAAATGGTGGCAATGGTGGCAAGCAGAAGGATGAAAGGATGGTTGAGAAAGAACAAAACTGGAGAAATTAGGCTCAAATAAAGTAAAAAGACTACCAGGAGCCTTGATGGGAGTGGAGATGCTTTAAAATGCTGTTGCATGTGACTTTTAAAAATAAATCTTACTTTGTAAAAAAGAATGTGTTATATGCACCAAGGAGATGACCGTAAAATGAGATATGCAGCAAAAACACGGTAGCCCTCCAAGCATTGCTGAAAACAGAAAACCCTATGCATTTTACAGCCTCAACATGGTGAATATAAGTTTGGCAGAAATGCATAAATGGCATTAAAAGCAATGCTACTTACTCTGGAGGCAAATGTTAGCAAGCATGGTGGCTTGATGAGGACGTTGAATATTGAATGGAAATGTCAAAATAAAAAATTTGGAATTAAAAAGAAATTTGAGAAAGTAACATATATGCACCATGGCATCAGAAAATGACCATAAAATGCAAAAAGGTGATGGAGTGATATGGAACAAACCTTGGAGAAATATCGCATCCTTGCTGCATAAAGGCACCCAGGGAAAACCAAAGGCTGTTAAATATTCCAAACTCATTTGGAGGGTCAGGAGGATTCTGAGGGTCACGTGGTTCTTCAGTGTTGTCTTCCAAGTGCCATTCATAAGGGCTGAATCTGCTGACTAGGAAAAGAACTACGCTGACGCCAATGTAAGCAAAGACTATACACATCCAAATTTCATAAGCCAAAGGATCCAGGAAAGAGAATACGCCCGGTTTAGATTTCTGAGGCTTCTTGATCATGATGGAGATGCCCAGGCTCATAAAAGGTTTGGAAAAGTCTATGACTTCTTCTCGCACCAATGTAATGGTGAGGGGAGCAACAGCTATATCTGCTCTCTGAAAGGGAAAACAAATCCAAGTTAGTTGGTAGTCAGACACAACAGAATCACAATCTACAGTTTCAGGCTAATGAATAAGATGACAAATTACAAGAGTGAGTGGAAACAAATTCTTTGCAGGCTATTTTGCAATCACTGAAGTTAAGGACTACATGAAATTAACAGAAAATTATTAAAAGAAAAATTACAGTCAAATCTCTGCAAGGGCCTCATGACAGCAGCAGATATTTCTATTAAGTTAAAATGGATGAATAAACATTACACAAACTGGACAGTGAGATGGCAACCAACACAGTGTCATTTTCTAGTAATGGTCTGTAACCACCCATTTGTCTTGAAGACTTTGGACAAATTCTGTGTTTGCTACGTTTTAATTTTCTCTTTTCCATTCTTTCAGCAAGTTCTCTTGCCTTACTGATTAGTCCAAGATCTTTAAAAAGAACCTATGAGAAGTAATCAGTCACTGAATTTCAGCTGCACTTGGGTGCTACTACTTGTATGCTCCTCTAAAAATCTCCTGTAGATAGAAAATAGCGGGGGGATAGGAACCAGACAGACCCTTTCAGTGGTCCCTGAAGAACAGTTAACACAGATCTGTGAATCCCTGAGGAATAAATAGCCTGGATGATCTGAGGAGAATGCAGTGTCATGTATGCTCTCCTGTCGTAGAGACCTTGGCTCTACAGGCCTGTAACAGACTGTGCTCTGGGGCTGTGTCACCTGGAAGCACAATTGCATCTATTGCATCATTCATCATTCACCTGTGTGCTGGTGAACAAATACCCTTCCCTTCAATCTATACATCCTTGCTGGATTCCATGGGTAAGGCAGGCGTGTAAAAACAAATTACTTAGTTTCCTGATTAAAAAACATTCCAGGATAGATTTTCAACATATTTAACTGTATCTGTATTTCTAGGCTAGAAAGATTCAAGTCACGCTACTTAGATACCCCGGCCTTGATCCAGCCAAGTACTCAAGCAGGTGTCAGTATTTGTATCAGAGTGAAACAGAATGCTAAAAAAAGAGGCCTTTTCATTTGAAGATTGTTATGAGAGTCTACATATCTACATACACTATTTTAAACACTCTAACTATTCGTATTATTGATATTTTTAAAGAAGGTCTTTCATTAGTAATAAAGAATTTCAGAAAGAAAAAATATTTCTTAGGGAAACCTTAACTTACCAGTACCTAAACCACTGTGCATCTTTTAAATCAGATTTTTTTTTTTCCCACTAGTAACTAGGCATCCCTTTCTCATGGAAAAATGAAGTCTAATTAGGTAAAAGTCTGAATAAAAATTAATGAGAAATGTTAATACGATATGATTAAAATCTGTGCCATAAAATAATTGAATTTGCCTTTATGTAAATCTCATGGTGATGTACGTGACTGTCATTAATATCTGGTTTGCTCCTCCTCCTAGCTATTGGTTTGGGTTTTATGTTTAATAAGCAGAAATGGCAAAGGCTTCTCATACAGCTGCTCTGAGCATCATGGGTTTAGTGCCTGCTGGTGCTCGGCAGCACCGTGCAGCCATCCTGGAGCACTGGTTCAGGGCTGCAGACCAGGGCCAGTGAGAGCCTTGTCAGATGAGGACTGCCCCTCCCCACAGCTGCCTCTCTCCCCGCAGGGCACCCATCTGCACACACAACCTCAAGGTTTGCTCCAGCCACCCAGGAGTTCTCTCAACAGTTCATACTGGCATGTGCAGCTACAAGGTATGTGCACAAGTTCACTGCTTGGAATAATCTGATAAAACCATGCCTGTGCACGTAAGGAAGCCACTCAGAAATCATGGCCCTGGGTGCCCCCTCTGACAGCCCTGCTCAGCCCCTTTAGACAGTCATGTGTACTGGGACACTGCCTTTCCCCTTGAGTGGCCCTTTCCTCAAGGAGAAAACCTCAGCTGATTTGTGGTTACTTACTGCAAAAAATCTAGCTGAATGTGGCTTGAATGTTAAAACTGAAAATGCCTTTGGATGCATGGACGTTTACTGGCTTTGCAGATGAATGTGTTCATCCTCTAAGTAATGGAGAGACTGGAGGGGAGGATATGGGTACAGTGAGGTAACATCTTCAGAAGATGTTGGAACTTGTACACTGAGGAATTCCCCCAAAACATGTATTTCTCTTAGTAGTGCTGCTTGTTGAGCTCCTGTTAAATACTAGGTGTCTGCAGTCAGGGCGAGATTCACACAGAATATCAGTTTTAAATGTAGTTGGAGTCCACAGCCAGCTGGAAGACTGAGCACTTTGACCACGACACTGTACTTCTTGCTCAACTAATGATGTACTTACAAATTAATCCTTATTAGAGCAAGCTTAATGGATCAGGACCCCTGTGGAGACTTAGCAATGGCTCCATGTGAAGTGAAGCTTAGGTGGGAGGCAGGTGCCTTCCCAGCAGGCACTTCTGCACATGGACTGCCAGTCCTGGAACACCCCATCAAGGGAGGGAAAGGCTGCTTCAGCTGTAAGAGCATTTAGTTTCTAAAGCATTTTTGTGGACTTGGAGAATTTTAATTCTCCCAAAGTAATATTTTAATTGCCAAAGTAGACATGGTGGAACTCCTCCTAAGTGCTGATGCAGCATGCAATAAGGTCTGTATCTCCTTCATGCCCAGATGAGTTCATGCAGGATGTTCCAGTGGGGGGATGAAGCTGATGCTGAAGCACAGATAAAACTTGTTAAAGCCCTGATCGTTACCATGTTCATATCATACAGTACAGATTTCTTTTTAAATAATTTCAAACTGAATTTTAATATTAAATGGGATACAATAATACATTTCATTTCATTCTGCCTGCTTTCCCACCATCCCTACCAAAGGCATTCACTGTATTGGAAACACCAAAACCCACCTTCATGCCTAAGTGAACATGACAGCAAATGATTTCTGCAGAAATCCAAGCATAGGTTCACACACAGGGTCTTGGGAAACCAGGGCACTGAGAGTGGACCAGCTACAGTCCAACACCCAAGCCTGGTTGCTCATCACTTCCCTGAAAATTAGCTGCACTAGGATGGTGAAAAAACCAGTACTATCTTTGCTTATTTATTTAGAGATATAGTATTTGAAATGGAGAGTTTATGGAGAGCTCTAAGCACCCTAAAGGATCATTAGTAACTGCAGCACTGTTGAGAATTTCCCTCCGTTATGGCTGCAGATAAGCAGAACCTATACAAATTGAGCTCAGTTAAAAAGAACACAACCACAAACATGCCCTTCTTCGTACAGAACTGGAGAGGGGTTTAAGAACATCAACAACTAAGCTTTGCTAATCACTCATGACTAATGGTGTTTCAAACATCATCTTCACTGCATTTGAGCCAGGCGAGAAATGTCACGGATTCCTCTGAGGCTTGTTCTGTCTTTGCCTACTAGTGTGGGAGGGATGGATTTAGAGAGGACAGGCAGCACAGAGGCACTGCCCACTCTGCTCAAAGCTGACCCCAGGGAGCTGCAAACCTCCAGACTCTGATGGAGAGGGAGAAAAAAAATAGCAAATGGAAATATCCTTCTGTATGGAAAACGAAAAATGATAAGATGTTCCACCTCTGTAATCCAAAATAAGGGATGGAATTCTTGTCTTTACAGGCCTACTGATGACTCTCCCAAATTCAAAGCTGTGCACTAGAGACAGCGAGAGATCTCGGCTATGTTCCTGCCAGTACAAACTTTGGGTCACTTCTGTTTGCAGAACTGAACTCCTCCTTTGCTCAAGGGTCACTTTTCAAGAAGTGTGTCTGGACTGCAGTCACTTTGTGTGACGGGAAGCAAGGCAGCACCCCGACTCTGTGCAGACTGAAGCAGAGGGACACTGCCTGATTTCCCTTGGCAGCCAAACCTCTGGGCACCCAAAAGTGCTGAATGCAGGTACACAACAGGGGTACCAGAAGAGACTGTGCTGCAATGGTGACTGTTTCTCAGCATGTTTTAACACTTCTCAGTGCAGTCTGAGGTTGCCAGGTACCAGAAAAGAGCATCAGACAGAGCAACACATCACCTGTGGTATCAGCTGGTAAGAGCTACCTTTATAAAGGCAGTCCAGTATCCCCAAGGATATTCAGGGTGTGTCGAGAGGCCAGGTCATGGGGGCAATGTGGTTTTAACACATTAGCTCACACTTATTTAAAAACAACAGGTGGTATCTGACTAGCAACATGCTGCATTGAAGTCTTAATGTGCCCTAGCTGAGCAGTGTAAAAAGGTATTAAGGTGTTAAAATGACAGTTGGCCCTGTCTGCCACAGTTTGTCAATGTTAAGTCCATTTGTGATTTCTGTGGATGCCCACAGCTCATTCTGACACACTCCTGCCATTCACAGATGGAGACATAAAGGGTACATCTGCTTTTGGGGCTGTGGACATATGTGTGCTTCCCCTGCCCGCGCTCAGACCCAGGTCAGCCAAAGCCCAGGACCATGGCAGTGTGGCTCTGTGCCAAGGCTGTGATTCTGTCCCCCACCACAGCTCAGCCTGGCCAGGGACCCCACATCTGTCCACATGTACAAGACGAGGGTCTGTCTGAGCTGCAGGGCAGCAGCATCACATAGCTGCCTCTGGGGACCTGTAGCCAGGCTTCCCCCCTGCAGAAACCAAGAGTGAGAAGCAAAGGACAAGCTTCACCCACTCATGGCACAGTCAGGCTCTGCTACAGACTAAGAGCATGTGGGATCTTTTAAGGAAAAGTAGAACTCAAATTAGTCTGCCTCTGCTATGATTCAAAGGCTGTATGTGCCATCTGTAGTATTTCTACATGCTGCTGGGAGAGCCAGAGAGGCCAGCACACACGAGTCTGGTTAGTCTGCTGAAGGCAGGGAGTGCCCGTGGTCCCACTCTGACAGACTGCAGAGGCTGCTGCGTTCCGGGGACTGCCTGTCCTTTATATCCCTGCTTCATTCCTTTGTCCTATTTTACATATTGAGAGGTTTTTATAAAGGCTTGTTTTAACCTGAGCAGAGTTTTAAAGGCTGTAAGGTCTGGCTGCTCTTTTCATTCCCAAAGCATTTGTAGTTACAATTAAGATCTGTGTTAAAACTACCATCAATTAGCCTCAGCACTGTGAAAAGCATCAGGCCCGGGAGGGATGGCTTCCCCTGGCTGAACAGGGAAGGAAGAACAGCAGCCTGCTTTAAAAGGGGAAGAAGAAATAAAAGCCTACAGAAAGAGGCTGACCCTACAGAAGAGAAAAGACGACTGTCTAGTGCTCAGCAGCTGGTGGGTACAAAGCACCGAGCACAGGGGCCGAGGGAGGTGCTGCTGCTCCTCAGCCCCAGCCGAGGGCACGTCCTCAGCCCGTGGGTCACTGCAGGACAGCACTTGCCTTGCTGGGGTGCTCTGCTGGTTAGATTTAAATAGTGATTCAGTCTCCTGGACTGAAAATGATTTAGCTACTTCCCTCTTCTGAAATGTCCAGGAAAAAAGCTTCACCTATTTTCTATTTTTATTCTTTTGAAAGTTTCCACTATGCTTTGGAAATTTCTCCTAGTTTAAAAAAATAGCAGGGCTTGAATGGGTAGTTTTTTTTTGGTAGGATGAAGAATTTTATTTTGATGCCATCAGAATGAAAGAACAAAATTAAGGGGTTTTTTTTCAGCCTGAACTGACACTTTTTTATTTAAGAAAAACCAAATATATTTCATTTTATGCCAAATTTCATTAGCATTATTATTATTATTACAATTATCATTACTACTATCACTAACATTTAAAAATTGCTAACAAACTACAAAGCCCTGTTAGTTCCTATCTAACAAGTCTGCTGGCTTCTCCTGCCTGAAGCAAAGGAGTTTGGGAATATCTGCTCAGGCAGAATTCCCTGCCTCCGGGGCTGCCTTCCCTCTGCAACCAGGTGCATTGGTACAGCCCCTTGCAAAGCCACAAGGAAAGGCCCAAGAGGAACAGCTGAGATTGCCCTTGACTTCAGGGACCCTACAGTACAGCAGAGTTTTATACCCTCCAACCAGACCTGACGTGATATGAGACAGGGGAGGGAGAATTTCTAACGGGAAGTATTTTAGTGTGTAAATGGCACTGTGTAGCTCTTGGGACTGCTCCAGTTGGCCTTGTTAAAGCTGACCTACGGCGAGTCTTACACTGGAATCAGGGCTGTGCCACCCTCCAGACCTGCAGCATGGTGACACATCACCCCTGCTGCTTTGGGTACAGGTCAGTGCAGACTGAGCCCCCTCCCATCCCACCCCTCTAATGCAGTGCAGTGGTCTGGAGGCTGCCTTTCCTCCCCTGACTTTGTGTTGCATTCTGTAGGAAGCGAGAGCAACAGTAACATTAAATACAGTTAATTAGGGTTTTAACATCAAAATGACAAACCATTCAATTCCTGTGACTGTCCTAAGAGCAATTTTTGAAAAGAGCTGCATGCATGGGGCTATGCAAAAATGGCTCAGTATTCAAAAAGCCGGCTGAGATGCCCCAGCAGCACCAGGTGGTGGAAAAGAGGCTGCTGGGTCAGGAATATGCTGTATTTGACAAATGACTACTCACTGTTTATCACTTGAGACAAATGCAATAGAAAGGACTGTGTTTCTGCCACAGCTCAGCTCAGCTGCTGGATAACTGGTACCAAAACCAATCAGGCCCCTTTTATCCTACCAAGTCTATCTTCCATAGATGCTAACAAAGGTACTTAAAATCTAATCTGCCTCTTGTCTTCCCAAAATGGAATCCAGAGGAGCCAAATTTGACAGTCATTTTGCCGACAAGACTCACAAGGGCATTACAGTTACATACAGTTTTAGTTCCCTAATAGAGTTTTAAGCCCATGAGAGATAAAGGAAAGTCAGCACGTAAATGAGGCGCTTGCTCCAAATAATTAGCACTTCTGGAGTACTTCTAATCTTCAAAGGGCTTAGTGCACATCCATGTGAGTGTGATACACAGCCCCCTCTCAATGGACAGAGAAAGAGGCCAAGGGTATTTCACAGTGTTTGCAAATAGAGCTGGGAAAAGGTCTGGAGGGCTGGTGAGGTTTGTACTTGGAGTTCAGGGGCTGTTTGCCCTGCTTACAGAAAGCCAGGTGGATTTCCGTGCACCTTGCCAGCTTGGTTCAGCTGGGCAGTTTGGGGAGCTGGCTCAGCAGCCCAGGGCTGGAAGCATTAACCTGGGTCTGCACTCAAACCTCACAGGACACATCTGACCTTTGAATAATTGAGCATTGCAGTGGAGAGGCTTCAGTGATGGAGCTCACAGCATGAGTACAGGAACTGTTGGGGGTCAGGGAGGGAAACATTCCTCAATTTTTCATTAACGAGAAAACACAGATGAAAACTGTGCTCAGAATACAAAGGAACTGACCTTTTTGTAGAGGAAAATGAGAATGGTGGGGTAGTTGTCTTAAGGAATGGTGTGTGGTGCCTGTGGGGCTGGTTTTGCTGGTGTAGAAAGGTCGTAAGTATGGTTAGGGCTAAGTTTGATGCTAAGGAGGCAGAGCTCTCTGAGTTAGGCTGGTCCCAAGACATTGTGGAAAGGCAGCTGCAGCCAATCTGCTCATGATACACTGGTTTGGGTTGGAAAGGACCTTTAAAGATTATCTAGTTTAACATCACAGCAATAAGCAGGGACATCTTCCACTAGATCAGGGTGCTTAGAGCCTTGTCCAGCCTGACCTTCAATGTTTCCAGGGATGGGGCATCCACTGCCTCTCTGGGCAACCTGGGCCAGGTCATCAGCACCCTCACAATGAAGAATTTCTTCCTAATATCTAATCTGAATCTACCTTCTTTCAGTTTAAAGCCATTCCCCCTTGTCTTATCACTACTTAACCCTCTAAAACATCCCTCTCCATCTATCTTGTAGCCCCTTTAAGCACTGGAAGGTGCTCTAAGGTCTCTTTGGAGCCTTCTCTTTACCAGGCTGACCAGTCTCAACTCTCTCAGCCTTTCCTCATAGGACCGGTGCTCCAGCCCTCAGAGCATTTTTGTGGCCCTTTATCCAGGTGGATCTTGTATGGCACAGCAGCTGCACAGACTGACCTTACTTGACTCAAGACACAAAAGCCGTAGCCCACATCACACCTTTCCTCCCCTAGACAGTCCCTGTGCTCTGACTGTTACTGAGCAATTTCAGCCTCTCTTTTGCCATGCTTTTTTCCACATGGTATGGTTATTTTATAAGTGAACAAACAGTTTCATTGCTTGTCACTTGCAAGTACATCAAAAGGACCCAATTACAGCTGATACTCTTGATATTTCTTGAACCACACACAGAGCAACTGAGGGTGTAGGTTTCCAGCACAATGTAATTTGCTTGGAACTAAACTAAACCTTTGCTTTGGAGATTCTCAATGGACTTATGTTCTCTAAGAGAGCGAACATCAGTTTCCCAAATTGCACAACTGGGGGGGTTCAGAAGATTTGCATAATGTCAAACCTCAAAGCAACAGGGAAGCAAAGAAGTAATCCAAGGGTCCAGAACCCAGTTTACTTTCTCTGATCAGTAGATATCCCTCCCTGCCATAATACAATACAACAAAAACATTGTTATTTCTATAAAACATTTTCAAGTTAAACAGGCTACCAATTACATAATAAGGCATCAGGACTCACTGCTCCAGAGTAAGAAAACTTGTGCAAATCTAGCAATTACTTAAAAAAGACTGATTCATTTGAAAAGAATTATCTCACCAAACATTTTACAAGAATGATGATGCATTATCCCAAGGAAATTCTGAGGTGACTTTTAGAAATTACACTCAGCCACAGAACAAAAGGAGGAAATTGAAATATGCGCTTCTGCTCAGATATTTTTAATAAAGGAAAGCTTGTTAAAAATAAACTGCAAAAAAGATTTGGGCGGATTCATAAATCATCTCATTAGCATTTGAAGAAAAAAAGGATGAAATATCAACTTGAGAAGTCTTTTCTACAAAGCCAATTTTCTCCCCCTTCCATCTGGTTTATCTGTATTCCAAAATTCTCGTTTTCAAAGAAGTTTCTAAAATGGCAGATCCGGACTGTTTTTGTTCATACTAAACAAAGTGATGTACACCCGATATAGAAATATAGAGGAATGCAGTGAATTAACATGTTTTTTTTTGTCTTACAGTTGATTTTTGAAGCCAAACCCAGGGTTTAAAGAAAAAAAACATGTGATTTCACACCTGCATTGCTTCTTACCCCGAAGAGCAACCATGGGGTTAACTGGGTCTGGTCAAACACAAACCAGTATCAGTGACCCAGTGAGGGCCAGCATCCCAGATCAGACCTTTAATGAGAAGGACACCCCCCAGCACTTAGGAGCCTGATACAGAAAAAGGAGATCTGGCAAATGAAGAAGAAGAAGCATATGAAGACCAAACTGGAAATTCTGCTGTAAACAAGAATTTGAAATTTGCCCAATGCTACTTCTCAATGTTTTGTGGACTCTGATTTGGAGAACAGCAGTAAAAAGGTCATACTTTCCTGCAATAAAATAATTAGAAAAGTAGACTATAAAAATGGCAATACAAAGAAATATCTAGAATTTTAAAGGTAGAATTCAAACAGATGATCTTTATTTTACAGTTTATTAACTTTGAGCATAATTTTTTATAAAGAACATTAAAATGAAGGTTAAGAGAAACTTACCCCATAGACCAGTTCACCCACCATGCCATTCCATATCTTAGTCTCAGGGTCCCTAGCTCCATATTTCCCATCTCCAACAATTGACAGTTTGTATTTTATTCCAACATGTTTTGCTATTTCAGAAGCTAAGTCTACACAATATCCTTCATATCTCTCATTCCCTTCTAGTTGTTCATGGTTTTTCTTATACATTACATATGGTGATTCCTTTGAAACAAAAGTAAAAATCAAAAGTCTATGAATGTAAAATACAGCTGTAAACCACACAAAATGAGAGCTGTTATTATCCTTTATATAACTGGCAAGAATTTACAATATTTCCTGCTTTGGTACAGAAATTAGACAGACTTCTCCAGTATAAAAATCCTTGGCTGATCCTACAGCCACACATACTAATTGACTGTATTCCTAGTAAGGAGCCATTGCAGACAACAGGACTTTTTAACAAAGTTACACTTTTGTTTGCAGAATTAGGCCTGATTAGACAGTCAAGTAGCATTATTGTAGTAATAATTAAAGTTTTAGTGTTTAAAGACTGACATATCCAACACCTGTACCATCAACACAATTTCCTAAAGCCCCAGTGGCCAAGAATGGGGGCCTGATGGAGACATTTTCAAAGCAGCCTAAGGGAAGCTAGGTTAAAATCCTCAGCACCACTTTTTGTCATTGAACTCCCTTAGCCTTCTTGGAAAATTCTAGTTGAAATGCTGATTATATCTCACTAAATCCACAGGAGTATAAAATACAATGCTTCAGGAAACAGCATAAAATTGACTCATGCTTAGTAGAATTAGTAAAAAGCACAAAAGTCACAAGGAATGCTGTACAGAGCAGGTCTGTAGAGGCGTTGGGACTGAAAGAGGTGCTGCTGCTCGTGACACACAGGAAGAGCTTTGCTCCTTGGGAATTGCACAGGTAAAGGCTGCTTTTCACCCAGTGCTAGAGCAGTTCCAGTTCTCTACAGGCTTCATTGTGCCACCCTTACTCAGTCCACAGGGGTTGACTTTACAGGAGCTGTACCTGAGTGAGGGGTGCAAGATTTGACTCTACAGCAGGAAGGCCAATCTCTGTGGTCATTTACATGCATGCACAATAACTTCACTTACATGAGGCACTTAATTGAGTTCAAGTGTCTGGGAAGCAGCAAAGCACAATGGTGAGCTCAGTGAGCTCCTCCTGTGAGCAGACTTACTGATACTTATGTAAGACAAGAGGGTCAAGCCCTCAGAACATCTCTGGAAGATACTGAACTTTCCAGTCACTTGAAGTCACACAGTATTCAACATCTACCTCCTGACAAGGTGTCTAACACACCTCAGGAGTCATGTGCCTTGTTTCCTAAACAGAAACACACTAAGAACATAAAACTTACCAAGATGGTAGTGACTACTATAGTTCTGTTCTCCACAGATGAAGTGTCATTAGAGGGCAGCTGATCTAATGCTGGCACGTATCTTTCATACTCATTCCAATAACCAGCCTATAAAAATGGAGATTGTTACCTCATTACATACCTTTACAAGGACTCTGGTACCTGAACTTGTAAGAGCAACTGTCAAAACCCATGGCTTTGTAACATTTCTCATTCACTGTTTTTGTCATTAAGGAACTACATTAGCTTTACATCCACTTCCTTAAAGAAATAATGTTCTCAAGCCCAGGAGCAAATCAGCACAAGCCAAATCTAAGTGAAAATACATATTAATCTCCCTATCTAAGCTCACATCATTATGGTGCCTGTGGAATAAATTCCCATGTATCCACAGCATAAGAACATACTACAGATAAGAAAATAAACTGCACAGCATTCTGAGTAAAATTCTCTGATTTTGTAATTTTTATCCAGTACATCCCCTGCAGGCCTGAGCTGGCTTCAGAGCAGATGCACAGACATCATTAGCGATGCAGGCACAGCCGCATTATCTCCAGCGCGGGACACAAAACCCCCTGTGAGCACGAGGTGACTTTATCAGCTGGCTGGTGCTGACCTTTGGCTGCATCAGTAGACTATCACAATAGCTTCTGGATTTTCTGCACAGCACAGAAGTAACACTGTTCTCTGCACTGTATACCTTTCTGAGTGACTGGGCCATGTTTGGAGGTATTTAATTATCAAATGTGCAGAAATGTTTAAGGAGTCTGAGTGGTGACCAAGCAGGTTAAGTACCTATCTCCAGGTGAAATCAGGGGATTTAAGAGACTCAGCCACACACATTCTTCTCTCAGTACTTTTGTGAATCTGTCTACCTAACTATTTTTGAAAATCTGCCTTAAACTTCTTTTATAACAATATATCTAGGTAACTATCCCACTTAGGATCTATACTTTATTTAGGAGACAAGAGAAAAAGTATGAAATTCTAATTAAAACCAAACTTATTTTCTGTTAATTTCAGAAGGTTTCACTGGTTCCAGCTTTACTATGGATTTAAAGCCCAATATGGAGGGGGAGGGAAAGAGGGAGAGGAATTTAGAAGATAGGACTAAGCACAGGACCTGACAGCAGGTACTATGCTTGTCAGTGAAAAAGCTCCAGAAGGGTTTTAAGGGAAAAAGTTGTGTTTTAAGTTGATGTGGAAACCAGTGAAGATGTTAAGCAGGGCGAATAGTTTAGTCCAGGAACAAGGTTCCTGGCACAGGGAAGACAGCAGAAGGAGGACCCTGTTATTACGCTGCGTCTCTGGTATTTTTGAATTTCTTTAGTTTGTCGGAATAAATATTTGTGAAGATGTGAAATCTGGATCCATGTCTTGAAACTCACCCTCCGTGATCCAGCAGCTTTCATTTCATACACATCAATTGTGTAATTTGTTCTCCGCCCATAGGTGTCGAACTGGATGTTCCCTGTCATTCCTTGAACTTGCACCTTGAGGAAATAAACAGAAAAATATTTTCAAAGAAGATTAACTTTATATTTTATCTATGTAAGACACTTGTACTGCTTTTGACACAGCCAGTTGTATCGTTCAAAACAACCTCAGTCCTCACTCTCTGAGTTCCAGCTGTAGATATTTGTTAGCACTCAGCTGGTGACTCACTGCCAGAGTGAGCTGCACTTAAGTGAAATTAGCCGTGCAGGCGTGTTAGATACAAGAAAGACTGATTCTGCCATGCTTGGTCACACTGGGTTCACTGGTACAGGACAGAGCATCAGAAAGGCACAAGCAACAATTAGTAGAGTTAAACCCCTCACAATACAGCACAGAGTGATTTGCAGTACAGATGAGAATGACATATCATTGCTCATTCTGGGCAGTGCTTTATTTTAAGATCAGTCCCAGTGCAGGAGAAAGGAATGGATGTCTTCTCTGAATGAGCACAGACAATTGTCTCTACTGCTTATGGAGTTTTGGTCTGTCAGGATGGATGGGTGTACAGACAGTAAGTCACTATCATTACCTACTCACATGAATCATCTGAAGGGGAAGTATAAAGCACTTTGTTTAAAAAAAAAAGTCTTTCTTATTTCCCTGTATGAAAGGATAAGGTATTTTTGTTTATCACTTACGAACACTGACAAGCTGTCATCTCAGGCAGAAAAGGTAACAATCTTAAACTTCAGTAGGGACAAATTAACTTTAATATTTAGCAAAAACTAGAAGTTACAGGAAGAGGTGATGCTAGACTTGTCAAAGGCAAACTGTTCAGGGCTGGTAACTGATTTGCTGTTCACTGTTAAGAGATGATGTATGAGGCTACATAAAACAACCAAAATTCCATGGACCCCAAAATATCCAGAAAGCCAAATTCACACTGACATATAGGGAGCTTCTTTTTATCAGTAAGTGGATTTGAATCTTTCTTAAAATAGTTTATATCACTATGGGGGACTGGAAAAAAAAATCTGAGTTATTCCTGTCTCCAGAAAGATAGAGAGATGAATTGCACTTTGAAAACCAAATTTGACCCCAAGAGGTCTTATCAACTGTGGACTGAGCAAATGCATTTGTAGGGCAGTTGACACATAAGCTGCATCCAGATGTGAGCTGCTGTGCCTGCCTTTGGCATTTACTGGAAGCTGTCTGGCTACCTTAGCACAGCAGTGAGTGGGTGTTTCACAGAGCTTGTTACACTGCCTTCATCCTGATGCACATTGAGACATGAGCTTTGTGCACTGGACACCTTTTGGCTTCAAACTTAATTTGTTTCTATCAGTGGTGGGGAAACTCATCACTTTGTGAAACCTGGCTGCACTGAGGCAGGAAGGCTCGCCAGGACTCAAACACTTCGGCTGGCAGCACGTGGAGGCAGTCACAGAGTGACTATTTTTAAGTGTCCAGATCTATTCAGGTAAACTGTCTGCCACTGACCTGATGTATTAGAACCAGCTTCAGAAACAAAGATATGCACCGTTTTCAAGGCTATTGGGAAGAAGTTTCAAGTAAAGCCTAATCATCTTTTGCCAGCAAGATGACTATAGTGAGGCACTGGACCTTCTGCTGGCACAGGACAGATATTTCAAGGATATCTTGGGAAAAACATTCTTATCTGAGTTGATGATACAGAGTGGAGAGGAAAAATTATTAAATCATTGTTTTTTTTCTTTTCCTTACCAAAGATTCAAGATCATTGTCTGAACAGAAGGAGAGAAGGTGATAGACAGGATGGGTACTGGAAGAACATGTGGGATGATCTTAGGCAGCTCTTGTTGGAGGTGTGTGTAAACCTCACCTACATGACTCTGAATAGCTATAACAATTCAAGGCAACCAGACCAAGTCAAACTTCTGCATTTTTTGCTAATCATGAGTTTGCTTTTTTATATCTTTTTTAATATGCTTTTAAAATAAATTCTTCTAAATAAGGGAGTGTTCAATTGCAGTGTTGGTTTTCTCTATTGACATGAATACCTCGTGTATCAGTACAGTACAAATCCTTTATTGTGAAGATTGAATTTAGGTATTTCTCTTCAGAAGTCTGTAATGCTATGTTAATGAATGTGCAGTTATGGAATATGTTAGGAGGTGAAAAAATGGCATAAAAAAGAGCTCTGGTTCTTTTTATGTGAGACTAAACCATCTCAGTTTTAAGAGTGGTATAATCTGATTATAACCACCCACAACTCATTATAATATTCTGATATAATCCTTCCAATTTGGTAGCTGAGAAAAAGCAGTAATTAAGCTAAGTGTATGAAGATTGAGTTAGGA
This sequence comes from Rhipidura dahli, assembly GCA_013399225.1. NCBI lineage: Eukaryota > Metazoa > Chordata > Aves > Passeriformes > Rhipiduridae > Rhipidura > Rhipidura dahli. The sequence goes on from VXAC01000504.1 coordinate 912,132, forward strand.
TTTATTTACACCTAACATCAGCTTAATTCTGATCTCATTCCAGTTCTATGTCTGCATTAATATAATCAATGCTCACAGGTTTTTTTGAGAGTTATTTGAGCCAGATTAAAAGCACCAGTCTTGTCTTTTTTATCTACAAAAACATTATCCATTTTTTCCTGTTGTCACTTGCTTTAGCACAAATAGCAGACTAAAAAGAGTTAAAAATCAAAAAAATTAAGGACATAAGTGAGGTAGGGTCCCATGTCATAACTAATGTTAGGGATAAAAAACTGGCCCTGCAGAAGGTAATCTGGCTGAGTGCAAAATTATGCCAGGAATCAGAACTGGTTGGAGGCTAAACTGTTCCCAGGTTCAGGTTGCTGCTTAGATCTATCAGTACTGCTATGACCAACAACAATTTCTCCACTGTTTTAAACCAATCTGAATTGACTTTTTAACTTGCAATTTATTAAAACTGCACACTTGTTTAAGTTCATAAACACATCTATCCCTGCAAGAACTACAAAACACGTGACAAAAACCCAGTCTAGTTCTGTTAGTCAGATTTGCAGGCTCAGCCTGACTTTAGAAAACCCCAATACAAGTTTGATTGCAAAATGGCTCATTCTCACTCTCCTGGGAAGCTGGGGTACTACAGGGGATCTGGGGGATTGCAGGTGCTCTGGTGGGGACAGTCAGACAGCTGCTGCATCAGTGCCAGAGGGATTTTGGTCAAAGTTTTGAGAGCTATGTAGGTTATGCCTTGCCCTCTAGTGAATATAGTTTATCCATCCTTTGAAGTTCATCAATAACTTTGTTTTTACTTTTTTTTCCCTCGAGGAGCTTCAAGCTGCTTGTGTGAGTACAGAAGCTCTGGTACATGGAGCAGGACACAAGCACTACAGAATTGCTGCTGTCATTCTTCAGCTGTTACCTTTGCCCTTACCATTTTCAGTGCTCTTTCTATATCAATTCCTTGGCTCCATGGCACTGCAGGGTTAGCCAGGCAGTCTCCAGCACTGCCTCTCCTGGAGACATCCACACGCTGCCTTCGGAGGTACCGGAAAGCCTCTGCTATGACCAGGACTGCATCATGGGTCAGTGCAGATGTGTACTGCAATTGATACAAAGAAAATATGGTGACAAACTGCAATTTTAGAATTGCTCCAGGTGTATCAGGTCAAGTCCTCCTTTTTGTTAGAACAGAATAATCATGCTTGCAGACCCCTTTGCTTGCTCTCTGTCTTTCAGCTGGTGCTTTATAACAATTTCACCCTAATTAACAAATTAAAATTAAGTCAGCAATTAAAAAATTAAAAATATTTTCATTCTGTATAGCATATAGCAGCAAAATAACAATACCACTTCATAGTTGCATAAAATTTCAATTTAATTGGAAACTTGCTCATCTAGATGAGTTTACTACAAAAGTCTGCAATTCCATGCTGGACCATACTGATACCAAAGAAAAGCTCATATCTGAGTTTTTGCTTTAGGTTTGTTTGTTTGTTTGTTTGTTTTTAACAAGATTGCCAAGACAGCTTTGAATTGAAGTTAACATAAATCATTTCTGTTTGGATCACAATTCTGATTAGGTAGCATCTGTGGCAAGGAATAGATAAGATTACTTTTCTTAGAAAACAGCTATACAAGCAAGTAATCACAAAACATACACTTTAGTCATTACATCTCCTTGGTAATTCCCCATCTGCCTTCCCTTACTCCATGATAAATCTGCAGAGGGTGGTAAGCTCTGTGTAGCAGCAGCTCTTGAACAAAACCCCCAGACAACTTAACTTACATGCTCCTGTTGCTGCCAACTTCATTCACTGCTTGTTGCATGTTATCTGGTGACACCCCCCCAGGGCTATAAATTTAGTATCACCTACGAAATGTAATCGAAGAGGTCTTTTTTCCATATTTTTTCCACATTTATCTGTTTGTCTGAAAGTTCTTCCCTCCTAGAGTGGCCTGGGCTTTGTACATGACATCCCTGGGTTCCACTGGAATTACAGAACACCTGTAATTTCAGGGTCTGTGTAGAGGAGACCCTCTCAGCATGGACCTACTGGGAGTAATTGAATGTGCTCAGTGAGAGCAGATTTCAAATCCTTTGGAAGTGGTCCTCAAAATCTCCCCATCATTTGTAAGAGAACGAAGGAAGAAATGAAGAATGGAAGGTGCACCTGCTCTTCTTTTGGCTTTCTGTGGTACCATAGAGATCCTGCCTCCTGAGGAACCTCATGCTGCAGTTCAGGCCACAAGACCTGCTGCCCATGTGTGAGTTAGAAAGGTAGAAATCCAAGTTTCAACTGCTTGTTCAGCTACTCTCGTTGGGGATAAAATTTATTATATTCAGAAATTAATTTTATCCTGTAGGGCACGATAGCACAGGGAGATTCTGCATTTCTTAAAACTGAGTATTATCTTACTACAAGTTCTTCAGTTTGATATCAAGCCATAGAAACTCTGCACAGAACAAGGTATGTCTGCATGTGCAGATCAAGAGAATTGTGTCTGATAAAAAACAGTGCAGAGGCTGGGCTGTGAAGAAGGTTATAGAGCAGACATTTTACTGAGCTTTAAATGACAGCAGTTTATAAACTTATTGGGAGTGGGTGGTGGTTCCTGCTCTTACTGTACAGCACAGACACTCTTCTGATCCTGCCAACCTTTACCTCTCCCTGTGATGCTTTGCAATAATCACTCTCTCCTCTTTTAGAAAGTTAACATTAAGGTTATACATCACAATCCACAGAACAATACAGAAGTAGACAGTAGTTTTAAGGTATTTGTTCCTGTATTAAAAAAAAGTCTTGTAACAGCTGTCCAATCAAGCACTACATAAAACTTACACATTGATAATTTTTTCGGCAGACTGCGTCAATTGTCAGTAACGTTAATGCAGTCCCTTCCAAGTCATGCCAAGAGAGCTATCTAATTTTCTACTTTATTTGAATTCTACTTATAAATGCATGAGCATGCAAAGAGAAAAAGAGAGAAAGAAGGGAAAGGCTGATAAAATACAGAATAAATTAAACATCAGGGCTTTAATCTCTAGGCAATTTTATTTCCTAATCAAAAATATTGTACATCAATTTTTAAGTATGCTTTTTGTCTGATTGACAAATACTGTGCATATTTCTATAATGAGTTGTACATTTGTGGAAAAGTAATGTAATCTTTGTGTTTCTATGATATACTTAAGATTCTTTTTTAAGGAGGGAGACTAATTTTTTCCTCAAGGTAAATTGCTTTCAAGTGGAATAAAAACATCTCAGGTTAACTTAATATATTTCAGAGCTTTTAAGATTAGTATGATACTTATCTTCACTTCTGCATCACTGCTAGGAAGCTTTAGAAAGCAGGACTAAGTCCTAATCCACATGCAACAATACACTAATCCCACTAAACAGCGGGGCGTCTGTTTGCCTTTCTCTGCTTCCTCTGAAATGCCAGCAAGGCTGTGGGATGGCGTGGGATTAAGATAATTTTCCTCCCTCACAGAAATGACATGATCCCAGGGATGGAAAAGTATCACTCCAAATGGCACCAGACATTCATGAATGGCACTGCCAGAAAGAGCAGAACCTCGTAAGTGTTTCTGATTCTGTCTGTACCCCAACCCAGTGCTACTGCCTACCCTGGTGTCCTCCATGCATGGAACTGGACTTGATTTTTCCTTCCTATCTAGTATTTTAATGCTTTCCTAAATTTTGTCTTACTCATACCAAGAAATTTCTCCAGTTTATCAAAGTAATTTTGAATTCAAAATCTGTTCCATCAAGGTGTCCTTCCCAAATCAAACAGAAAGGCATGAACTATCTCACCAGGGCAGTGTTCTTAGGTTTGGTTTCCCTGGGGCATTCTGTATACTACCAGACCCAGGTTTCATTCACCTATGGATAGTGGTGAAAAAGAACAAATTGCCCCAAAAGAAGAAGAGAAAGAAGGAACATAATAGGAACATTATTAATTTCCAATGGTCCTAGAAGAATTTATGACTTCTCTTTCTGGACAGAGTTTCCCTGATGCACTCCTTGACTGCACAGTGAATAGCAACCCTCTCTATGATAGAGATGGTGGGGCAGAAAAAAATCTGTGTGAGATACAAACAGTTTGCAAGTCTCCTAGTAAGAGATGCATTTACTTCATCTTTCTGTGACAGTTTTGGTGAACCTGGGACTTTAATTAAAAAAATTTTGAAGTTTTATTGCTCGCAGTTATAATAGTCAGACTGTTTAAGTAAAGGAAAGTCCTGCAAAAGAGAAGGTTAGATTATAAGGGCAACTGGCAGCGGTAACTAGGAGGTGGCAGTAGCTCCTCAGTGAATCCAGAGCCATTTCATTTTTCATGTGAAATTCTCTATTACCATTAAAATGGACTAGTAATCCACATTTTGCATCTAAAACCTAACCTAACTAGCCCCCATATCCAGCATAAGACTAACTCAAGAGGTTCAAGTTCCAAGTTTTTACATCCACAACACAGTGACAGGATTTGCAAGACCAAGCCTTTGCTTCTGAGGAACTTCCACCACAGTGGGCACTTTTGTCTAACAGCCTCTGCCTCTTTCTTCTGGAAGGGCAGGGAGTGTTGTGATGTGTTCTCATCAGGGATCTGTATCATACTCATGCACATATCTGAGGTTAAAAACTCCCACAGAATTGTTAAAAGCATATCATGTCCATCACTGACAGGTTAAAATAAATACCTTTAATGGTGAGTTTTTGGCTTCGGGGAATTCCCTTTCATCAAGCCTCATCCAGCGCTGTAGAAATTGTTGAACCATTGGGTTTTCATTATTAACAATCTGGAATCCAGTTATGTTGGCACCTCCATGCATTACTCTCTCCAGAACAATATCTGTAAAACCCTGGGAGGACACATGTAGGGAAAAAAGAATCATTGTCATCCAAAGCCCCTTTCCCCTGGCTCAGTTTTACCTGCTACAAATACAGCACAAAAGACACTGATTATTGTCCCTCTTGTTAGCTGAAAATATTCTACCAAGGAGACAACTACTACCACAATTAGGATAGTGGTATAGAATAGAATTTAAAACATCTTCTTGTTCTTTGAAATAGAAAACTTCCCTTTTGGGTTGTGGCAGTGTATTAGGCAATGCTGGTCAGAAAGAAAACAGCAGGGAAACTTGAAGTACCATTTCCTCTTTTGTCCTGATCATGGTGAGAACTGGTCAAGGGCCTCAAATTCCTTTGGTACAGCAAAGTGAACACAAAGGTTCAGCACTGGGAAAGAAAACGACTCAATCTCTTGCCAGGCAGTTTTCCATCCCAGCATCACTCAGCATGTCACGTGCAAGCAGAACGGGATGATTCTCTCCCACTCTGTTGTTATTTATACCTGAGGCAGTAAATTGGAGTCTTTTTGATTAGTATGACTTGATTGCACTCATGTTTATCTGAATGTCAATGGTTACACATACTAAAAGGCAACCCAGAATAAGAACCTCTGTATTTCTATGCACGAGCTAATCAGTGAGATCATGATGCTTCTTCTAATGCACAATGACGCATCTTAAAGTCATACAGTACTTACACTAAAGAAGGATAGTTTAAAATTTGTCTTTTCTGCTTTAATCACACTAAAACATGGATACAGAGAATCTTCAAGTAATTAGGATTGTTAATCAGTAAAAACTCAAATTTTTCCACTCGTAGTAGACAGAGACCTAAAAATGAGTCTTCCTGCATGATTAATTACAGTACATGACTTTTTGTAAGGAACTTAAGTAGATGGTGTTTCAAAAGCATCACAAACATCCCTGAAAGTCAGTCCTACCCTCCAGAAGAAGCTTTGATACAGACAGAAATGTACTGCCTCTTCCTGGTAGGTCAGCACACAGGCACAACCCTACACTCTGAAATACAAAAGAAAAGCTAAACAGCCTTGGTGGTTTACTTGATGGAATTGTTCTAATTTGCAGGTTTTTACCACTTACACTCAAATATGCTACAGTTATTTTTCCTGGGGTGCTTAAATTCAAAATACATCATATAGAAGTCATAAGTATATACATCATATACAGTCACAAGTATCTAATTTATGAGTATAGAAATTAGTGGAAAACATAATTAAACTATTACTTTAAAAGTAGTAGAGGACATGACATTTTCTGACAAAAGAAAGACCATAACTGAGTAGAGATGACATAAAAGTTCTAGTATTTGCTCAAGTAACTTCTCAAAATCCAATAACTCATCCATGCATTTCCACTTCCTGATTAAAATTTCGACAACATGAACAGAATCTTTTACCCTCTAAAATGCAGCTATACTTTCCATGAAGAAAAGATCTTACCAGGTTAGCTAACATGTAGTGATAGCCTCTAGAATGTTTGCCAAGGATTACAACCTGTGTGGAGAAAAACATTGCATATTATTCAGTTGTAAGAAGATGACTCTTCACTAATGCAGCAGAGACAGAATGAGCATTTCGGTAACGTCCCATGTTCAATCCATGGGCAGCACGAGTACTCCAGACCCGTGGCATTACAGACAAGATGCTTGCAGAGATGACCTTACCTGGCAAATTCACTCTTGTGGTCACAGTGTCCTCCCTGCTGAACAACTTAATTTTAGTTATCAGTTCAAGTATTTCTGCTCTGAAATGAGGTAATACTGTATCTACCCAAGTAAACTCCAGTTTACTTTGTTCCTTGTTCATGGAGTGTAGGAGAGGTGCAGGACACAGCCCAGCAACTCACTGTGTTTATTAACCTGTACCAGCACAGCAGGGCTGGGTAGGCTCCGAGTTGTACAGGGAGCTTCCTATAAGAACCCTGGCCAAGCCTTGTCATACATGAATGTCTAAAGTTAAATTCCCAAAGTTATAAGCAGTGACCTTCATTGCCTTTTGACAGCTTTCAAAAGGCCTGAAAACTTGTCATTTCCAGCGCATCTAAATGGACACATCTGACCTTACATGTTTTGTCAAAATTGTTACTAAATGTTATGTTGCACATTCCACTAAGCAACATCTCCTGCCCTCGCTGACCTCATTTGGGCATCTCTCTGTACAAACAGTCATTAAATGGAATCACTTAGAGACGAAAGGGCAGCAGGATGAACTCGGCAGCTGGATTCGCTGAGGATAACAGGGAACAGAGGAGGCAGCACTGTCTGGCAAGCCTGAACTCTGCCATCCTGTGTGCTCACCCCCACCCCAGGAATGCTGTGCTTTTGCATAAGGAAAGAAAACACACACTTCCCATGTCTACACAGCTGGCTGCTGGCTCACCAGCAATGTCCCTTGTGCAAGACTGTGCCCTTGCTTTCAGATTATAATCTCAGAAACATCCATCCAGTCCCACAGCCATCAAGTAGACCAAAATCCACCAGTAAGAATTTAATTTATAACTGTGGTGATTGCATGTGTGTCAGGACATAATCCATTTTACCCAGGCTTGCTGGGTTAAAAATAGCAAACATGATGCTGGCAATACACACAAGTATTATCATAGTATATATCCTACAAGCAGCTCAAGCAAACAGACGATGCTTTTTGATGGAGAATCATCTGAAAATCTATACGTAACCATACAAACGTACTCCGTGGTCACAGAAAAACACTCCAAACATCACACTTCAAAAGACAACATAACCACTTAAGTCTTTGCTAAAAACAGATGACATTTGAATCACTGACTTTAGATATACTGCTGAGCCTGCTCAAGTTCTTGATTAAATTATTAAGTTCCCAATTGCCTCTTTGGCTAGTATAGTCCTTAATAGATGCCATTTCTTTTAAATTCGCATTTAATTCTGTAGAAATTTGCATGCTTCCAGCAGTCTGAAAATAAATTGCTGTTCAGGTCCTCTTGAGAACTGTATGTACACTCTGTTGGTAGAAAGCATCTGCTTTCCTACACTCACATTTGTTTTCTGTGGAAATGTGCAGGCTTCCTTCAGATCATCTGGTGTGCATGCTATTTGCATACTGAATTCTCTGTATGTTTTAATTTCACCCTAAAGGCAGGTTAGAGACAGAAAACTTATTTAAGAACAACAATACTCTTTGTGGTTTTAACCTTACCAACAAATAAGGAAGCTTTTACATTTCTGTTCGGAAATGTGTTCATTTCAGAGAAAAGTATCATCACAGATGGAGTCAGAGGCTATAAGAAAAACATACATGGAGCTGCTACAGACATCAGGAGCAATGCTGCAAACAGGAAATGTAGGACTCATTAGCATAGATCAGACTCAACTTTCGTCTCATCTGTTGTCATGTCTTCAAAATGACTCTGTTTATTAGACCTTTGAGAAATCCAATGTACTACAGTCAAGCTTTAATTCAAAAAGCATCTTTCAGAAGTGACCTGCCAGCATTTCTATTCATACAATCAACCATGTTGGCTCATAACTACTGAACTGGATCTTAACAATGTGTTTAAAATTCATTACACACTACACAGCTGTCCTAAATCTTAACAAGTGCAACTCTCCTCCTCCTTCACTTTCCACCCTGTAACAACTGTCCAGCATGTTGAAGGGAGCTGCTGGATTAGTGAGCCCAGCAGAAACAATCACCGACACGTGTGACTCCCAGGGGAGCAAAGCGATGGATAAAGCTTTTTTATGAAGAAGGCAAACAGGAGTATAACAGTATAACAGGAGTATAACAAATAAATCTCATCAACTGCTGATATGTTGTGAAGCTTATACAGAAAGTGGGATATTGAACAGTGGTGGTGAATAGAAAGCCAGGATTACAGGGCAAGGATTTCACAGAGCTACATGTCTTTCGTAAGTTTGAATTCTGAGACTTAATATTGCTTTCACCTTGACTGAAAGAAAAGCTTATAAGATTTTACACTGAACAAAGAAGTGAAGAGAGAAGGAGAAGAGAAAAAGTGGCTGGAAACCATAATGAATAATTCAGATTTCAGATCCCTCATAATTCTTGTTTTGTAGATAAAAAGATCATAACGTCAGGTTTGATACAGAATCAAATAAAGTTTGTATTTTTAATTAACTCTTTGGATATTTCCAATTAATTAAGAGAGTATCTAGAGGGAACATAACTAAAAAGTATCTGTTTTCAAAATAAAAGTAGAATCTGCTGGTCAGCACCAGCCATACTTGAAGTACAGACCTATATGTCAGATTGAGAAATTAAGTCAGCATTGCCAATTTTTCCTTTTGCCTAGGTGAATTATTTTTTGAATGCAAGCATGAAGACAATTTGGTTTCCACTGCATCAGTCATCATTATAATAAATAGGCAACTACAAATTTTTGCCTTAGGTGTTAGATGTTTTTTGCAGTTATTAGTTCAGCACTAAAGATATTAACTGGCTAATATCAAGTTGGTGTGAACCACTGTGGTATTTCTAGAGCAATAATGACAATTCTCTCATAAGGACACCCATGTCTTTCCTACACTGGTGAGCTCAGAATTGTTCACAACATTTCAGATGCAGCCTCACCACTGCAGAGTCTAGTGACCTGCTGACCATGCTAATCCAATGCAGCCCAGGATGCTGTTGGCCTCCTTTGCTGTGACAGCACAGTGCTGGCTTGTGGCCAGCTTGACTCCCAGGACCCCAGGATCCTTCTCTGCAGAGCTGCTTTCCAGCCAGGAAGCCTCTACCCAGGTGCACAGGGTTATTCTTCTTCAGGTGCAGGACTTTGTATTTCCCTTTGTTGAACTTCATGAGGTTCCACTCTGCTCACTTCATCAGTCTGTCAAATATCGTAGCACAACTACTTGGTGTGTCAAACTTCTCTTAATTTGGTATCATCTGCAAACTTGCTGAGACTGCACTCCATCCCACAGATCCCTCAGAGAGAGGTTAAACAGGATTAGCCCCAGTACCCTCATAGTACCCCAAACAGTAACCAACCTCCAGCTGGCCTCTGTGTTGCTGATCACAACCCTCTAAGCCCAGCAGTTCAGTCATTTTTAAATCCACCTTCCTGCCTCTGTGGGCTTTAATTTTTAAAAGTCATTGAACAGTACAGGCTAAGAAGATATGCTTGCACTTTTACTGAGAGAAGGAGCTGTCATGACTTTGGCAGCGGTGACAGGAAAATTACCATGTCCAATTAATACCTGTTAGGAGCATATCTTCACTACAGTTGAATCCACTGCCATGTGGTCAGTTTAGTCTGTTTAATCAAAGTTATTTATCATCCTTTATTTACAAATGAAAAAAGAAAGAAAAAACTAGATCACAAAAGGACAGACTACCTCAGAGTACAGCTCAGACTACGATATTTTATGAGTCTATTAGATCTTTCCATAACACAAAATACTGATGCTGACAGGCAGCATTGCCACAAAGAAGGTCTGAAAATTTTTACTGTGCTTTTCATACCTGACAAGTGGCAGAAATATGCCACTTTAATGGAATGACAGGCAGAGATGTGACCTGCCGTAATGTGTCTTTCCATTTTGACCATATCTGGGAACAATGAGGCAGTGTTAACTCTAGAGCTCTTCTTTCCTAGGTTTTAGTAAGACAGTAGTAAGAAAAATGAGATTTCCTGTAAGATCAGAGTTAAAAAGTATTTTGTTGTCTTTGCTGAGGTTAACTGTACATTAATTTGGGTTCCATTGTTACAAAAAGCCCACACTTAAAAAAGAATCTATTGTTTTTCAATTATACATGCACATTTCTGAGGACAGGAGAACTTAGCTACATCCAGTTAGACAATAATGTGCCCTTATACCTTGCTATAGAAATACAATCATGACACCTTTGCCTTCAAAGTAGTAAGCAAATGTCAGAAGTGATCGCACAATTCTTTCTTTCCTACAGCAAACAAGCAAAACTGATAAATGGACCCAGGGCTAAAAAAATTTTAACAGCATAGTCAGGATGAGCTATCAGCGTCGATTGCACTTCATGGGAACAGAGGGATATCAAGCACAGCAACAACTGTATGGCAAACCTAAATTATTGTGGAGCCCACTGTCTTGTCACCTGGGTAGCAGGTCAGGTGTTTTCCAGCTCCTATCCCTATTGAAAGCATTTCTGTTCGGAGGATGGAGTTACTTGAAGCCTACCTGAGATCTCAGCAGCTCCTACCTATATTGGATTGAATGACTGAGAAGTTGTGCCTGGTGATGCAGCACCCTATCAAACCAGTGGTACTGGCTGATTTGTCTTCAGGACAAAACCAAGAAAGGAGAGGAACAGAATATCAGGGTGATCATCCAACTAGTTTAATAGAAACTGAAGGCAAGGCCCAAAAAGTTGCCAGTATGTTGGCAAGATGTTTAACCTCTCTTGAGTGCCATCTGCAAGTACAGCATCTCAGCTCTGTTTCTACTACTCGGAAAAAGGAGGAACTTATGGAGCACTTCAGAGTCCTCTCCCTGGCCTCCTGCCCACCCTTCCTGCAGTGGGGGAGCTGCCTAGGGGGCCTGCAGCCACAGCACTGCAGTTCTCTGCTTCAGTGCACTGTAAACAGCAATGCAGTCACCTCCTAGAGTGTAACCATGTGAGCAAAGGACAGTAGTACACAATCATTCCTCACTGCTTGCTCTGCACAGGTCACGCCTTGTCATGTAAATTTTCCAGACAGGAGTAAGAAAAACAGAAGGAGAACAGAAAATAAAAATTCTCCTGCGGGAACAGGACTTTCCTCATCTAACCAGATATCACAGTAAAAATAAGATCCCTTGTAACCTCAGTAGCTAAATTTTACTATAAGCTTGCAGAGCCCACTCACCTGTTTTCCAATTTACACACAAGCCTCTGAAGGACGACCAAATTCCCTTTGAGGATTATAAACACTAGACAAAGTTCAATCTTCCCTCAGTAAATTTATAAAAAAGGGCTTTTCTGGTGTCCCAATTTTGTCTCTCACACCAACACCACCAGTGCCAATATCCTGGGGTTCCACAGGAACCACAATCTCATGGTGACAAAAGACATATCCCAGCTACTGGTGGTCTGTCACTGCCAAACAAGGGATGCCTGTCCTGCCTTTGATTCTGCAGAGACAAAACCCTTTCCATATTCTGCAGGAGCTGCTTCCCTCATACAAATGGTCAAACCCCCATGACTGTAACTATAGTGCAAACCTAGGGAGGTGATTTATCTCTTCACTTGGTATTAATGGGACAGGAATCTGGCCACCAGGGATAGTAAAATAATGATGATGCTGTAAAATATACAGTAAACAATGATTTCATTTACATGACGAATGAGCACTATATTACATTTGAGTTAAATATTAAATGAAGAATGTATTAAATATTAAGATGAAGATTCCACACACATATGATTTGTTGCAGATAAAATAACTGAATATATATTTGAGATTAATTCATCCACCATTTCAGAGCCTTCAAACCCTTTAGAGAATCTCACAAATCCACACACAATCCCAATTGATGTATTTTGTATTTTTGTGTAGTGTATGGACCTAAGAATTTTACTTCCATGCTACTGCCAACTTACACATTTTATAACCAAATTCTCACTTTTCTCTATAACACAATATCAAGATCATTTGTTTGGGCATATAAAATGTTCTTCAAACAGCTTTTGGCTGTTCCGCAAAGTATCTCTCAGGGGAAGTTCTCTCCTAGAGAACCAGAATCTCCTAGGAGAAGAGGACAAAAATGTGCTTGGCAGAAGCAGGGAATTGATGCCTCTGAAGCACTTCATTAGTTTTTCCCCCTCTGGCCCCCTTCTTGTGTCCTTCTGTCCCTTGCCTCTCTCCTTCATGATAGTCACATCAAGAGTGAAATTCTGCTTTTAGGCCATCTCCAGATAGATGATGTTGTGCATTTTAGTCCTTGGAGGGTAATTAAATGCAACATCTGAAAGCTGTGTTGTGCTTCGTACTCCCTCCATATGGCTAAACCTTCTTTTCCCATAACTAATCTGACATTTGCTGATTGAACATTGTGTAGTGGAATACACATTTAATTTGTGCATAAAAGCTTACATTAGAAATTACTTCAGAAAAGAAAGCACAAACTGCAACATTGGTTCTGAGGGCATGATACTTTCTCCTAATTTCTTTCACTGAGGTGACAAAATTATCTGTGCTCTGAAAAAATTTCTTAAACCCATTTTCCTTGATATGACTTAGCAATATTGTCAGATTAACTAACTGTTAAAGGACATATTCGACTGCAAAACAACGGATCCCAAAGCACATGGAAAATAACAGTTTTATGATTCCTGGTAACTGCCATTCATAATCTCAATTATTTACTCTTTAAGTGGAATAAAATTCATTAAATAAACTTTCCATGAAAATTTCTTTTTTGTTCAGACACACAAAATCAGTGTTATATCTCTCAGGACTGCATCTCTCTTCACAACTCATCTTTCAATTCAAAGACCTTCATGTCAAAAACAATCAAAACTTAAGCTACTTTTCATCACTTCAAGCTAGTTCACTAAAAACAAGATCAGATACAAGGGGCTGTTACAACTACAACAAAAATTCTTTGTACCATATGAAAGGAATACTCAAAATTGCTGAGACCTTTCCCCCTTATTTTGCCAAGATATTCTCAAGAAAAGATACTTGTTCTCAGAAGCTTCCTTGAAGGGATGTGTCATATAAATTTTTAATTAGTGAATTCTTTAGATTCTTAAGTGAGGAGAATAAACTAAAAATCCATTTGTGTTCTGGAGAAGTTTTTGCAGCTGTATTTATGGGAAGCAAATGACTTGTTACGTATGTTACTCTGCAGTTTTTGCACACAGCCAATTCTAAGGAGATAATATTTAAATTGTCTATGCAGTTCTAGTATATTTTATAGGATATTCTACATAGGATATTCTAGAGAAATATCCTGCCTTGAGAAATGATCCCAAAAGATGATTTAACATCCAAGGAAGTTCCAGTACTTTTTTCAAGCCTCTATAAAATCCTAAGTTCTCATGAAATTTAAATTTCACCTAAAATTTCCCACAGAGGCTCTAGATCTCACAGAAATCACAGAAAAGTTGTTTTCCCTAGCAACATTTATGGTTATAGTTCCTTCCCACAGCTCCAATCCCGTGTAACATGGTCCCTCCAGAACACCATCCTCATTAACAGCTTCCCACACCCTCTCCTTATGCTGGCTGCCTCCTTGCTCCTCAGCAGCTCTTGTTGTAGAAAGTCCATATCAGGTTGATGAAAACCATCACTATCAAAGCTGGCTCCCAGCTTAGCATGCTTCCCTAAATTTCACAACACCTGAAGTCACTTTCACAAAGATTGCTAATAATAGTAATATTACATTTATTCTTAGTTGTCCAAACCTTCTGCAGAAGCCAGAAATGCTACACCGCTGTCACAAGGTGTGATGTGTCCACACCACTAGCAGGCAGCTCTTTAGTGCCCTTTGGATCATGTCCCCAAACCCTGTGGCACAGGGGAGTTGGAGATATCCAACTGTCCCTTTTGGCTTTCAATACCATGAAACTGTACATCCAACACCCTTTAGAGCACCCATGCAATCACAGACACACATAAACAATGCTGATTTCTTCTTTTCATGTCCTACAGTGTAAACAAAACTTCTTCAGTCTTAGCTGCTCAAAATATGAAAGGATCTACATCCACTGGGGGAAGAAAGGAATAATTAGGTAAGCTGAGTCACACAGTTTTCATTTTAAAACACACACAAATTTCCCATTTTCTCCATACTTCCCATCAGCATGTCAGAGTAAAATCCCAGTGTCATTCCCTGGAATTGGACCAAGTCCAATGGAAAAAGAATTCTGCTTATATAAACTATTACTGCACGTCAGGATCACTTCAAACTATTATTTGGATATAACCCAGAAGTGTCGCAGTAATTCAGTCCCAATGCTCACATGAGAATTTTTTGGAAAGGGTTTTGTACTGCAGAGGACTGCCTTAAAGCACACAAAAAATACTGAACAGTAGCCATTCTTTTTTTTTCCTTTTTTTTTTTTCAGCATTTCCTTTCCTTTTCAAATTACCTATAAAATTAAGAAAAAAAAGTCAGTGCAATCTCCTCTAGGATAGATAAGGTTACTATTTCTTACATTTTTTATTATAGACAGCATTTTACTGAAACTGGAATTCCACTCAATTTGCTTTTTTCAATGCTTTCAAAGAGTCTGAAAGGTGTACTCTGCTTCACTATAAGCAGCACTCTGCAATATTCCCCACATAACTTAGTGCATAAACCATGAACTGAAAAAGATTATGAAGAGTTAATTTATTTTCACTAGATTTAGTTTATGCAGCCGGGGTGGCTGTTTTACTCATATGAGATAATAAAGATAGAGCAATATTTTTCTTTTCTGATTCTTTACATGCATTTTCCCAGGACTGAAGATACTTGGGGTATTTTTAAGAGTCTATGTATATTGCTGATAATTTTACTTATTACGCATTTTGGAAGAACGAGTTTCCAGTAACACGTGCACCATTATACCTCCACATGCATGCCCATGGTGTGACACAAACAAATTTAATTTAGTAACATTAGCTTTTTTAAGACTGGGAATGTGTGTTTTCTCTAGAATTATTATGCTGCTTTCCAGCTTACTGTTTGCATACTGTGAGGTAAGTTTGTATTTGAGTTGAGTTGATGACTTATAAAGCCTGGTTTTCTATATATTTAGTCCAGGCTGCCCCTGATGTCTTTAATTTCCTCTCCAGAGGTAAATGGAATTGCACAGGTAAAAGGCTGGGGTAAGAGACAGGAGTCCCACATGAATGTATAATCACAAGCAGTGAGAGACTTGACTGAGATGGTACTTTGCCACAGAATGGCCTGATCCAAACCCATCTGGAGCCTGGAGCAAACGCATCACAGCTCTGATCACACTTCTGGACCTCATGTTTAGGGATGTCTCCCCACAAGACTGCAGCTATGAACTGTCAGGGTGTTGCAGACTGCACCACCAGCAGCTGGGCTCAAAAAGACAAGGATGGTGGCCCCCATTCTGAAAACCCTGCTGTCTGAACTGCAGTGTAACTGTGCCCTATGAAATGCACTTGGAAACACCTTGGTCCATGAGGAGCCCTGAAAAGCCCCAGCAGTTCTCCTCCTCCCCCAGATACATTATTTGTATCATACTGAAGCCATTAATCCCAGCTTAGTGAGAGGAAAAAAGAAAACCATTCTTGTGCAGCGTTTCTTTTACTGAGTTGGGACTTCTTCCCTTGTAAATGAACTGGTGAAGCACCAGCACTACCGCGCTGTCTCTGGTGATGTACAACGCCTGTTTGCACAGTGGTACTGTGTTATTACTATTCATTTTGATAGTGTGTTTCCTTCCTCTCCCTGCAGTTGGTTCATCTGAATTGTCGCCAAGATGGCTGGTTGCCTTGGAAACTAATTACGGAAAGCCTTTGCTTAGAAGCAGAGTTTCAAGCATTAAACTATTTGAGAGACAGATGCAGAAATTAAGGTAATGTCTGCTAAGATGAAAGGGCTTATCCTTTATGTATAAGAAGAAAGAACCACATTTAAATGCCAGGACTGAAACAAAGCAATTTATATACAAGCTGAATTTTAAAACCTGGAAGAGACGAGTGAGCAAGAGGTTTCAAAATAAGTCAGGAGCTTATAAGAGGTGACAAAGATTCCCAAAGCTATTAGAGATGGGGAGACAGACAAATAGGGAAGGACAAAAAACTCAGGGGATCACATGATGAATAAATTCTAGCCAGCTCTCCCTTTCCTTCAAATACTCTGTGTCTTTAAAACACTTCTTGTGAATGTTATTTTTGAAAAATACCTGTAGAACTAATGAAAGACCAAATCATCTCCTCCAGTCCAGTTATGTCACGAGAAGCATCCATGAGTACATCTGCTCCCAAAGCACATGAAATGCAGCAGGGAAAGCTGACTGCCAATGGCCCTCAGGGCCTCTGCTCCAGAGACGTGTCCACCATGGTAAGAATTAGAGCAGCTCAGATCGTGTGGACACAGGGTAGACAGTGAGTGGGACCCTCAGAGGGCTTAGGGCAAACACATGCACCATTTCTGTGCACTGAAAAGCTGCATAGGAAGGTGAACTATGCAGCAAATTGTGCTTTTACAGCTACCTATTAACCGAAGATCAAAGCAAATACAATCTCGGTATGAGCACGGTATCAGTTAAATATTATCTCCAGGATAACGGTTGACTCTCTACTTGCAACAGCATAAGTGAGCAAAGATTTTGGTTCTCTGTACATTTACTGGCATTGCAGAGGTTGCCATATAAGTATGACTGTAACAGCATAACTGCATACTACAAATATTGTGGTGAAAATATGCAAAACATTAAAAGAAGCTGTATATGTTTGCATTGGTGTGTTACATTTATCTCCATAAATTATCATGAAACAAAAAAAAGTAACTGCTACAATCACACAAAAATAAAAACTCTAATGTTGACTTCAGGTTCATATGTCCCTGGCACAAGAAACAAGAGTTGCTTGGCAGCAATCTTCTATATACAGCAGCTTCCACATTTACAGTGAGACATTTCTGGTATTAATTATTATTACTACTGATCAGATACCTTTAAAACTGTGCTTTAATGTCTTTTGAACACTTCTAAGCTTTGTGTGACATTACTTCAATCATTCTGCAGGATGACTAATAATGCTCTGAAAAATTCCTGTCATTTAGAACCTGTCTTGTTTTATGAAATCTGGATGATGGTTTTGGAGAGACATTTCTTTTTACAAGCTAGAAATTCTTTCCTCAGGTATGTGTGAAATGTGCTGTATATGGGGCAGATTAACCCAAGATGTTACTCTCTCTGCTTTAGCAATTCTTCTCCTGCTCTCTATGAGTTTCACAGCTGACAAGAACAGGCCCGTTAAGGCAGATACAGCTGTCACTTTTGACTTATGCCCATTCTTTACTTACTCCACTGCCTACGTCCTGAGGGTGACTGACCTAAGTAATTCCCCTTTCCTCCCCATATGCCCATATGGACTTGCGAGCTGCTGAAACTCCCTGGGTGTGAAAGGAAAGAAGTGACCTTTCATTCTGCTTTACATCCTGGTTTCAACAATACTCCTGGGTACCTAATGAAGAAATGTCCTAAATTTTAAGTTTCTAGTTCATTGGAAATGTAAAAATGAACTGTACCAGTTTCAGAGTGACGTTACACAACAATCTACAAAGCAGATACTCTCTTGGAGCCTCAGCTGAACCCCATCCTCTGATCCACACAGCTCCAGACAGAGGATAAATCAGCCTGTGACATGGCTGTAGCCCTGAGCCCTGGAGAAGGCGATGGGCACACTGCTCTGGAGGGTATGCTCTGAGCAGTGCAATACCTTCAGAAGACCTGGTACTGCTGGGCTTCAAAAGCAAGGCAGAAGCCGAAGCTACCCATAGCTCTGCTTCTGGTGTCCCTCGGCTTTTGTAGGCAATTGTATTTTAAATTGCTATGGAGAACACAGGCAAATCCCCACCAGACCATCTGTTTATAATGGAACACATAAAACAAGGAAGTTTACACGACAGCAGTCTTGAAATTTTTCAATTACATTTTTCTCTATTGTTATTTTTAATGACTGTTGGTCAACCCAATACTGCAGTTCTGTGTTTGTTCTTATGATACCCTAAATGAGAAAGCTGCTGTGCAGTGAGCACACTCCTCTGAGATCTGAGCAGCTCTGCAGAGAAAGGCAGCTGGGGCTGTGCTGAAAAACTGCACACCTCCATCTTAATCTCAAAATTTCAGAATCGAAGGTCAAGTCACAGTCAGTACTTGCACAGGACAGAGTTCAGTCAATCAGATTACCCTTCTTAATCCTAGAGATGCTTCACTTTAAGTTGTCTTTGACAGCCTGGCTGTCATTGTAAAACTTTGGGGATTGCATTTTCTTCTGTAATATTGCTTTTGCTTTGTGAGATGCTGTCACTCAATATGGACATTGCCTTGGAGCCTAACCTTTATGACTAAGTTTGGAGATAGCATCCTTTTGATAAAAGCATGCAGTCTCTGGCATAAACAGGTCTTTTGTAAAGTTTCCCCATTTTGATCCTGAATGGAGTTTCTTCCTCCTCATTTGCCCTCAGGAGATTTTCTTCAAAATGGACATAAAGCCACTCTAGTCTGAAATTCAGCTTATTATCCTGGGAATAAGAAAAACATATTTCTTAACTCAAAAACATGTCTCTAAATACATGGTTGAACAGGCTAAGGCTTACTGTTAGCTCTCTGAAGAAAATGTTCTTCTGTTTATGAGAATAAAATTTTATATCTATCTGTGAAGAAATACAGAATATTTTAGCATCAAGGGACAAGAAGTGTGGGGAGCTTATGAATTTTGCATGACATAAGTGTTGTTATCTGTATGCCTGAGAGGCCAGCAGATGATTGAATTGGATATAGTTTTGTTGTGCAAGGGGGATACAGACCTACATGCTCAGTGGTTATAGAACTATAGGGCAAGTGAAGACATAGATGGAAACTTACAGAGTAACTACTGATTTCTCTGCTTCCCCCTATTCTACAGCTGAAGAGGTTTGGGCAGGGTATCCAGCTCCAGGACAAAATGTAAGGCCCATCACAAAATCTTTTGAATGGGGAACAAAAACAGATCAGCCTGCAGTATGAAACTTGGCACAAAACAGGTTACCCAGGCAGAGTAGGAGCTGAGGTGCCCTCTCTCCCCGACGTTATATTTACAGCAGGGAAGATCAGGTACCAGATAGCCCTGAGAAGACAAATACTTCCTATGACAGGTTACAGATCTTTGAAATGTAGGGACATACACATGTGCCAAATGCTAAAGGCATATGGAATACTCAAGGTCACTGACCCACCTGGCGGTACATTGCTGGAGGAAGGTACAGAATATTCCAGAATGACCTGAAGTCTCAGAAGAAAATCCCCAGTTGTTTAATTGTCTCTAGATAAGCCTAAATTTTTGGAAGAGATGTATACCCGGGTCTGAACTGGTTGAAAAAAGGATCAAAGGAAGAGAAGTGCACACACTGACCAGCCTGATACAGGAAAAGAGGTCACTCTTACTGAATCCAAGCACCCACACAAAGCCATGATACATGGTTCCTGGAGCAGAGCACTGACAAGCTTGCTGAATGGGCTGGCCAAGAGCCCAAAGTCTGATAGCAAAGTCAGTGCATGTGTAGAATGTTTAGTGGTTTACAGTCTGTTTATTTCTGCTATGACTTTTCTTCTTGAATAAGTTCTATTTAAGCCTCTGAAATCCAGGGTCACTGGCAAATGCTGCTGCTGACTCAGAGAATGAAATAGCAGGTGCCACACAGCGACCACATAAAGCCCCTCTCTGGAGGGAGGCATCACTCTCAGAAGCTGATGGGAGGGTTGACCTTTGAAGTTGTGCTCCTAGGAGGCCAAAAAAGGGAGAGGGATGGAGAAGCAGCTGGGTTGAGGCAGCCTATACCAACCCTCTGGGGGACACAGTTTGTCCATCTCTGACATAGCAGCTCAGATGGGTGGAGTGTCTTCCTTTTGTTCTCACTGGGAAAAAACTTCAAACCCATCTGCAACCACGTATCAGCAAGTGGTAACAGGCTCAGATGTTAATGCTTCTCAGCCGAGCAGCTTTCCTAGACTCCACACACAGCACTGAATTGACTTTTTAAGCTGCAATAAAATGCTAGATTTGAAATATGCAAATCCAGACTTATCTCTCCCCTCAATAATATGCTATCAGCAAACACAGTTGACTAAAAAAAAGGTAACTCTCTACTCCCTTGAGCAAACTGGATGGATGGATTTAAATACCACACGTTTGTGAAAACTTTTAACTACTTTATGAGAATATAACAAGGTAAGCAGAGGAGATGGAAGGAAAAGCCTACAAACAGTAATTGTTCAGCTATCAACCTAGGGTGCATCCTCCATTACTGACTTTCCCTGCAGAAATTTAAGTCACTGCTTTTCAGTATCCAATTAAAAAACCTATGGAAATTGTTGACAGAAGATATTTTTAGCACTAGGGGCACCAGCTTGTACTCTAGAGTTTGGGGAAACCTGGATGCCCCAGTAGCAAATTTTTACTTAACAGATGCTAATCACATTGACAGAAGACTGAATCATACATTTAACAAAATTTAAACACTGGAGTTGAATTTAGAATAGTAGGGGAAGAAAAGAGTTGCCAGGTTTTTTGCTATATGGTTTGCTTGTTATGTAGCTTTCCTTTTAAGCACTGAAATAGTTTGACTTTTTTTCCTCTCACTTGGATAATAGAAGAAAAAATGAGAACAAATGTAAATGAAGTTAGATCTAACAAAAGGCCTGTTTCTCAGCCGAGAGTGGGCCCAAAGAGCTCTTTAAGCTTGGCTCAGGAGTGCTCTCCTGCAGCATTTTCAGAGAGTGGGCTGTGGGTAGGTATGGCATTTTGCATCTTTTCCAAGAACATGAGCAAACGAAAGAAAAAAAAAATAGAAGATTTTTACACTTTTCAGTATGAATTTCCCTGAAGAGAACACTCACCATAGTGCCTAAAAATACAGTGTAAAATGCAATGCTGTGTATTAGAATCACAACCATACCAGAGTTAGGGACCAGCATGGCTTGTGCCCTGTTCTCTTAAGCACCTTTCCTTGTTCTGTAAGTAGCAGCTATGGCCCCTTGTTGTCCCCACAGCCTGACCCTCAGTGATACACCTCAAAGCTTGACAGGAACGGAATATTTTGACAAGGAGCACAGTGAATATATTTTTCATGTTTCCCAGGGTTTATGGCAGTGAAGTCAGTTTGTTGGTAGTTTACAATACAACCTTTCTAAGAGATATGCTAATGTTTCATGAAATTTAAATGTTACTCTTCATCTATTCCATGCTATGAACCCACAGTTAAATTCATAAAGTGACATTAATCAGAGGGTTTTTCTGTCTTAATGCAAGTGAATTCCCCCATGCCTGTGAATAACCAAACAGTGTGGATTTGGTTCCACACCAGCACCAGCTTTGCTGCGAGCCCAGGCAGCAGAGAACTGTCCCACATCTGCTCCCCACAATTTGTATGTTACTACACCTCTTCAAGCACATTGCACAGCACTACCAGGGGCACAGGCATTCTGGGTAGCATCCTGGGGTGGCCAGAGGGTTTGGCAATTCCTCTGGGGCAAAGCAAACACCGGGAAAGCCATGCAAGAGCAAAACAGTCACTCCAAATACATCTTCCCCCACAAAGGTATTTAGACTCCATCACCCACAATTTAAGCCTGTCAACAGCACTGGCTGTGCAGAGGGGAGGGCTTTATGTACCAAAAAGTACTAATGAGTGGTTTGGACTACCACCTGAATTTTTTATTAGCAGCATTTCCTTCTGTGAATTCTTTAAGATTGTGATACTTCACTAGCTTTTTACTTATTGTTTCATGTTCTACTTAAGAAACTGCACCTGTCTTGCAATCCTTACAAGCAGCCGTGATTCCAGTAATGTTACTCTGGCAGCTGAAGTTTTAGCTTCTTAACCTACTTAGAAATAATTCATTATTAACATTTGGGAAAAAATGTCACAGAGATGTTTCCTGGTATGTTATATGTAGCCATCAACTATGAGCATCACTGTGGCATTTTAATTTTACTAGGTAACTGGCCAGTTGCTGGGACTCACATCTCAAAGGATACTTAATTAATTTCTAAAAATCAACAGTTCTGGACATATTAACAATGACTGTCACAGAGAAATCACAATTTCTGAAAAGCAGATACCTGTTCCAAAATGGTGTTGATTCTGTCTACTTCACAGTCAATTAAGTATCTTTTTTCTTGCCGTCTGTCCATCTCCTCTATAATTCTTCTGAACTCTTGAACATCTTTTATGCTTCCTACAGATCTGGCTGTCACTTGCCAGTTGTTCTGTACTGCTGCTTCCATAATTGCCTGAAGAATGGAAAACCCTGTGGGGGAAGAGACAATGCAACAATTTAAAAGCAGAACAAAATAAAAACTATTTTGAATGTTTGATGAAGGGTTCACAAAAACTTGCATCATCTAAAGGGACACAGACTAGCTGAGAGCCTGCAAGAGCTTCATTACTTGAGAAAACAACAGTGTAGGGACTACCTTCTTCTTTCAGCTATGCCATTGGCAAAGTCACTGACTTCAGCAGAAGGTCTTGGCACTATATTACTGCAAGATGTATCAGAATCTGTCCAATATTCCATATTATGATCTTCTCAGGGATGTTTATGGTCATGGTGAGGTCTGTACCAGCTGAGAATAGGAGCCTGAAGCCATTACTTGGGCAGAAGTCCATCAGACTGAGGAGCAGGACAAAAGGGGTGATTTGCCTGTGCAGACTGCAACAATGGGTCATTAACTGGCAGGAATCCAAGCACTGCACAAGAATGCCAATTAAGTCATTGTACTGGTCCTTGGAGCCACAGCCACAAGAGAGTACTTTATTGATACTTTGATTTCAAAAAACTTTTTTAAGTATGGAGTCTAGCAGCATTCAACACACTTTCAATGCATTCATTAAGGTAATACCAACTCATTTAGCATCCTCAACACAGGACAGAAGCAGCACAGCATAACTAAGGACTACACAGTGGCAAATTACAGAGGCAAGCAGCATGAATTTCTTGCAAACAGCCGTGCCTCGGCAAATGGCAGAACCTGAGTCAAGTCCCTAAGTGAAAAGTGGTGGAACTGAAGACAGAATCTCTGTCAAGTCTTGCTTATGTAGGAGTAATCAGATATTGATTTACATCCCTTTATTTTAGTATGTAGTTGGGAACTTGGTGCACTACCTGTTTTCATACAGGAAATTTAATTTTGGGCACAGTTCTAATAGTTTCAATTCTGAGCAGATGCCAGAGGCATCAAAGACAGAGGTCATCTACTTCAAGTACACACAGTGGTTTTCAGTAGAGTTTTATTGTACAGAAGCATATCCATGTGAGTGCTATTTCTGTCCAGATAATTTATTTGCAAAACTTTCAGTCCAATTATTTAGTCATACTGTGGATTTCTTATCCACAGCCAGATTTGAAAAGTTTACACACAAGCATATAAACATACAGGATCAACAATCAATTAATTGTGTTCTGTGATAACCAGTTCCCTACACTTCTGAAAGTGAAAGGAGTTTTGAGCTACGCATTCACTGCTGCGAATTACACCAATAACTATTCTGAACTCAGACATCCTTGTAGAGGTACAGTGATAACAAAAAACTTGTGCTGCAGCCTGATCTTCCACAGACTGCTGTAAATCTGTAGTGGCTGTCTGAAGCCAGAGGAGCTGCACCATTACCTCATTACAGACACAAACAAGGGAAGAGTGATTTTCTGGATTACAATTAGATAATTATAATTTATCCTGTGACTTCCTTAGGTCTCACTCAAATGCCCTCACTTTCCCTGTGCAGCCTCCTTGATTCTTAATGCTTTTCCTTGTATGAATGCACTTTACTATCCCAAGAAAGGTGGTGACAATTAATATGTACACTGGTTGAGAATTCTTTCTGGCATCTTCTTTCCTCTGAGACTACTGAAAGAGAGGCATTTACATATGTATAGTACAGTGAACTCAGTCTTCCTTAACATGATATTTTACAAAAATGGTTGTGATGTCTCTGACAGTGTTGTGATTCCATTACACGTAGGAGGAAGATCTAAGCCTAAGATATTTTTTTGGCTGCAAATGAGGAACTTTTAGGTAGAAACATATATACCACTAATAGGGATTTACAAATGCTCTCTGTATAAAATTTGCTTTTAAAAAGACATGATTCCACTAAGTCATAAATATTTGCAACTTTGTTTCATCATTCATATAACAGCTCAGTACGAACTTTGAGCTTGCTGTAAACAACAACCGTCCATAAGTCCAGT
Source organism: Rhipidura dahli (assembly GCA_013399225.1). NCBI lineage: Eukaryota > Metazoa > Chordata > Aves > Passeriformes > Rhipiduridae > Rhipidura > Rhipidura dahli. The sequence goes on from VXAC01000504.1 coordinate 936,873, forward strand.
TTTTTTTACTCCAGATTGAACAAAGTAGTTCAAAGCATTATGAAAAACTGACACTTCAAACATACCTGTAGCTCTATTTTTTGCTAATGACACATACAAAGCTTGTGAACTGTCTCAAGGAAAGAAGGAAAATTAATATGATGGAGTGAAGATGCCATTGGTTGACTGCCATGCTTCCAGTTTCAGTTAACACTGAGTCAGAATTTGCTTTGTCAAACCTTGAATACCTCAGAAGAAGGTTGGGGAATTTTCCTAATTTTGTGCAATTGCATGTTTGTGTGGGTGTGAGTGTATGCATGTGTATTAGTCGTGGTTACCATTTCAAGAAAGAGAAGAACAAGATAACTCAGCAGCCTTTCTCCTACGCATGAAAATACAATTACAGTAAACTAAGAGTGAAAAGTGCCAGAGTTTTGTAATTTCTCTCTTCTCTGCCTCCTGTTTCTCCTTGTCACATCAAGTCTTTACAATCACAGTCCCCTCTGCCCTTGCCAGTTCTTGAAATCCTCCCTATGGGTATCATCTCTGCTGTGCCAGCTCCTCTCTCTTGGGCCCTCTCCTGTCCTTGCTTTGAGAAGAACCATTTGCCCCTCCTGCAGCAGCTTGTTAGGCCTTTCCTCTGATGACCTTTACAGAGCCCATTCCTCAGGTGTACTAAAGCTTGGTTCAAACCTCCTGCTCTCAGGAAGGCAGCACTTGCAACCTTGCTGTTCCAGCCTCAGGTCTTTCCCCATGTCTAACGCCTCCAGCACCATTCACCACCTTTTACATGGTTACCCATCGAGGTATTTCTGTACACAACACGTTCCAGCTGTACCCTACCATTAGAAGAGCAGTTACATAAGCAGTATGATTGCTTAGCTAAAAGGACCATTTTATCTTCAAATGTGAACTTTTCTTTCTCTTTAGCATAACAATGAAAGCTGTGCCACTTTGGGAGCACTGCCTGGGTAATGGACAGGGAAATTATTTCCTGTGTTGTGTGCACTATCAGTGACAGGCCTGCACACAGTGCTTTTCCACACTGTGCCCTCAGGACACACACACCTGTGAAAGCTCCTCAAGAAAGGCTCATCCCTGAGCACCCTGGAGGTGCAGAACTCTTACAGGTACCTCTCATCTCGTTCCTCCTAAAGGAGAAGACAACAGCCAGCCATGGAAAGTATCTCCTCTCTGAAGGTTTTGTCTGGTGTGCATCACATCTACTCCAGAAGACTAAAGAACTGATAACTCACCACAGGTCTGTGGAGAAGCCATGCAGGACAGGCTTTCATCAATATTGTTGCCAATTCAAACTACTTCCATCAGGACAGCCAAAAAATATTAGTTAAGGCAAGAAAAACTGTCATCCTCCTAGAAGATGACAGCAATGAGATTATATTGAAATGGGTACATAATACCATCACCAAAATTCAGTGGCTGCTCATTCTGTAGTCATTAACACCAATACAGACCACAAGCAAAATTCATCTAGACTCCAATCTGATGTTTCAACCTCTTTTTTTAAGTCATACCTTGGATGTGAAAAAGTAGTAGGATAAAAGGCAGGCATTTTTCTGTAAGCACTGTTTCTGAGATTAGTTCATCTGAAGGTACCACATCCCTTCCCTGCACTATGTTATTAAAAAGTTGCCATTACAGATTTAAGAATAGTCTGCTCACATAATAGCTGTGACCATGGCCATACTTGTCAGGTCATGTAACAGACAGGTTACATGGAGGTTGCTCCTGTCATCTCTGAGGGCAAATCTCACAAGTCAATCTGATCTGCACTACTAAAAGCTTAGATGATAGTGGCCTTAACATACAAGTATGCCACTGTCTGGCTTATTCTTAAAATAATGATGAATTCAAAGAGCTAACCCTCATCTAAACAGCCTGCAAAATGATTGGGCTGAAGGTAAATACAGTAACAAAATTAGAACAAAACAAATGCCCAGACTGCCTCTCAGTAAGCTGAAGCAAGTATTTTGAGTTTTGCAGACTGAAACTTGCAAAGAAAGAAAACATCCTATATAAATTTCCCTTAAAGCTGGGAAAATATTATTCGTTTCAGTGCTATATCTGTTCTTTAAGCAACTCAGATGGAATTACATTCTGGCCAGTCCACCCTGAAGCTGGATTAAGAAACAAATTCAACCAGTGTCTTCCTACTTCTGCCAGGGAAGTAAAGTCCATGTCTCAGCATTTCCCATCATTCCTTTGATACAAGCATCTCTCCACTGATCCTACTAACACAAGAGCACAAGAGAAGATGACATTTCACTGTTTTGCATCTCTGAAACCTCACAAAACTTCTCCCACATCCACATAGGCAAAATTCACCTCAGCAGTTTTCTTAGCCATATGAAATTGTATGTGCTACATCACTGAACTTACTCTTGTTTAAATAACAGCAATCATTAATGTGACATGACTAAACAATCACAATCACACTGGAACATCTGTAGTGTCACATGAGCCCTTGCAATTGGCACCTAAGTACTTACTGAAAAAAGTTACCACTTACGTAACTTATGTAAATCTCTTTTCCTGAATGTTCTTGCTAAGATCTTGAACCTTTAGCCTTCTAGAGAAATGAAAGAGCACTTGCTCTTCCTTTTGCCTTGATGAGTACCAACGATCTATGAGGGCTGTATTTTCCTGACATGCAACATGCTTATGCCACCTGAATGAACACTGGCTCTGATCTGAATACATCTGTTTTGAACTATGTATCTGGGACATGATAGAAAAATCTATGCCTCTGGCCCACGAGTGAACTTCAGGGACTTAAGTGTTGAGCTGCGTTTGTCAAGGGCACAATGAAATCACCAAAATTTCATGCCTGGAGGCCATCCAGGCAAGTGATTTCCCATGACAAACACAATTTCTATGACGCCAGCTTACACTTTGAGTGTACCAGAGGTCGATGAGTTGAGATATTCTGTGTGTTTGGCACTGAACCTAACACTATTTTGAAAGCAAAGAGATGAACATATTAGGCACGAGTGAAAAAAACAACTAGCCAACCCCAAACATTCCCCATCATCCAAAATCCCAACATGTCTGTGGGGCAAGTACGCTTTGCATAACCCAGGTCTGCTTAACAACTTCATAAATAGGGGAAGAAGCAAGGAACAAGCTACTAAACGAGTCACCAGGAAGCAATTCAGCAAATGCTGAGGACCCTGGAGTGCTCATTCAGCCCAACACATTTACATTCAATAAAATAAAATAGAGTAAGTGCAATGCATCTGGTTTTTACCTGCTAACTTCTAGCAGGTAACCAACACGTGAAGTGTTACATTCCACTACTCTGGTAGCAGACAACCTTCCAGACCAAGTAGCAAACACATTCTAATGATTTTTTTTTATTTCTGCTTTTTCTGTTCTGCAAACCTCTAGTTTTCCCTGTTTTACTACAGTACTGCAACCTGTCATCCATAAACAGAGAAATATGCACAAATAGGTATGACAGCTTGGTTGAGTGAATGTGAACTTGCCTGGCTCTAAAGGAGAATTTACAGGAACCATCTGGTTCATATTTGTTAGGGATGGGATACAGCTAAAAACGCAGAAATTCAGAGCTTCTGAATGCAAGTAAAATACCTTTTTTTTCCCCCTAAATGGCTCTTTCTGAATCTATTTCACCTTGATCTATTCTTTCATAACAACCTTGCATCTAACTCACCTCTCATTTTATTCAAGTTTTAGGTCAGTGCAACTACAGTGTTTCTGAATGAAGCTGTGCCAGTGTAAAATGAGAGCAATGTAGTAAGGGATCAAAGCGTTCAATAACCAAGGACAAGACAAAAAGATGCCGTAAGCAATGCTGTCACTTCCGTAGGGGGACTTATTCATATGACTTTCACAATGTTGTGGGCAAATCTGCTGGTATAGGACAGATAGGGACCCCTCAGTACAAGGATATGATCTGAAGTTTATCAGAAGAGCTGTGTTCTAGTTTTAGCTTTGCTATGCAAATCTTTATTTAAATAATTTTCAAAGGAATATTAATTGAGTGAACAACTTCTAGATAGAGAATGGTAACAGAACAGACAAGATGGAACCACTTCAAAACAGAGTAGATTCCACTTGAGGAAAATATAACAGGTAAACAATGGTTTAGAGAAGGTAGAACTAGCATAGAAAATTATAAAAAGGAAAAATGAATTTTGAGAAGTGACAGAAGGTGAGGAGCATTGTGCTGTCCAGTGGTAGGGGCTGTAGGGTATCCTCTGTGTACTGAAGCTGATGAAACTGATATGATGCTACCAGAACTGTGAGGGCACTCTGTCACCAGACAGTGCTGAGATCTGGGAGACATGGACCTAGGAGTAGTGGATAGCTCTTTCAAAGGGAAAACTTTTACATGCAAATGGCAAAATTGTAAAACTACATTAGCATTAAAAGTAATTAACTTCCAAGCTTTAGAATATCTGAAAAACAAAAAAATAAAAATGCCCAAGTACAGATATTTCACCAGGGAAGCTCTACAGAGTCCAGGGCTCTGCCCACCAGAGCCCAAACTCTAAAGCTAGGCAGTAAGCATGGTACTGTCACACACACAGTGAGATACAAATCTATGGAGTTAAATTCCTGTGATATTTATGACCAACACCAATTTCCCTGAGTGCCCTGAATTCTCCAGCAAGGACATGCTCCAAGCGTCATCAGCAAACCCAGAATAAACCATTTTCTGAGTATCCTGCATCCCACTGGTATCAGGAAGCTAACACCATAACCTTAGTACAATACAACAGCCTTGCCCAAATGCAGCTATCTGTAGAGGCTTCTTTCCCTTGTTGTCTTCACCTTTGAGCTCTTCTAGCTCACAGTGATGGTTCTGCAGCCTCACTTACTGCCTCCTCCATGGAGCAAGCAAGAAGCCTTGCTGCTTTCAAGAGACCAGCCTTCAGCTGTAAAGCATTTGAATGGTATCATCAGAACAGAATTTTCTTTAGGTAAAAATAGAAGAAACCAACATACATAGCTATTACAGCCATTTCCTCCAGACCCACCAGAGATGGTTTTTTTGCTTTATTTTTTTTTTCATTACCCCTGTGCATCGGTTACTGAAAAAAACCAGATCTAGTCACCATGGATAGAAAATATCTCAGCCATAATCCTCCTGACATCACACACTGTGAGCTGACCATAATGAGGCCTAAGTGGACTTCATCTGTCCTTTACTTCAGGCACATTTGGATGACAGTGTCTCATATTCTCTTTCTAGTCAGGAGGGAGAGAGAGAGTTGCCATGCAATTTTTCTGTGTTTGAAATGTGCATGGAAATCAATGGAAGAAAACACACAAAAGAATGAAGTTGTGTAAAGCATCATCATCAGGTATCACTCACTACCTCTACCTGCAATTGAAAAACTAAACCAGAACAAAAATCCCAATGTGTTGACTAACACTGAACCGATGAGGCTGATTACTGCATGTTAAAGTTACATATCTAATTGTGTTTACATATTTATCTCAGAAAAAAAAGATTCTAATTAGGAATCAAAGAGTTAACAATTATCAGTCTAGAAAAGACAACCTGTCTGCAAAACAACAGCAGTATGTTCCATGTAAATGCACATTTCATCCATAAGGAATCTCAGAATACATTTTTCTCTTATTTACTAGAGCAAGCTGAATATCTACAAGACCCCAGTGAGCTAGGATTCTGATGGGAACCATTATTTATTATTCTAGGTAAAGTTGCATAATTGTGATACAATTACAGATAGAGTTAAGAAGGAAAGTATTGCGTGGAATTATCATCTGAGAAAGGAAATAAAAATTAATTCTTTTTAAGCTTAATTAATTTTTTAGCCAAAAGACAGAATCGCTGCCTTTATTCTGTTAAAGGCAATAGATATTCTGGAAAAAGGAAACTTACTCATTTATCAATGGCAGATGATTTTTAAAATACCTAAAACTTGGCTTCATATATTCAAAGAATGAAAAACATAATTTCAAAGTATACTATAAATTTAAAAATCTTGGGAACAGAAGTTAACTCTTTACCATGATGTATTAGGGTTTTTAGCATGAGTGTGCAAGAGTATTGCTGTCTGCCTTCTCCTAAACACGTTTGGAACTGCTGAGTCTAAAAAGTGATAAATAATATTCCTTTGAAGAAACAAACACAGGAGATTATGGTAATCAGACTGTGAATTGAAATACATATTCATCACAAAAAAACCCCTGGGTTCACCTCAGATGAATGTCTTGGAAAAAAATAATGCTAGTTGAATTGTCCTCAGACATAGTAAAATGATTCTTTCTATCTGACCTTCAGTCACTCATGTTAGAAAAATATTTATTCCACTTCCTAACCTTTATCTACACTTTCTGTTTTCAAACTACCTGAGCAAACAGATCTTATGCCTCTGACAATTTTCATTAACAGATGCTATCAGCCTTTCAAAGTCTCTCTTCATCAACATCTCACCCCTTAGTAGCCAGCATTTTAATTGCCCTTGCAGCTGGAATGTGTCTCATAGCTCAACCCATAAGTTAATTTCCTTTTATTTATTCTGAACACAAAAAAAAAAAAAAAAGGCAATCAAAGGGTGACTACTGAGCTTAAAAGTATTCTGAAATTTAAATGAGTTTTTTATGGTAATATAAATGATAATTTATGGATCCATATTCACAGACTGCATATGTGTTTCTTTTTTGTCACTCAACTGGCTATTTCTGCCTCGTTTTTGCTAATAGCTGGCAATATGGAGCTTTTATATAGCACTATTTTCTATGTTCTTTCAGTACAACATTTCTCTCAATAACAATGATGTATTTGTTAATTACAAAGCCTTAGATTAATTCTGAACCGATCTGTATACTCCCTAACTACTTGGTAATACAGATTTAGTCCGAATTGAGCTTGAACATACAAATATAGCTGTACTGCATTGACCAGAGCACAGAATGTATCATCTGACCTCCTTTACACTGATTCCTCCCGTAGTGATGCCAAAGGATAAAATTTACAAAGTTACTGGAGAATTCACACAGCATCAGTCACCTAACCCAGCACAAAGCTTGGGGGGAACAAGTTACCTTTCAGAACACTTCACACAGATGAGGTGGCAGAATGAGGATGGGCTGGCTCAGTGCCCTGTATCAGTGACCTGACTCCCTTCCTTCTTGCAGCATAATGCTCTGTGTCTCAGAAAGAACCTGGTTTATTCAGCAGGGTGACACACAACAGGCTTGTGTAACCTGCAGATTAGAGACTTCCCACTGCCCGCCAGTCTGGAAATCCCTTTGGCTTTACCTGCTATTCAAGAAAGAGACTAAAGGGGAAACAATGCCTTGCTTTTATTACTCAACCTTGTAGTACTATTTGGCTCTTTTGCACCAAAATTCACTAAGAAATTTAGTGTCAGATACTCCTCTCCTAACACACAGAATATGTTTTGGCTGTTATGTTGTATTTTGCACCTTCTAAATACAGGGATTGGAGGCATTAAGCTCAGATGGGGGAAGAAACCCCAGATGTGTGTCAGATCCGTGGTCAGTTACTGCACATGCTGCTCCCAATTTAGCTCAGAAAAGCAGCTCACATGAAGTATTAGACTGAATTATACAGAAATGTGCAAACATTTCAGCCTAAGGATTCACTAAACAGAGACAGGGATGAGATTCAAACATTTAGCTCTGGCTTCATCTCTCCAAGTTCTGATGTGCTCAGTTCAGGAAGGAAACAGAGAGGCATTCTTGGAGCTGGCTCCACAAATCAGCAAAGTCTGGGCTTCAGATCCAGACTTTTCTACAGCACAAGATATTTACAAAAAAATAAGAAAAAAAAAGGTAACATTGCTTAGGCGGGCAGATTTTGCCTAATTTATGGCTCTGATAATTGACAACTGGGAAATACCAGTATGACAGGCCTCACAGAGAAACTGGACTCAGGGAATAACCTATATGACTTCAAAGGCAGTTTCAGCAGAAGCTCAGCTTTACCTTACAATCACCTTGGGCAAAACCTGGTCCTGCATATAAAGAACCTTTCGACAGACACATAAATGCCCTCAAAATTTGTCAAAAAATTAGCATAATGGAAGTGTACACTGCTGGATTACCACAAACATGGAATGGTATCAGCAAAAGGTCATGCATTCTTCACGAATTCATGTCCTCCAGATCTTTGTTAACTGCTGCTGAACAACAGACTCATATCTATCCATGACGCTACAGTAAAATCACTGAACACGTAAAACTGTGTTTCTTGGTTTTACATTATAAATAAACGTAGAAAAAACAAGTCTTGTTCTTGCATGTGTATGTGGTAAATAGTAAAGATTCTGTTAAATGATCTAGAAATGGCATTAACCAGAGAATTTGAAGCAACTAATAACTTTTGCCTATGTTTCTCTCAGAAACGGGCTCACTTGACAGTACAGCTGAGGTAACATTGTCACAGGTATCTGTCTTCCATTTTCAAAAGTGACTTGGGTTGGATGGTGGGAGCAGGTTTTCAGAGGCAATTAAGATGTAGATGCTCAGAAGAGCCTCAGCAGGTGAGGTACCTGCATGCACTGCCTTCAATGACAGCCACACATAGCTCTCATTGACGTGCTTTTCACAACGTCACTCTGTGTGTGTTGAAACCCTAAATATCTGTCCTGTGTGCCTTTGGAAATCATGTACCAAAATAGGATATCTGCATCTCAGGATATGTACTCTGTGGCCTGCTTAAAAAGTGGCACAGAATTCTCTACAGAATATGCTGTTAATTAGTTATTTCACTGCAACATGTTCAACAAGTGCATAGATAAGGACTGTCTGACTAAATGGGATGCACATATATCTGAGACAGACTATCAGTTGTTAGCTTGAAGAAGAAAAGGAAGATAGAAAATTCCCCTCCAAGGTTGCAGAATGATAGATTATCTATAGCAAGGAAGGGGTTGCACATGAACAACATACTCCCTGTTTTCATAGTTTCAAACTAAATTGTTCTTAATGTTTTGTCAGAATTACTTTGTAAAATTAGGCAGCTGTAGCAAACACATCCTTGAGACCAGACTGGCTCAGTACTCCCAATTATGTTGGGCTTTACATACAATTATGCTGCCAAGTATTTCTTATTATTTAAAATACTTATATGTTATTTGAATATTCAATCTGATATTTAGTGAAAGAAAAGAATTATTTTATTCCATTTGCTTTGATATTATATTGATGCATGACTACTCTTCCATGAATCCAAAGCCTCACAAATCTGACTGCATGGTTAGCAAACTACAATGGTTAGCAAACTGAAATATGAAAGAACTTTAGCATTATCTAATCTGAAGGAGAAAATATACAGTAACTGGCATACACAGCTAGAGGCCCAAGCACTGATAGTTTTGATCTCCCAGTTTACCATTACTGTAGTCTTTCAAGCGAAGAAAGACGTCACGGAACAGTGGAGGTTCCAGGTATGAAGACTGGAAAAGTTGTAAGTGTTTTGTGCAAATCAGTACTTTAAACCAAAAGGTTTCTGTTCCATCACCATCCTCCTGTAATAGGGTGATACTTCTTGTCTACTGCTACTTTTCACCCCCAAGTAAACTAAGACTTCTTTAACACTTTCACTGTAGTTACCTCTGTGCAGGTATGAAATACAAGTTAAAACCAGGTCGGTCACGCCTGCAAGCAAATGGAGTTGACTTCAATAAGAAATTTTCACCTAACCTTACTAATTATTAATGTACAGATGTTCTAGGCTCAAAATATAATGCCTGTGCTTACTCCAGGGAGCTGGTCCTCCCTGATTGTACTCAATACTAACCAATACTCTCCCTGCAGTGAAATAGCAAGCCAACATTTTTATTCTTACAGCAAGAAGTTCTATTATTGTTGTTTCTGCAAAAAAGGGCAATAAAAGAACAAATATTTGTAAAGCATATTCTTTAAACACTAGATGATGATTGTGCTATGTAAAATAGTGTAAGAGGTCTAGAATCACATTCCAGCTGTACTGCTACATTTAACAGCTCCCACTAAGGTCTTAGCTCTCAGTGCCAGATATTCTTGCTCACTGTTTGCAGCATGCCCCATCCCTTAATTCATTTATTTTCTTTTTATTCTTTTTAAAGCAGCAAAAGTTTTGTCCCTTTTTTAAAAGGTCTACACTTTGCACCCCTGTCCTCATTCTTTGGATATCCCTTTTGTCTCTCCTGTAACGGAAATCTTGTCTTCACTCCCATCTTTCAGAAATAGCACTGCTGTCCTCCTCTGCTACACTTCATGGCTTCTACTCAATTCACTTCCTCCATCGTGATTCACCTCTGTCCCTTTGGATGACATGGAACTGAGGGACGATTCAAAATACAGGCGTTCCGAAGCACAGAGGGCTGAGACCATGATCCTACTGGCACATGCAGTGAAGCACATCTTGTCTACCCCTCCACAGATTTGGTTACATCAGAGGTCCAGGTCTTCTGGGATAAACCACTTCAGACCTTCAGCCTACCCTAAGCACACTCCCAAACGTCCTCTGTACTCAGGACTCTGGAGATGAGTGGATTTTTCACACTATCTATCCTGAACAGCAGAAGAGAAATAACTTGACTTTCTAATTCCTCAGCCTTCCACATAATACTCCCACCTCATTTTCCACATACAATAATATTTTATTCTCCCTCTTACATCCTGGAACTGTAACACTTTGTGAGTGAAGCAGGAAGAGAGATAAATTGACTGTGTATGTTCTAGATCTTGCCCATTCCCTGCCAAGAATTTTAAAACACCGACAATTAACATTAGCCTAAATCTGCTTCAGCTAAAGCCATGTGGCATTTTTGTGGAAATTCAGAGGGCAATTTGCAATTATTCCAGCCATATTTCCAAAGAGTTTAGTGTGTATTATTCCAGAAAGAGTTTACAAAAAGATCTAAGCATCTAAACCTGAATGACAGGAAAGACCCTCTCCCATTCTGAATTCGAAATATATAAAATACACTGGCAAAAGAAGGGAGAAAGGGTAAATTTGAATCCCAATTATCACATTTCAGAAAGTTGCAGAGATCAATTCACAGCCAACTGACATGATATTCAAGCAATATGGAAACGTCTAATACACTGGACATACCTCCCATTGACTCCTCTAGGAATTCTGAATAGAGCTGAACATCTGCTGTGGCACAGGAAAGCTCTTCCTTGCTATTATTTGTATATTCTTGCTTGATTTTCCTCTTAAATAAAATACATTATTGACAATTTGAGAAAGATTTCACTCCCTACTGAACCTTCAGTTCCTGTGTCCTTCACATAGTTTCTAAGAGCAACACTGAGCATGATCTTGAAACACACTCTGGACCCATCTTTAACACTCCAGTGCCATGGGATTGCTTTGAAGTACTCTGGGAGCTTCTGCACCAGCAGTTGTCAGAAAGAATGACTTCAGTTTTAACTTGGCATTTGTAGACCAAAACTGTACCTTTTCTCCCAAGGGTTCCGGAATAACATTACCAGCAAAGAAAGGGGGGAGATGAAGACTCTGATATGGCAGCACTCAGACTGCATGAAAGCAGTTGTTCCACACTCAGGCGGAATGTCGTGGAAGCCAGCTTTTCCTGACTTTGATGGATCAGACTGCATCCCTCTACACTGCATAGTAAATAAAACTGCAACACCTGTATCTGACACACACATATTGACCTCAGTGATGTATTGCTAAAAGGCTATTTCAAATATTCTTTCTCCCAAAAGCCACATGAATAATACACTTCATTTCTTTGGAAAGGATGCCAAGGGAAAAAAAAAAAAATTTCTATGTTGCTCTTCTTTTCTTTCTTTTTTTTTTTTTTTTTGGCCAGAAGCCATGTAATTGTTTTCTGGCTGGCTTGTTCTGTCACAAAAAGAATGACCTTTATTGAATGGTCAGCAAATGTGACGGTTTTAACACAGCTACAGTTGTGGTGAAACTGATGCACCATGATTGTACCCTTGCTCACAAAATGCAGAGGCTCCACTGGGTATTGTCAAAGCAACTCAATGGCAGCTGAATGCAAGAATCCAATTAGTGAAACAAGCACAGTTCATGCATAAAGTCTCTTCCAGGCACCATTAGAAAACAAGACCCCAATGCACAGAGACTTGCCTTTTAAACTACATATTTCTATTAACTCCAGAAGAAAAAAGGATTACCTTGCAGTTTGACTTACCTAAAAAGACCAGAGGTCTGGAAGGGGCCTTTTTATAACACTGTGGTAGAAGTGGCTGCTAGAACACAATAGTGAGCAGTGGTCCTTTATGATGAGGGCCACAGCTGATGGCAGAGACACCAACTTCTTCATTCTCCACAAGGAGTACAAAACAAGCTTGCTTTCCTGTCAGGGCAATTTTTTGTTATGTAGCTTAATGGATTTTGGAGTCTTTTTTGTGTTGCTTAAGGTTTCTGCTTTGAAAACTGAATAGGATGAAGGAAAAGCTCTGTTTTAACAGGATTTTCATCGTGGTATTTGTAAAGGCTGGTGTGAGACTGAACAATATATGCCACCAGGACTAAGAGATCAGAGTCTTAACACATTTGGTCTAGGTGGTCTACTCCATCTGTGAAAATACTCTCACCACTTGAAGATGCAACTTTGTAGCATGGCTTCACTTTACTCCTGTGGTGCCACAAGTACCATTCACCTTCTGTATGAGGCAAGACAAAAATTACATAAATGAGGCTGCCTGTCTGGAAAGTAACAGGCAAGAAATATGACAGCAAGTAAACCCGACTGCTTGTTGTCTGGTGGTTCATATGTCTGGCTAGAACCTACTCCCACCACCCCTGGCTCTTGAGTAGGTCCTTACAAACAGGCACAGCTCTGGCAAGTTTCTGATAATCTTTCCTAACAAAACTACAAACTAAGAATTGGGGCAAATGGAAAGCATCTCTCATTGACACCAATAAAGCAATGTTTAAGAAATCTACAAAGATAATGCACGATTGTCACTACGTAACAGTATGGAAATGTCATGGGAACAAGACCACAGTGAGAAGAAAATAAAACAAAGTTCTGCTCTGCAGCTGAACAATTGTAACCAAAACTTGCTATATTTGTTGTATCAAAATGCATTAATAATAATAATTTCATGCTTTTTATTTAGGATGTTTTTATAAATATCTATAAATGAGAAATGAATTTCAAATAATTTTATATGATGCAGAAGGGCATTAATTCCATAATTTAATAAATTAAAAATCATAACAAAATATCTCATTTGCTTTTGATCAAATTTAATAAATTTACAGCATGTTTACAGTGTCTTAACTTACTTATTATTAAATAGCTATTAATATCAAGTGTGGATGATAACAACTAAAGGCAGGTATGCAAGTAATTCTAGTCTCAGTATAACTATATTCTTGGACAAAATACTATGATAAAATATTTAAATAATATGGAAATATTACTAAAGTAATGTCATGATAAATATCTTTTCGGCCAAAAAAGCAGCATGTTTATTGTTGTCTTGTTTTCTTCTGTAAAGTGTGGTCAGTGCCTGTTGCTGTTGTACCACAGCTGGAGAGAAATATGACACGAAGTCCAGGTTCAGAAGGAATAGAAAGGCCAAGTTTTTTAATTAATTACTGACAGGCTTATATACCTTGGTTCACAAAGATGGCATAAGATCATTGATCACTGATCATCCACCTCCTGTACTGGTTGGCTAAAACCCACAACACCCACTTCAAAATATTTTTCCCGTTGATATCGTAACAATACTACATAACTTACATCTGCAAGATAAAGGGATTGGTTTACAAAAACCCTAGTACTGTTTTTCATAGCTTCTGTGAGAAAAGCAGAGCTCTCACAGAATGCTGCAGAAAGCTGGAAAATTTCTCAGCTAAAAGCTTTTCAGTGTCCACAAGTGGCCACTCAGAAATTTTTGATACCCTGCATCTGTATGTGGGTTTATAACTTCACTTACTGTTTATGAAAATGCCCCATTGGCAATTAATTATAGCTCCTTTAATTCAGTAACAAAGCTGGTGAATTTTTTTTCAATTGACATGACACTCATTGGAAGAACAAACTTTTGGGAGAGAAGGGGACCACAATGATAAACTGATGTAGCCCAAACCAAAACTCAGGCTGAAAAAAAGGAAGGAAAAAAATTTTCTAAATGAAAGTTAATGACACTTTCAAAACCGAACAAAGATTAAATTAAAAGTTAGGCTTGAAACAGCACGAACCAGATTTCTTGCAGAAAAACTAACACTGTTCGGCTTGGTCCAAAATGAATTTTGCAATTTCTGTTTCACTCAACATTTCCCACTCCTTCTCAGGTTCCACTTGACTTTAAAGTTATTCTTTCTAAACTTTAATTCTGTCAGGCAGGAAAAAAATATACATTTTTTATTTATGTTGAAGAGCCTAGTGTTATGTTATTGCAGAATAAAGTAAAAATTCCTTGAAAGGAAATGAGAAAAGACTGTGAATAGTAACTTGAGAAGAAGACACTGCACCAAGGAATATTCTGTACAGAACAGTCATTAAAAAAGACTAAAAGCACAGAAATACAACAGCTTTCAGGTTTCTTTAACAAATATGTTCCTAAAAATCCCTGAAGGATAAGAGAAATCATTAGAACGTCATTTTTATTAGTTTGCAGAAAACCAGTTTCCCTTGTGACGCAGCAATTTCTGCCTTTATTGCTTCTAGACTCTGGTCTCTGTGTGACAATTGAGGCCGCCATTCTTCTTACTATAACTCACATAAACATACCTTGAGTAATAAAACTGAAACTAATTCTCAATTTTCTAGCAAAATGTCCACTGAAGCCTCCCTGCTTCCCTTCACTCTAGTGTAATAATTATTTGTTTAAAGTAGTTTTCAAGAATCCCCATTGTGACAGATGTTGCTGAACAGAGCAAAAATGTATTCCCTCCCCACCTTCAGTAATGACTGGAGGTTAAATACAGTAATTAAGTGAAGCTCTACCATTTGACCTCAAGAGTGATATAAAACATCAATCAAAATATTACAAAGTGGTCCAGAGCAGAACATCTCATTACTGATACAATGAATTCATTGTTCTTAAGCAAACATTTTAAATAGCATCCATTATTCATGTGGAGTCCTAAAGATTACCTATCTGGGATTTAGAAAAAAGAACACATTTGAATATCAAAAAATGGCAGATTTTTTCATCTTTTATAAGAATGGTTTTGTACAAGTTCTTATCTCTGTGTTACAATTCTGTTGTTTGAAATGGACACGTAAAGAAATTATTTTTAAACACATTAGGTCAAATCTTCTCCTGTGCAAATCTGCATGGCTTCACTTCAAAGAAATGCAATGAATGGCTTTCACTATGCTCTGAGGCATATGCTGATTTTTACACAACTGAGCTGACTTGGTTACATTCAGTAGCAGTCTGAATTCCCTGCAGTAAAAGTTTTAATGTTAAAAACATTTTGACAAAATCCAGTTTTTGAGTCAGAGAGAGGTCACTAAAGTCACAGAAACACTATCTGCAGAAAAATGCAAATGAATATCCCATAAAGCAAGAAGATATCTATGCAAAATGAACAGCACTTAAGAACCAATAACATAATTGCTTACATTATCTTTTTATCCATCATTTTCACAGGAGACCCAATAAAATGTTACGAGGATGCAGCTGGCATCTAAAATTCACTATCAGACAATGATGTGTTTACATAGCCTACTGCAGCCAGTTTTTGAAGATGGTCAACCCAGAGATTACATAAATTAAATCTAAATTGTAATGGTCTACAGCTGCTGACACTCAGTATGTTATATTAATAATGAAAGCTCAGTGAAGTTCTATACACTTCAAACTTTTGAAGTCACTGTTTCTATTTATGCCTCCAGATGTGTAGTTTCATGATAACTGTTAAAATAATGAAAACTACTACCATATAATTGAGAATTCATAATCAAACAGCCAAGCTGAATACCTTCCTATAAGGAAATGGTGCTTTAATACAGAGGTATTACTATAAGGTCACATCAAAAGGGAAGAACTGGCTGGTCTTATATGTCATGAATGCAGTGTGCAGTTATACTCTCCTCTGATTTGCAGCATAAGGAAAACATGCAAACCAAATGAGTCACTATTAAATTTCTGCCACTCATATCTGCCATTTTGTTGCTGTCTTTGAAAAGTGTAGCTAAGTGGTTTCAGAGAGGACGACTACAATAACAACTACACTAAAACAATACAGATGCACACAATTTTCACTTGCATCAATGTATCTTAAATCAGACAAATAAGCAATGAGACAACCCTGAAAAATGCTTCAGGGCACCCAAATTCTTGTTAAGATGTGGAAAATAAGTCTGCTTTTTTATCACTATTTTTTCTTACTGAAACAGGACAACTACAACACTGTGATGAATGTGTCCCAAAAGTTTTTCTCCAGACTGTCTCCATGATGTGGAATATCTCTTAAAGCACCACAGACACTTGTGTAACAGAGGCAGTCCATTTTAAGGCTTTTTTAAAATAGCAAAGCATGAAACTCAAACTGTCAGTGCATAAATTACTGCTGCCTTGAGGCTGCAATAACTTATGCATCCTCGTATTCCCCCTCATACACCTCCCCTTTCAAAGAGAAGTTCAGCTCTCCACTCCCACCCCCACCTCTCCACCTCTTTGTGGCAAGCGTTACAAAGCCATTAAAAATCCACAGGCCTGCCCAGAGAACTGTGTAACAAATGGCAGGAAAAACAAAACGGGGGGTTGGGGCTTCACTTTCAAGAAATCTCTGCAAAAATGGTACTGCAATAATTATGTGTTTATATAACTCATTATTATTTGTCTACAGTCAGGCATAATTTGATTTTATTCCTTTAATAAAAACTTAGATCGATCTAATTTGAGATTATCACTGTCAGTTGATGCACAAACCCAACTGATCGATAACGCCAGCCCTACTGAGCAATAGGCAATTCTATCTACAGAGCAATTACTGACACCAGTGTAGTCAGCTGAAAGGCTTGATCTTGACAAGCCAAACAATGTCAGGAGACTGGCTTCTTTATTTTTCATATCCCTATTTTTCTTTTTTTTCATTCCCCTTAAAGAATAAAGCCTTATCTTGCTAATAAAAGATGTGCTAAACTGCACAAACTGTAGACTAATATTGACTCCTAAAATCATAAAATCTAATTTTTTAAGCAGGGGTAAAAAAGCCAGTAAGAACTAAGATTGCAGCAAATAGCACTCTTTGATCTAGAAACACACATACAATATCTTCAGTGTTAGCAGCACATCACGACAGAATCCAGTCTATGATGCTGTTATATGTATGCAATGCTGACAAAATAAATACATTGCACTAAAAGGATTTCATGCTGCAGTTCTCTCCTAAACTCATCAAATTAAATTTTTGATTAATTAATGCACATAGACTGAGGTCAATGTAGTATATGACTGGCATTTTGTAAAAATGAGTGACAATTATGGATGCTTTGAAATATTTTAGATGGCTCAGCAGGACATAATGTAACTGAAAATTACATTCAGTAGAGGAAATATACTGTTTATATCACAACTCTATCCAACATTCTAGTTTATTTGATGTATTCATCCATTAGAACCACACATATGTCCCTATTAACCACTCCACTTGAACTGAAGGCACCCAAGAGTTTTAACAAATGCTTTCCCATGTTAATTCTGAGACTACATCATTATTTTTATATCACCAAGGGGACAATAGTATAAATTTACAAGTCCATATGCAGCTACAAAAATTACAATATTATGTCCTCAGAGTGACCGGCATGAAGCACTTTTGCTAAAAAAGACACCTGAACATGTTTGCATTATTTGACATATTTATTTAATGGCTTCAGAGTGTCTTAAAAATGTTCTAAGGCACCCTTGGAAAATCTTTATTGACTGCAGTCACGCATTTTCTTCTCTGGAAAAGTCCTCTTAACTATGACTATGAGATCTAGACAGCTGAAGAACAGCTCAGAGCCACCGTGTTTAGACTGCTTTGTATGCCATGCCACAAGAACAGGAAAGGAGCAAAAGGGCTTTTCACTGAACAGCCTTTCATTAAGCTAAGACAGAATAGCCAGAAGTGTCTTTTAGTTTAAAAAGGGGAAAGAAGCCTCAATTAAATGCTTACAACACATAGGTGCTGACTGAAAAATGCCACAACTGAGCAAAGCTTTTGGATGTGTATTAGGCCCTGGGCAGGAGGGTTCAATGCACCACGCAGAGTGGTCCCACTCCTTTTTAACCCATTCTCAAGTACAGTTGGGCAGATTATCAAAATATGAGTTACCAAAAATTAATTACTGCTCTTCAGAACATGAATATAGAGTGGAGAAATAACTAATAACTTCATAAACAGAAGAAATGTTATAAAGATATTGGCACTTTATGCAAATAAGAGCAGTCTTCTTACATTAAATATGTGCACAGCCCTGACAATTCGTTGCATGTAATTATTACTATCAGCATTGACAAAAATATCTCCTAAGCCAACAACACCTCAGAAGCTCCTAAGAAACCTTACCAACTACTTCTTGGCATGTGTTAACATTTCCAGACTGCTGCTGGCATGTGCCAGCACAGCTGGAATGCTCACAGCTTCCCAAGCACTCACAGCAACCAGCACCAGTCACTGCGCTGGGGCACAGGACAAACCCGAGTTGTGTTTCCAGTACTCACAGCTCTGGCTTATGAAATACTTCTCTTTCAGGTGTGTTGCACCAGCCCACACTGCTCACTAAGCTACTACCTTGGCAAAAGCACCTTACTTAGGCTCCACCCCATTCACCTGAAGGAGCACAGATGTACTTCATGTGCAAATCCAGACTCCAGGGCTAACCTGCACCGTGGAGTGGTGCCTGAGGAATCTGGCCCTAGGTACTGGAGGAGAAACACTTCAGCATTAAAGGGGATACTTTCCTGTTGTAAGAGATGACAACTCTGTTCAGTTTAACAAACTGAAGAGAGGCCCTGAATAATGCTACTAAGCTGTGCAAATCATTGACTGCTGATTTGTTTCCTTGGGCTGCTGAAAACCAAGGTAAGTCAGAAATACTTAGGAGTGCAAAGCAACAGTCTGAACATGATGAGCTCAGGCTAAGGAGGAATAAAACCTCAGGTCACCTTTCCCTCCCGATGATTCTTTGTATCATGAATCAAAGCAAAAGAGGTGGCCAGGAAAAGCTATGCATCTAGAGTTGAAGAAATGAATAATTACTTGTTACTGAGTATAAAATTCATGTCAGGAACTTCTCACTTTTTTTCTTTAGAGATTAATACTTAATCACTTTATGGGGCTATTTTTCATCCCACTGTGCTACCATATATACCTCTTGAAATGCAGGCTCACAGTACTGTCCTACTCTGAATTGAAAGGAGAATTTAAAAAAAAAAAGGAAAAGAAGGTGTGTTATCAAATGTCTCAAGAGAAACCAGAGAAAAATCTATCTCTGTGAGAGAAAAATCCTTTAAAAACTCCTTAACCTAAATACAATACAAGGTCATTTTACCTGCTAGCTGAGTGGGTTTGTCACAAATGCATTCACATTTATTCTCCTTCTACAAAGCACTCAAGTCATCTTTATGCTTACTAAAACAGCTATTTTCTGGAAAGAAAAAGGCATGTGGTTAAACTAGTTTGGTAAATTCTCTAAAGCCTGAAAGAAGAGACTACATCTAAATTGGCCAAGTGTCATAGATGAAGGAAAGTGCTGAAGACATAACCAGTGGATTCATTCATCCATGGTGAACATCTTTAAATAACTACCTTAAATACAAAGCTTCTAAGTAATCCATTACAACTTACTTCAAAGGCTCAAGTATTTTTCTAGGTGAAAAGGGAAATTCATAGTAAAATTTAAGGGAATTCTTGTGCAGGAGCATGAAAAACTGCTTTTCATCAGTAACCAACCATGGCCATTGACTTCCAGCACGACATTCTGCACATCTCTTAAGTCAAAGCTCACTGTGCTTTCAACTCAGCAAAGGTATTTCCATACAAGTAAGGAGACAAAGACCAGGTTGTTAACCTGCTGATCAGTACATCAAATCTTCCATCTGAAAAATGGGACTGGAACCCCTTGCATGCCAACATTCTCTCATTGCTGTTTGTGACCATCAAAAGAAAATCACTTTAAAAGCACAAAGGCTTTAACAAAGCTAAATTCTTACACACCATTCACCCAGCATGATACAGTTCTGTATCAAAAGAAATTCAAACTGCATATGAAGTCTCTCTTTTAGTAGTGAGAAAAAAACATGCATATCATTGCTCAGCTGAGAAGCTGTTTTGGAGCATCTGAGGCCACTCTATGGAAAGAGAAGTTTTGGTTTACTAACTCGTTGAGATACTCCATTTTACTCATTTTACTCATATATTTCTCAAGCACTGGAGAAATCTCCTCTGTCTTTGGCGTTTTTCACTACTTGCGACTATTACAGTCATTCTATTAAGCTACAACAGCCTGTGCTCATTCCATAGAAGTTCTTCACCCAGTGAATGGTTCATTTGCCTGGGCTGAAAACCATCTTCTCACAACCACATCAAGCTCAAAGAAGCATGTAGTCTCTCACAGTGTATGCTGGGAACCTGTTCCTTTATTGTGAATAAGGAACACTCCTTGTTCCATAAATACCATGGGCCACCAATAGCAGCTGTCACTCAGGATAAGAAAGAATGATTCCCAGGTGAAGGAAGATGCACAGGAAGAGCAAATACAGAGTCAAGATCCAGTGAAAGGTGAGGACACTTGAAAACTTGTAAGACTATTAACATGCTAAATAGCTGCCACCTTAACTCCCCTAAGGAACAGGGTGTCAAAATGCCCTTCCTTTGGAAAACTTGTGAGAACCAGAACATGCTACTCCAGTGAAGTAGTCAAGTTCACATACCAACACAATGTTACACATCTCTTTTTGGTACATTCTTGAAAATTGCATCATCTTGATTTTGCATTAAATAGAGCTGCTTTCTTCAGTCCCACCGAGAGTACCAGCTCCCATATGCAGATTTTAAGTCAGCAAGAAAGTTTAGTTCCATAGACAGAATCAGCCCAAGTCCCCAGGTGAAGCCAGCCTGCCTTTCTTGAAGCATCCATATGCCAAAGACACCAAAGACTTCCAGCTTTTAAAGCTGTGCAACATATACAGATGCAAAATAATAAACTCAAGAAAAGTAACTTTCGGAAACTCCTAGATCTGTTGGGTGGGATGGACTGAATAAATAGGTTTGATAAAAATTTACCCCCAGTCTTTTGCATACAGGTTTTCTTTTCTACAGCCTTCCTTTCTAGTCTAAAAAGTCACATCTCCTTCCCAGGATCCACAAATTCCACCTTGTCTGCTCTGGTTCCAAGCAAAGCTTGTCCATCACCTCTAATAAGGCTTGGCTTTTTGTCAAGTCCTTGCCTTTGCCTCAGAGCAAAAGGGCCAACAGTGCTTCTCATGTATCTTTTCAGCCCCTTCCCCCTTCACCTCCACTTGGAAACTACTGAAACTTTAGCTTTGTTTCAGGAAATCTGGAAAAGTGAGATTCTGACCACTTAAGCAGACATAAAATTTGTTGCAGACATGAAATCAACTGAGAACAAAAGCATCTGCCATTTAAATTACTTTTGCACACAATGAAAAAATTAAATATTATGGCTCTACCAAAAGTTGAGAAAATATGCATATTTATGAAAAGGTAAGTATTTAAAGGCATGCATTTACCCAATTCAATTTATAAATACAATAATTTGCAGACTTATCTCTAAGGCTTTGGTGAGTAGCAATGCTGCTGGTTTTCCTGTTTATTATGTAATATATTCAGGGCCTCAGGTCATGATCCTGAGGGTTCTGGTTGCTTTCTATAGGACCACAAGGATGGACACATCCTGCTTTAGACTTTCAGACATCATTTATCTTGAACCTGCCCATTCTGACTCTGTATATTTTCTGACTCGGCTTTATGACCCTTCAAGTCAGATTCTGACACTGGACTCACACTCAGTGAGAAGGTGGACATGAGGATACTGTAAAACCCTTTTCTAAATGAATGGGCTGACACATATGCTTCTTTATTCCCAGAGGCTCCATGGAGCAAGACACAAATGTTTATACACGTGCAGTTACTCCTCTTGTTGGAAAACACTGCTGACAGTAGTGCATGTTCCAACAGCTTCAAGGGATGCTCAGGCACTGGGCCTGGGCATCTCAACACCAAACTGAGCCCACTGTATGCACGCAACACTTGAAAAGAGGCACAAAGCTGCCATACAGAATACCCCATGAGCTCTGTGCCATCGGTCTTAAGCTGCATCTTGCCAGCCTGATACATCTCATGCTGGATGACTTTCAAAGTTGATTCATTCCTCTTGTTCATAACCTAGAAAAACAGTTTAAGTGATTACTGGGGTAAGCTAAACAAATAGTAGCTAATGGGAAAGATCAGGAGAAAAAGGCTTAAGGCTCTCAGTCCACCTAAAAACCGGCCAGCATTCATTCTCCCACGCAGGGTCTCAATGTTTGTTTGGGCAAGGATCAGTGAAAGGGCTTTCTTCTGTATCTGTGTACCACAGAGACCAAGATAAAAGGAGTCAGTATGAGACTTCAGAGATTTCAGAGGAAATAAATGGAAAGTGATTATCAAAAGCTAGATTTAACTGTTCAGGCTCAGATTATTTCCGAACATATTTAGGCAGTAAAATCAAACAGTAAAGCAATCCTGAAATATTTCAGTTAAGGTTCTGGCATGTTTCCTGAATAGAGCTTTGGTTCATACATTACACTACCGAAAGCAATGAAACGTGCCCTAAATATGTATGTCAAGGTTTGCCTCCTTGTGAGGTTAAATTACTTATATTTTATACAACCATCTCTAAGCAGTATCTAGGACTTTCAACCCTCTATAAATACAAATTCTAGGTATCATAAGATGGTAAAATCGCTCATTCCCAAAAGGCTGCTAGTGAAAGAAACATATCATTTTCCTATTGCATTTAAGTACATGAAGTATGATTGTTCTTTAAATCTAAATAATGGATTTTCTATCATAAGGATCCTTGCACTCTGTATTGTAGCAGAGCATGAAAACCTGAACATACACCACATCCTTTCAAGCAAAGCCATGCAAAAGATGCCACATTTTGTGGCCATGCTGCAAGTTGTTTTTGACCTAGAAGAAAATTCCTGCATGGCAGTTACTGGGGCACGTAAGTCTTCCAATGTAGAGACCTGTGACATCTGGTCCTGTGACGTGGGAGGTCTTGCCAAGATTTTACTCCCTACTGTGCACTTCCCACTATATAAAGTGGGAAAGGAGAATGAGACAGCTTATCTACGTAGCTACCTAAATGCCAGCAATTGATACCGTCTGCATATCACCCCCATGATCCTGGGCTACTGCCCAAACACTCCTGTAAAAAGAGCCAAAATACTCAGAAGAATCAAAATTTGCAGTAACCCTCCTTTTTTTTTGGTCACCTCTGGTGTTTTACAGGCTCCCAAATAAGCTTTGTATGTTGCTTTATTCTTCACCACAGACTGACATTTACAGAAGAAAATGTCAAAATTTTAAATCCTTTCATACTTCTGAAAGTGTAAACAAAATACAATGCATCAACCTAATAGGTGCAACTGAGAAGAATTAAACAGATATAAACATACTAGCAAACAAGAATTATAATTTTAAAATGGACCAAGCCCATGTTTAATTCTGAGAAAACTGTAAGCCGGCATTAATTCCTTTTTCTTTATGTAAGGGATTCAGAGCAGTTTTTCAGCTAGGGGGATAACTCCCCTGCTCTGAAGAATAAACATGTTAATGAACTCAACTATTGATTCTTTTGAAATTTGACTGAAAAGCAGGCACTGAATTCAGGGTTTACTAATGCTGGTGTAGCTGCTACTACCGTTTTTATTTTCCTCTTCATTGAAGAATGATCTTTGTAAAGAAAATAAAACTTCCTGACATGCAGAAAGACAAAACAGAGTCTAAGGAGTGAGCTATATGGAAAGAGGTGTTCTTTTGCACCTCTCTGCTGATGGAAGGTGCAGGAGAGTCAATCATTCTGTTAGTTTACATTCTTCATTGCCATTTTCAGGAGCTAGTCCACCAGAATCCAACACTCTAAAATCCCTAGGAATCCACCAAGTACTAAAGTACAGTTCTTCTGTATTCCACAAAAATTAATCCTATCCCATGTTTTGAAAAAAAAAAAATTACATTCTACATATGAGTAATTCTCAATGCAACTCTTACTTAATCAAATAAAAAAATCCATCAATTTAATTTTGTGGAAGCTATAATGAGCCTGGTTCTACATACCACTTCTTTTATCAGCTCCAATCTCTCATTCTCCAGGGAAAGCAGTACAGAAGTGGCTTGTCCTTTGATAGCGATAGATAACTAACCTCATTTTGTAAAAGCAGAACTCAACAGAGTTGTTCTTTGTCTTCAGCAGAAACAGGGAATCAGACCTCATTGCCTTGTACTAAACCCATTTTAAGGCAATTTGATGCCTTACATATGATGCCTTACAGTGAAAAGCTGCCAGTTGTACGTTTTTTTTCCTCCCCACTCTTTTCACCTGGCATTTCTTTATGCAACAGTACCAGGAGGCTTTATATTTAGAAGAAATAGGACTGGTCATATATTCTGAACCCTTATTTTGAGGCCTTCTGCATCCTTACCTACCCATTACATTCAGGTTAAATTTTTGTCTTTCAATAGCAGTGAGGATTAAAGATGTAATTGCTTTCAAAGCAGACATTTTCAACTCTCCTTAGCCAAATAACTTGGGGCATTAGATTAACACTTCCCTGTCTCAGCCTTCATCTAGCCACTGTTAGCCAATGAAAAAAAAAATGTTACTCAACAATAACCTTATTTATCAAGGCTTTTTTCCTTGACTTTAGATCTTGCTAGATACCTGCTGATAGACTAAATCAAAACCAAATGACAAAGAACTTCAGATTTAGTGAGGGGTTTGGTTACAATGCCACGAAAAAACTGTGATGTCTCATATACCTCTGTCCAGACTGAGCTGCCATTGAGTAAGAAGGCATTACACACAGTCAGCCACTTTTTTGTCTTGTCATGACTCCTACGACCTGAAGAAGATCAAGACTTGATGCAAATCACAGAAATCACTTGGTGTGGTTTTGTTGAAATGATCTGCCTGACAGAAATCAGTTTCTTTGTGCACAGTAGGTATGACAAATCAAAATAACTTAGGAAAAAATGCTTGTGTTATATTGACAGATGGAAAGCGAACAAGCTGTACAAAACTGTGTTTCTCTGGCAAAAATAAACCAAAATGTTACTTAACATTATGACAATTTAAATAAACAAAAGCTTCAGTATTATAGTTCATCATACCATTTTTATAATTAAGAAGTATTTCACACTTTCAAGCAACAATAAGATGATTATGAAACCCACAAGTTTCACACCCTGTGCACACATTCACACCTGTGTTACTCCAGTTCACTGAATTCAGTGGAACAATATCTGATTTAAAGTAAAGCCAGAGAAGAAACAGACCTGAAGACTAAACCTGAGGGTTTTGGTGAAACATAAACCTCAGCATGAGATACAAAAGGTGACTTTCCTGACAAGTGCTATCCAAATTCTTAACAGCTTTCTGTACGAAACCTCACCTCATCTCTTCCTGACATAATCCTAATTAGTCTTAGTCCTACTGCAGAGAAGCCTATACCACCATACAATTAATCAGATATTTTGCATGCATCACAGCAACCAAGGGTGTCAATTTACTGATGTGAGTTAATACAAACAGAAATCAACCCTGCCTTTTCCTTTCACATGAACTAAAAGCATGTGGCATGGAGTGCACATACGACTATTTCTTCTACACACCACTTAATGTCCTTTCTTCTTTTGGCAACCATTTCCCAAGGCAGCGTTACTCTGTGCAAAAGTATATTTTGGTTTTTTTTTCTGCTGGTACTAGGAGAGAAACGTGATTTGGGATTTCTCTTAAATTGCTGTTTCTTCATAGAAGGATAAGTTTATCAACTGAAATTAGCAAGGATAAGATATCATTCTTGTGGGTGAAATTCAGGAATCTCACCCTTCTTTTTTCTGTGCGCTTTAGTAGTTTTTAAGAAACTGAATTTTACACCTTCACATAAATATAAATTTCAGAGCACCATCTGCAGCAGTTATCTCATAGCAACAGAAAATATTATTTTATACTTAAGAACATTAAGTATATACAATGTACACTCTAACTCAACTGATTAAAAACTTCACCACCTATCTATGTAATTATACATCTTAATTTTATTCTGTTGTTTGAGATTTATCTTTTGGCTTCATTGCAGGAGCCAAACATCACTGTATTGTATGCAATATCTCTGAGGAGGAAACCATCAAGTCAAGATTACATGACTTGATGGCAAAGAACAAATGAAAACAATTTTACAAAGCTCGATTTTCTTAAGCTTAAACCAAATGAGTTCAATAAAACCACAAGAAGGTTTACCCAGCTTTGTATGGCACGTGTAATATGCTGTGGTATTTATTAATAGTATATGCAATGTTTAATACATGGTGGTGTTTCACTTCAGCAGAACACAGTAAAGCTACTTGTAACAACAGTTTAGTCCATAAATAGTATTCAATATAAGAAAGAGTAGTCTAACATTTAGTGATTTCTCAGGTTCTCTATTTAGTGAATTGTCAGGTTCTCAGAACAGTCTTCTTAGAAAGGCACTATTTAAATAACAGCTTATTTCAGGAACTGACAATTAACTGCTCAACACATTCTCTTTACCGTGTTTGTGCCCCAAAGCAGTTAAGTATCTAAGACAGGAATTATTAAAAATTGTGACAGCTCTAGTGTTTGCATTATCTTAGCAAAAGAACACGTACAATCTATTCACTACCTGACACAAGCAGACATTCACCATTATTACTGTCCAAATGTTGGGGTTTTATTTTGGTATTTGAAGGCCTATCATAAGAAATTAGTGAGCTTACTGGAATTGCCAAATGTTCCAGGTGTGTCATATTTGGTTACCACTCCTCAAACAAAGGAATTGAATGTCCATTTCTCAGTATTTAATTGCCCTGCATCTCTCTGATAGTAAACTTCTTAATTTATTGTAATTCTAGAAGAATTAAAACTCTGGCTACCAAGTTTCCATTAAGTAAACTAAAACAGTGGTAAGTGAGGCTAATAAACTGTTCATTTTTTTCCCATTTTAGCAGACAGGGGGTATGTTACCAAGCAGCACCAACTAGGAAGGACGGATAAGATGTTGTAAGTTTATCCCAAACAACTTAAAGCCCATCATCAAGCTACCTATATGTACTGATGCTTCTTCCATCCTAAAGACACAGTTGTCCTTTATCTTCTAGCCCTGTGCTACATTTTATAATCCTACCTTCACTGTCATCTAATTCAGCTTTGTCACTCTGACAATCAGAATGGCTGACATAACACAGGGCCAGTGTAACACCCATGTGAGATGATGGAGGTTCACAACAGGATTTTGGTTAGTCATTGTAAGATTATGAGCAAAGTGTTCCAAAGGGATTAGCCACCATAACAAGAGCATGATTAGACTGTGTCTACCTAAAGATTGTACACACTGAGAACTGCAAATAAATGCAAGTTTGAGGCTGCAAGTCTCTGCTCCTCCTGACTCCCATTATTATCTCAGTTAGTCAGATAGTCATGTCATCTAGACAAGTTCTAGTGAAACTCTCATTGTTTTGGATGACTTTTCCAGTCTGAAGTGCCAAATTTCTTGAATGACTGGTGAAACTCTTCTGAAAGCAAACTTTATTAGCCTTAATCATGGTAAGTTTCATCAGTCCTGGAACAAACGGCATTTTACTTCATCAGATACTCTAAGTTCACTGTATTTGACCACATCAAATAAGCCTTTCTTACTCAGACAAATGGCTTATTCACAGGAGCTTTCATTTAAAAGTGGACTAAGCCAGAAAAACAGATGTATGGGTAGTGGTTTCACAGGATTTAAGAAGTAATGGCATTCTTAACTTCTCCATATTTTCCTACTTAATCTCACTTCTAGAAATATTTAACATCTCCAAATCACTCAGAAAATTTGAAACTCTTGGCATTCACCTAAATCAGACTGAAAATTACTTTCTTTCAATATATGAGTTTTTAGGTTTTGGTTGGGTTCTCAACTGGGTGATGCTACTATTCTTCAGTGTGAAAAGCACACGCACTGAAGACTTGATCCTTAACAATATGCAGTTGCCTAAGGAAAGTTTGTCATGGGAGCCAGGAACAGAATCTAAGCTTCTTTGTCTCTATTGAGATCACTTTGTTCTGAAAAATTTCTGGAAGCTGCAAATCAAAAAGCTGGTAAGAAGGGCAGTGGCACATCTATTTCATACAGAAAGTGCTACCCAAGTGAAATCTGTAACAGAGCAAATTCTGTACACTCAGAGCAGGTGGCAGCTGCAAGATTCCTCATAGAAAATGTTTTCTGATGTCTAGATCTCTTTTTAACAGTATTTGCTACATTTTCTGCTTATTAGTAGTTAACAATTGGCTTAAGTATGAAAACACTGGTCTTAAGATGTTTCCACTTAGTTAAACATAACTCTGGTCATTCCTGGCATGTATCTCAGTTTGTCTCTGGAATGTGAGCTATCTAGAGCATCTTTTCTCCAGCCGAGCCCTAAAGCATCTTACACACTGTATGTTTAGACACACTATTGATGCTTAGACATCTCCAGAGCATATCTTAGCATGGATTGCCTCTGTCCAGTGACAGGAGAAATGTCATTTATGTTAAGTGGTGTGGGATTTGCAATGTCATGCACAGTGGAAGGTCCTGCTTATCAGCCTATTTCATAGTGTTGACTTTATTCATTTTGCAAGGACTCAAACACCCTGGCAAGTGTGGAGTCTGCAGTTCTGTGGAAACCAGGCATGCCAAATTGAACATTTACACTGCTAACACTATACTCAGACAATCTCTTTAAAAATTAACAGTAATATGAAGATGCTTCCTTTTCATTTATCCATTTGTTTTAGTTTCTTCAGAACAGACTTGTTTTCTAGGACCATCAGAATGTTCTACCTAAATCCAGAAGACGACTGGGCTGCACATACTGATACTGGGAGTACTTAGAGCAAGCTATGAAATAGAAAAATCAGTTGAAACGATGGTGCTTACCCCGTTCTGTGTCATAGAGGTACACAAACTTTTCCCACTTATAGTAAGTCAAGAGACTCAAGATGGCTCCTTTTAATGCTGGCCGCATCTGGATGACAAACTGCACATCTGCATCTGTTGGGAAGCTTGGTGTGATGAAGGACGTGTGAAGGGCTCCACAGAACGATGTCAGGGTGTTCATTGACATCTGGTCATAGAATCCAAAGATGGCATAAACTCCTCTGGAAAACTGTGAACAGACTAAGAAAGAAGACAAGGGTGTTAAAATCTGAAATATAATTAATGCAATCAAATTTGCAAAGTATATTTGAGGTAAGCCTTCTAACCATTCCTGAAACTATTCTGTATGATGCAGCAGATGGAGTGAATTAATGAGATAATATATACCAATTTCAGTGTAGCAATAAATTGTACCAACTTTGTAGCACTTGAACTCGCCTGCATGCATTTATTTTGGGTTGTGTTTTGTCCTTCATTACAATCCACTAATCTCTCTTTATTCTTTAAAAATGAACATGGGATTACATTGCCTGCCTGTAAAATACCTTTCCTTCCTTGAGTGCTTTGTGAGGAGCTACATGACAAATGTCAGGTCTGCCTAAAAGTCAGAATGTTAAGGTGTAGCTTTTCCTGGTATCCAAACTTGATTCGGATCTGATTCAAAGAAATCTAGATGTTTTATTCCTATATAGTGCACAACTCTGAAATCTCTGTGGTCTTTTTCAGTAAGAAGTTATGGTGGCTTCTGAGTGTTAAAATCTTTCAGAAGCAATTTGGAAAGTCTGTAACTTATTATATGACAACACAAATGAGGAACCCATATTGTTGCTTCATGGGACTAAAGTTGATATCCCAAGCTGAAGGCTTTTAGTCCTTCACCATTCTGCTGTCCTGAGGAAGTCATCTTGTACCAGAAAAAAATCAAAATTCAGACAAAGATTTTTTTTTCCACATGTACTTATCTGGGAAAACAATTATTTCCCATCCCTTATAGAGACTGAACAATGACCACTTGGGACAAAAATGAAAGTATTTCAATTTGTAAACATGACCAGCTACATGGACATTGCAGGAAAAATAATTTCTTTGTTGTTCAACTCTGTAGGAAAAGTGCAAAATTCTTGTGACCCTGGGTTCTTTCCATGGAGGGAGTCTGCATCAGAGATAGTGAGGGAGCCAGATCTGTGAGGTGCTGGGGCTCTGGATTATAAAAAGACTGTACAACTGTAACACAATACAGCACAGCAGCATTTCAATCACACCACTGCTGGACAGGGATGAGCAAGTCCCATTTGTACTGAAAAAAGGTTTCCCAGAAAAATGTTCATCCATCATTAACAATTTCACTTGACAAGAACTGGATTCAACAACAATTTACAACAAGCCCCATTGTCTTGGGGTGATTTTATGATGATACTCTATTCTCTAATCATCTGCTTTATGCTCAGACATGGCTGCTGTAGCTCAAAGACAAACCAGGGAGGACGGGGCCAGAGCCTGGGCACCCCAGGTGCAGGCTGTATTCAAACATTCTTTGCTGGGTGTGCTCAGCACAGCATGGACTGGGACATTACATTACTCCTTTTGTTGGATTAGTTTTTACTTGCTTAGGCAAGAAGCTTCTTTTTTTTTTTTCTTTCCCCACCTTTTTCCCTGGACTTCAGCAGAAATACCTCAGTTGTTTCTTAGTTTCTTTTTCTTTCCTGGAACTGTTTAGGTTTCCTTTTTTTTTCCCCCCCCTCTGCTCTTGGAGGGAGGGGGCTGCACCTGATGCTCCTGGCCCCAGGAAAGACCAAGGCAGCAAAAGAAAGGATACCAAAACCCACCAGCTTCACCTGCTGTGAGGAGGCCAACTCCAGAAAGGTTCCCATCTATTCTGCCCAAGGCTCCTGCTCCTCCCCGTCCCTGAGACAAAGGGGGAGCATCTTTGCCTCCTGGCCACACAGCCTAGTGGGTGGTGGGGGTTAAGGTTTTGAAATTTCAATACCTAGCACTTATTCAATCCTTTTCGGTGCCTTGCAGGCACCATTTCTTTCGTTAATAATCAATCTGGGTTTTTCACTTTCACCCACTGATATTCATTTCTCTTATTGGCAAACGAGATTATCAAAGCCTTTCTCTTTAGAGGAAATGCTCATTCCAGGGCGTTTTCTCCTAAAATTTCTCAATAAACTGAGGCAACCATTAAACACTTTTGCAAAAAGCAATGGGAACTAATTACCAGTAAGGAAGACATGACTTCTACAAAGAAATGTACAGGTACTTTTCTTCTGAAAGTACCATCACATTTCCCACCATAAATGCTACCATTCAGGATCACTTAAAACTCTAAAGTAATTTTAAAAAGGATTCTCCACAATATCAGCTCATTGACACAGCATCATGGTGAACATCTAAAATCAGCAGTCAGGTGTGAAAATTTGATTTTCTTCCTGGAGCTCTAGATGCAAAAATTAGAAATGCTGTTAAGGAATTTCTTTAAGCATTCAAGCCACTGTAACAGGACATGACCAGCTGTGAATACAAGCAGCAAGTAACAGCTGGTGAGACACAGAAAGGAAATAAGAGGTGGTAATTTCTGAAAAAAAGTTTGCAGAGGTTCTCAACCACAGGAAAGAAAAGATATAAAAGAAGTTACAGTACAGTATGAGTTTATTCCCAGAGGCATGACTGAGGAATTAAATACACTGTTTAAAAAGGCATTTTGTTAAACTATATACCCAGCAGGATATAAAGCAGAAAAGCTACCATAAAAAATTATGTGCTGAAGTAACAAATAAAAAGCATTAACTTACAGGTGGAAAAAAGGGAAAAACAAAAATTACATTAGAAAGTCTGGCAGTCTCCAAATCATTCAAATGATGTGTAAACCCTCTAATTCCATGGGAATAATCAGTGAAGTGGGATTAATAGAACTGAGCATCCTCACATACACTGAGGTCATACCTCACAGATCAAGCTTCTTTTACATATTTATTAGTGGCCTAGTTTACTAGTTTTTATGTAGATTCTGTACTGCAGAGAAAATCAAGTATTCCAGGAATCATCCCTTCTTCCAACATAAACAAACATAGTCTCAAAGAACTCCTGATCCTAAAAACCGAGAATACTTCAAAGACTCCTGGATTCACCCATTATTCCTTATCAGGTGTAAGACTCAGGAATACTTCTGAACTGTGACTCAACTGAATTAAAGTATATTTTCCCAGCAGATTGTACTTGTTTAAGCAAAGAGCCCATCCGCAATTGGTGAATAATCTGGGAAAAAAACAGTCTGTGAACAACCTGACTAAACAGGACCTTCTCCAAGTAACACCTTAGAGTCAACACGGAAATGCTGCTCACATGGAGGTGAGAGCTTCTGATTTGGTCCCCCACGTATTTGCAATTGTTTTTCCTCCTGGAGGATCGCCAAAAATATCTTCTAACAAATGCAACTGCCCACTTTTATTTCCCCCGGTTCAGGTTTGTATTCACTGCAGATTTTAAAGATTAAGCCTTTGATAGACTTTCTGTCTTCTATTAGTAGCTTATTACTCCTGACTATCTATTCTGCATGCACTGTAGGATGCCAATTTAGTTTTACCAGCCCATTTAAAAGGCAAATAAACCTTTGTTTTTATAAGGAAAAGCTAAAAGGCCAATTATCTTGGTCTTCCATGTTCATTTGCATTTTTGAACTCATAGTTTTGGTAAAATTTTGTACCATTAGGTCTTTCACACAGTTTGTGACCCAATCTCTGTGATCAGACAAACTTATGGAATATCCATGAACTCACAGTGATATTGGGATATTTGTTTTCCAAAAAACAAATTTGTAATTACATTCATTTTAAATACGCTATTATTCTAACATCACTGAACCACAAGAAAAATTTAAAAAAGGCTAACAGCCTTTAACCTTAAGCTCTTTTTACACACTACTTTCTACTGACAATCAGAACAATCTTCAGGTTTGAGAAAGAATTTTGGTAATTTTCCTTAATTAATCACAGTTGATTTATGAGTTTTTTTCCCTTATTTGAAAAATGCAGACGGGCAAACACATATTTTGGCTGTTAATGAAATTATTTGGACAAGTCCTAGTGCAACCTCATTCTTCAAGAAAAAAAGCAATTTTTTTGCTGAGCTATAAAACTGCTCTTAATTATGTGGATGCACATCTGTTTCCAAGGACAGCACATAACCCGATCTCAAAAAGTTTCAATGTCCACAAACAGGGGAGAGAGGTCCTGAGCAGCAGTTATCCAATGGGAGATAATGGCAAGACATTCTTTTGGCACTGGATGCAAGGTGAATATTTATTAATGGTGATTTAACACTGGACTTGTTCTCAGAGTGAGATGCCACATGCCATCATGTCCAGGAGAGGAAGTGATGGTATGACAGAAGCCCATGAATTCTCAAGCATGCCAAGAAAAGATAAGAAACTTCCAGGCCATGGCAGACTGGTGTTTCCTGCCAAGGAAGGAAAATGTTCAGAGCCAGAGTGGTAACAGTGGTAAGCAGAATTTACTTTTAAAAAACCCAACCAAACCAAACCAAACCAAACCAAACCACAACAACAACAGAACCTAAAAAATAAAACAAAACAATCACAAAAAAGAAGGGGAAAAAATCCCCCAACAGACCCCAAAACCAACCAACCGAAATGCAACTGAAGCCGAATAAATAAAAATCTTAGTTTCCATACTGAATAGCAGCTGAGCCAACCTAAGCATCACTGTAACCAAATGAAAGCAAACTTCTGTTTTACTTGCATTTCCATCCTCCCTCCAGTCAAATCAGGCCCACCACTGAAACTTGCTAAGATTAACCATTAAGACTTTTTTTGCACCCAGATCCCAGGAAGGCTGCAGGCCAGAATCTCAAAAGATGCCCCACTTCACACAAGTTATTAGATGTTTTATGTCTTTTTAAAATTTATTTTTGCTTTCTAATGGTAATTAGTTTCTCTATGCTTTAGTGAGTGTGAGTATTCCTGACACAACAAGGTTGTGCAGGACCTGACATTTATACTGTCTATTGCCTGGAATCTAAAGACAAAACTTCTCTGACACTTTTTTTTTTTTTACTTCCAGTTCTTACTATAAACAACTGAAGAGTTACTAGGAACATTTACAAGTAGATTTGGATTTTGCTTGTTTAAAGAAAATATGTATATAGCTAACAAAAGAGATATGTTAATCGTGGATCATAGTACACCATTTCCTCTGGATGGTACCATTAATAACTGAATTGTAAAAGTCAGCAGGATCCTCCCAGGTGTGGCATCCAGGGCACTTCTGCCCTAGATGAAAAAGCCCAGTAGTTTTGGAGTCAGGGGTTGGAGGTTACAATACCTCAGACACTATTCCTTCTTCATTACTCTTTTTATGAGCAAGTAATTTCCCCTTTGTCCATATCAATTTCTTATAAAGTAGGTCTGACGAAATTACCCTGTGTCACAGGGGCACTGTCAGCCTGTTTCAGCAATACTCCCACAGCTCTTTGGGAGCAAAGGCACCGTAGGAGCTCCATCTCAGCTGACATTATCGCATGTTGCTCATACCAGTTCCTCAGTTTTGTGCTCTGTGTTTCCCTCAGCTGTGAAATAATTTTATTCCCTCCACTTTCTTCTGCCAATTGTCTTGGATTCCAGACAACTCTCACCGCCAGCTCAAGCCAACAGACTAATGGGACTACTTTACAATGGAATAATATGCAGCCTATCTCAGAGCAGTTGCTATTTTCTAGGGCTCCATCTTGACCTCCTTGTTGTAATAAAGAAAGACCTCTTACAGTAAGAATCCAGACTTACTCTTAAGAGAGACAGACAGTGCCTCTACTGCTTTCTTTTGCTTTCATTTTAATACACAGAATGAAAAGCAACAACTCTCTCTACCTTGAGCCCTGAGGAGATCAGCACAGCAGTGCCCCTGAATGCAGAAAGAGCTACTTTCAGGGGGCTCCAGGCAATCAGACGTGAGAGCTTCCTTTCAAGACAAGTCCATCATACTAAAAATTTAAAATTATGTGAACTGCATTTACCTATAGCAAATAAAACCATCTTTTACATTTTAATTAAGACACAGAATTCTGTCATGAAGAAAATATTGTTTAAAATTCAGGTGAAAAAAGATGCTTTTCTGAAAACAGCTATTCCTGGAATAGTTAACAGGGAATATTCCTGGGGGCAGGAGGGAACCAAGGAAGCTACAACTTGAAATTCTGAGATATTGGCTAACATGACTTCTCATCCTACCTAGAAAAAGGCACACCCTCACAAACAAAAAAATATCCCCTGAAAACAAAAAAACCCTACCAACCTAAAACCTCACAGCAGAGCACAAAACAAAACCACGATTTACTGTTGTTGCTTCATTTATGGCATCAGTTTTCTCAATGCTAAAACTGCAATGTTTTCTCTAGTTCTTTTTATAAAGAACTATTCAGCTTGCTTCGTTCTATCTAATGCCTTCTTCAAATATACACACTTCCTTCAGTTTGCACTTCTTTTTAGGAGAGCAAATAAAATAAAAACAGCATGTTCAGGCAGCAGGAGGGGGAATATTATTAAATTGCAAATGAAAGGCATAAGGATTAATTCATTCATGTTTTACAAACCATTTACTGGAAAGTAATTCAAAACACATGTTCAGATCCAAGCCTCCCCATACACTC
Source organism: Rhipidura dahli (assembly GCA_013399225.1). Classification (NCBI taxonomy): domain Eukaryota; kingdom Metazoa; phylum Chordata; class Aves; order Passeriformes; family Rhipiduridae; genus Rhipidura; species Rhipidura dahli. The sequence goes on from VXAC01000504.1 coordinate 972,654, forward strand.
TCTGGTCAAGATCCTGTTCAACAGTGCTTTGGTCACCACTTCACAACTCCATCACACACTGTTAAAGAAGTCTTTATTTCTTATCTGCTTTTCAGGATGACTTTGGAACCCCAATCCCCATTGCAGTTCCTTGGTGCTGGGTGCTGTACAAACCCATTACCACAGCCTTGGTTTCCTTCAGTGTGCCAAATTACTTATGACATACTTGACTCATTAAACTTTACACGTTTTGGCTTTTATATATACAACTGCAGTCAAATAAAACCCTGACAACATACATGAATTTGTTGTGTGAGAGATCTTCTCTTCACACTGAAACATTTGTGTGAATTTTATGAGCATATGAAAAATGCCACCTTGCAATGACACAAATAGGCTGCTTAGGCTGTAATGCTGTTAGTGGGAACACCAGCAGCATCAAGTCTCACATGCCACAATGAGGGTATTTGTCCATGAGCATAGCTTCAGTCAGATAAATCTAAACCAGGATAAAAACCTCTCTGGCCCAAAATGACAATTTGATGTATATGCAAATGAAAGCACTGGTATTTTAAAAACTAGCTAATATATTTTAAATGCCAATAAAAAGGGCATTCTTGAGTATCAAATTCTAAGACAGGCTGAACACAACCTTGTTTTTACTGAGAGAGCTGTGCTTAACTTTCAAAAGCTGTTCTAGTCTGAGAAGGTACTGCAGGTAGCCTGAGCAGCTTGGAACAGGTAATGCTTGTGTTGCTATTTTCTACTCACTTACTGTTTAGCTCCCAAGCTACTTCCAAACCTAAGATGGTATAGAGTCCAAACTACCTCTGTTTTCAGGTTAATGGCCACAAAGCTAAAAAAACTTTTTTTTTTTTTCTGTAGAATCTTGTTAAAGTTCAAGCACAAAATGAGTCTTGTGTCCCACAAAAAATTATAATGCATGGTTTTCATTAAAAAAAAAGAAAAATCACTTGCCATTCAGAATCTCTGTATTTATGACACATTTCTGATGATGGAAGAAACCCAGGAGTCAATCCAGATGGCTTCCACGAAAAGTGTCAGCCTCTTCTCAGGACCAAATTAAGAAAGGATTTTGTTTACTTGGGATCCCTGTTACACACTGATTTTTTAAAATATACCATTGATTCCCAGTACTATTAGAATATTCCTTTTGGAAGGCTATGAGTCAGACAATCATGACTTATTTTGAAGTATAAATCATTGCAATTTGAAAGAAATAAAATAGAGGTTTAAGCTTAAAATGGATCAAAGGTGAGAGAAGATACATACATGCCATAAAAATCAACTGATTTTTTGGGAAGATGATTGAAAAAACGTGTTAGGTACTTAAGGACTAAACTTAGATACGTGCTGATCGGAATACTACACTATCTTGCTTGTGTCTTTACAAGATGGAGTTCAAGCTCTGAGACCAGGCATCAGAGACTATAGCCAAGTTTTCTATTCTTAAACCCATCCTGGCAATTTACCATCTTCTACTGTTAACAGAACACTTTTCATCCTGATCCCACCATCCCCACAAGCTGCTCACAAGAAGCATTTCTTTTAAAGGAAAGACATTAAATACATACCACGCAGTTTTAAACAAAGAGCTTTTAGAAAGAAGACTCTATAACACTGTTGTAGAAGTCAAATTTAAATGCTGTGGATTTGTGTTATATGTGACCTCTTCTGCTTTCTGCCTATGGAGGTCTTGACACCAAAGTAGATGCATGCAGGAGAAGCAGCAAGAGGCTTCTCTTGGCAGACAGTTAAACTTGCTGCTGGAGAGAAATGGAAAGGCATTGGTATCTGCCTTTCATACCCTGGTGAAGAGATGTTTCTGCTCAGCTACTCCAGGATGATCAATGCCTTGCCAACAGCAGCAGTATGTGCAATGCCAACACTCTGCTCCTGACTGCAGCTCCACCATCCTGGATGCTTAAGATTTATGGCACCAGCCTCCCTCAGGTTCAGAGTGTTACAGACTTAATGAGTGGATGTAAAGCAGTTCATTGAGCTCTGCCCTTCGAGAAAGCTTTAGCCTATCCTATACAAATAACCACAGACTCCTTTCTCCATAAACCACAGGAGATGAGCTAACACCTGTGTGAGGGAGCCAGAGGACCTGGCAAAGCTTTTTGCAGTACAGTCTAAATATATTCACAGCAAACAACAGTCACTTGCATTCTTCACATCCAAGACTCCAACTCCTGTTTCATGACTAATCTCTGCAGAAACACGGACAGTGTGCACGCAACACAAATATGTAATACCAACTCAAGTGAAATAACTTGTTTCCATCTGTTGCACCATTTGAAATGCTTTTAATTTACTCTTGTATGTCATGCCTGCTTGCTGTGATCACTTTGGATTGTAACTGTATCTCTTATTTTCTCAAGCAATTTTTCTAAAAATGTTGGTCGGAGGAAAATATAAAACCCCCCGCTCTTTCAAAAATTGTCCAGTTATAACACACTAGAAAATTTAGCAGCCATTTACTTACAAGAAGGCAATATATTCGAATAATATGCATAATCTAATAAACACAGTAACATGAATGTTTCTGTAAGGATATTCAAAGTAATAATAAAAGTTCCACAAGCCATTAAGCACTCAAACTTGGAACAAAAAGACGTTCAAAAAAGTGTTTTTAATAGGAACTTGACAAGATGTGGTGACCAGGGAGTACCCACTTGACTACTGTTACCTTCTTCAGAGATGACCTATCTTAACAATACTTTAAACAACAGGCTAAGGGAAAGCAAGAGTTTTGTGGTATGAAGAAAAAAATAAATCACACTCATCAGAGAAGGGCAGCATTTTGCAGTTGGGTATGTTAGGCAGAACGTAGGGTTGAATCAAAGAGCAGCAGCTAAAGGCAATGCTGTGCCTCAGAGCTGCAAATCAGCAGCCACGATCTCCAGCACCCCAGTACTCTGAAGGGATTTCTTGTATCACTGAACATCTTAGTGTGGAGGAAGTAAAAAGGCAGAGGCATATTATTAAATGTATGCTTGTTCAGCAGATCCTTCCCTAAGTGATTTCAGAAGTTGACTTCATTCTGGGCCACAGTGGTGAGAGGCAATAAATCAAAACAAGGCTCTGGCAGTGTGATGAAAGATGAGCTGAGTCTGCTGAGGTGGTGCCATTTATAGGCCTGTGGGGATATATTACAGAGGATGAGATAGAAGAGGGGAAGTGGCTGAAACACCTGAAGCACTGAGCTGGGTAAAATTCACCAGGAGGTGAAGGTCACAATTAAGGTTGTTCAAGGAGATAGGGGATGCAAACACCAAAACAGCAGCTGTGCAAAGCAGCCTCCAGCTCTGGAGGGTTTCCAGTTGGCGCTATGTTTGCAGAGCACAGTGCTGACTGACAGATAGTCCTGTTTACCCAAAGAACCAGTCCCTCACACTTTCCTGGAGGCTCTGCAATGGTATTCCAGCAAGCACTGTCACTACAAGTACATCATGGACTAGTGGACTGGATTTCACATTCCTGAATCTCCTCTGCTGTTCTACTCAAAGTTCATGGAGCTATGCAATTCTCACCCTTGTGTTCCACTGCTGTCAGCTTATCAGTCTGAGAGGCTTCAGACCAGTTAATGCAGAAGCAGAAACAGAATAGCTGTGAAAACTGGCTTCAGCAGCCAGGGAAATTATTTGAAGATGCTCCTTAGAGGTCCAATAAAGCACCCATCAGTATCACTGGAGACATTCACATGGAATTCAGTGAAACTGGACTAGAACTGAGAGACCTATTCACACTGAAAGTGCAAACTACAGAAATGCCACATTAACATCCCAACTGCCCTTACAAAAGCATCCTCCCATCATTCTTGTTCTCAATATTTTTTCTATCTGCCTTAGCCCTAAGAGCTCTTGCTACCAGCCTCCTGGACCTTCATGATCACATCTGACAGTAATTCACAGACCAGTACCCTCAGCTGAGCCAGTGTCTTATTTACAGAGAACAACATGAATATTATTCTTTATAAATTATGCATAATCACTATTTATCAAGCTGGGTTAATTGGCACATAACAAAAGACTCGTCTGGTGAACAGCTGAATAATGTTGGAGCCAAAATTGATGGAAATGGTACAGCAAAAGCCTGATTGTGAAAGAAAAGTCACATTGCTACACGTTAATTCTTAATAACTGATCGCTGCCCTTTCAGAGGGGGAATGGGAGGCCAAAAGAGACAGACCTAGTTTGAAATTATTTGTTAATCTCAGAGGGTTAGGACACATTTGTCATAGCTTTATATACTGGTTTAAAGTCTGCTCCCAGCCACTTGCAAAGTGGAATGTTAACATGGTGCACAAGCATTTTTTGTGATCTATTCATAAACAGAGAACAATCTCATTAATCATACACAACAGCATGAGTCTGCAGGGATATGAGTGATGCTGATAGAGAAGTGGGGCTCCTCCCACATCCACACTTGACAAAGAGCTAAATGCCTCATACCAAAGCCAGACCAGCAGCCCTTTGGTTCTAGGATCAAAAGAACCTAGAAGTCCTCATCACAACCCTGGTGTGTCATAAGACAGTGGGGTGTGTGGGGCAGTACTTGACTTTCTCTAGAACACACACACCTGAAGAACCACAGCTTAGTTAACCTTGCTCTACATGTATACAAGGTTTTACTTATGTCCCACATCCCAGAGCTGTGTACAAAAATTTAAGAACACGCTTACGTGTTCTGATGGACAAAGACTGAAGCATGGGCTCAAGAGACTGAATCAGAGCTGAGGGTCAAATTACCATGGAGCTCACTCTGGTGGGAGGTTCCCCTTCCACAAGGTATTACATTCTAGCTATATTAGGGGTTGTCAGATGACTTAGTCTGATTTACACCATTACACTTCTGTGGCAAGCCTCTTTACTCAAGGATACTGTATTCATTGTTCATTTTCATCCCCTTTCATGTCACCAAAAGGACCTCACCATTCATTTTTCTAATTTATTAGACAAAAAAGGTGGAGTTGTAGCAGTGCCTGCATTCGAGGAGCAGCAGGGGGTTGTACCTCCAGTATCCAATGTCCCGGGTGAGCTGATGCCTATGCATAAGGCTGGATGAATATGCATCAGACCGGAGGTCTCAAGTTTCCCAAAGTCCATGTTTGTCTCTGCTCCTCCCCTGCTGGCTCTGCTGGCCAGGTGACTCTTCCCCCATCAGCCATTGGCTCCGTCCCTCTAACAAGGGCATAAGTGACCAGGGCGAGGGAGGAGCCGGGGTCATTCACCATTTTTCCTTCTGGTTTGCACTTTGTTCTTCCTCTGTGAGGAATAAAGTTATTTCTTGTAAAAGGCAGAGTGACCCGTCTGTTAACCTTATAGCAGCTGCCACCGCCGCTTCTGGAACAGAGCTCAAGAAACACAGGGGTTTGAGACAGCCCTTCACCAAATTAGGCCGGCCAGGACTCCTGTGAGAGCTACAGAGGACCAGACAGAGGTGGTCCCCAGTGAGCCAAAAAGCAACACACTTCCTTGGTGTCCTCTCTACTAACACTCACTAAAATCCCTCCTAGCAGTAAAACACCTGCAAACTCATGACTTCAAAGTACAGCCTTTCTTACCGCCCCCCCTCCCCCTTAAGTTAAAAGAAAAAGAAAATGAGAAGACTCCTGTAACTTCCATACCTATGAGTTAGAAACTCTTTTATACACAAACATCATCCAGGCCAGAGAATCCTCCTGTGATCTTACCATATTTGTGGTCTTATCAGTATGAATATAAATGGATGTAGAACCACAGATAATTAAAAAAAAAATTTGGATTACATTATTGCCATTACAACTCCACCCTATTGGAAACATGGTTAGCAAATATCTTTCTTCTGAAAATACTCTGACACTTTATTAGAAGTATTAAAAAAATTATTCTCTTTGGCTTTTTACAAGAATCACTAAATCTGCTAACAACTTGCTTCTATACACCAATAAATTTCAAGCATCTTGGAAAACTACAGTGTAAACTTAGAAGGGAGAGGAAAAATGAAGCAGGGGGAAGTCCAAAACAACAATGCTGCCACAACATTATCCAAGCCTTTTCTGGTTTTGGGAACAAAACCACTAATCTGTATGGCAAAGTATGAATTTCTAAAGAGCAGTGCACTGTGGATCCTTCCCTCAGTAAGACACTTTAACTCTCAATCAGTCTTTGACATACCATTAGGAATTATCCCATTTAGGAGATAGTTTTTCAGCCAAGGAACAAGCAGATGAGTCTCACCACTGTCTGAAACACAACCAAGCAACACCCAGATCAGTACAGAGCTGGGGAAAACAGTCTCAAAAGGGCAATGTGTATCTTTAGGACAATACTTCTGACATTTAATCTACCAAATGGCTAAACTGCAGCCCTTTGGATGACAGACGGCAATAAATTTCTCTGCCGTAAGGCAATTTCCCACAGGGCTGTACTATTCCTCAAGCTCTGCAGTGAGCTGCAAGATGAGCTCTTTCCAGAAGACCATCATCACCCTGAAGGCCTGTCCCCACTGCTGCTTATCCCTTGTTTGCAGCACCACCTGCTCTGGGAGGTCAACCATGGAACAGAAGTGTTCTAAGGATAGGAAGAATCTCAGTGAGAGATGAAACTGGAGAGAGTCACTGCCCATGGGTGACATGACCAGGCTCGGGAGGCAGGGCAGCCCTTATTCACAGCAGGCACAGAAACAGTGATGGGAGGAACCATTTCATGAACTCAATGAACTTGATTAATTTTTCAGCTGCCTTTCAAAAAAGCTTTTAAAAAATCAGCTTGCTGTGCTCAACAGAATAGGAACTGAAATGTAACTACAGTTAGAGATTGTAAATAATACCTTACTTTAATTTAAATGTATCCACGTCCTACCAAATAAAAACTGATTAAATTTCTGCTTTACTAATTTCTTATAAAGTAACTCACAATATCTTCCAGGTTTTATAGATTATTGATTCTGAATTTTAACTTGAAAATTGCACTGCCAATTTCAGAGTATATTTGAAATATTTTTCTCTTGTTAGAACCCGTGTAATAGTCAAGAGAAGCCTTCACATCATTCAGCAAAAAGCAGCTCATCACAAAGTTAGGTTCCAAACCAGGAAAGCTCTCTTTCTCTGCATCACACACAAATGCATCTCAGGTAATTCTATACTGCCCAAGCAGCAGACAACAGAAAGGACTAGGTTAATGTACCCTTGTATTTGATTAAAGTGATACATTGTAGGAGATGATGTTGGGCTACTGCCACTGAATTTTCCTAGTCTGATTCTCAAACCAACTCTCTGACAGCATCAAGCTTTTTAAAGCATCCCATCAACAGACTATTTTTGGACTAGAAAATTTTGCAGGCCTTGAATAGACTTATTTGTTGAACTCGGGTAGTAAAGCTTTTCAGATAGATTAATGGACTAAGTGAAGTGCCTCTCCAGACTATACTAGGAGGTTTAAGAGACCTCATTTTCTAAGTCAGCTATAGGCACAGAAGACTTCTTTGTATTGTGATTTTCTCCATGTATTTTCCATTTGCACGAGCCAGTCCAAGCCCTCCTTTCCCACTGGCAATGTTATCAGTGAAATAATACCTTTCTATAACAAAAATAGCACAGAAACTTGCATAAGAAAAATGGATTTGATAACAATAGAATGACTTTCTCATAATAATTTAATAAGTTGAAGTCATGAAGATTTAAATCCTCCAGAAGAGCTGCATAAAAGGGATTGATGAATTCATCAGCTCTTCCAAGCTTCCCAAAGAAGCCCAGACAATATTTCTTACCTCCTGTTCTACAGATACCACCTATAAAAGAAAAGCAGGCATTCAAGTCCCTCTATTATGCTATTCTTTGCCTCTGGGGCTAAGCTCACTGTTGAATCTGCAGTAAATAAATGTGGCACACTTAAAAATATTCTGATTTTAATCTTTCTCATTAGAATAATACACTCGTAATGCCCTTTCTGGTTAGGAGCATGGTTCTGAACCCTGAAGTTACTGTATGGACATATAGCAAGCTACTGACCTTTATAGTTTTGCATTAAGCCAAGAAAAGTCTGCAAAAACATGCCAGAAATGCAAACACAGGCTATCACTAGTTTTAATTAAGCACTGCCAGTATATTCCAGTATTTCAAAAAGTCCTGAGACCTACAGAAGAACTCCATGATTTGATGGATTGAAAAATCATGAACTGCTCAAAATTTTTTATGGATCTAGCAGTATACTTTTACATACAGCTCTTTCTCTTTTCTTGTTACTGTATAAATAAAAAGAAGACAAAGTAATGGGACTAACAAACACAGGAATGTAATCCTATAACAAGTCAGCAATTGCTGCCACTTACAAAAATGAGAGAAAATAAAAAAGAAGAAAAGTTTTTTCCCCTCTGGTTTTTTCCCCTCATGTTGGAGCTAGGAGTAAGGACAGCAGGAAATAATTTTACACATAGTATACAGAATTCATAAATTAACCCTGTCTCTTTAAGCACAGAACCTTTGGGATTTTATTGTTTTAATCTATGTTTGATAATAATATCTTATTCTATCAAAATTATCGGATTATACAAGGATTCAGTGATAGCCAGCTGACAGAAGCCTCCCTTTCACTCTGGAGAAATCAAAACAAAACTACACTGAATCTTTCCTCTTACTTTGTTGAGGGACAACAGGAACAGAAAGACAAATTGACAGTAACAGGAAAATTCAGTAGCCATGAATATATGGCTAAACATAAGTTCCAAAAGAAGCAAGTATGATTTAATTTCTGTTCTTTCGAAAAAAAACTTTCCTTTCCATTAAATCTACCCATGATACCGCAGTTGAAAGTCTTTCTAAACAGCACCAGCAAACACACCAAAACTGTTCCCTAGAAGTGAGTATTTTCAAGCCATTTCACATCTTAAAAAGAAGTGCAATTTAACTCTTGGCTCCAGATCCTTTTCCATATTGCAGCTTCCCTCCACTTACTTGGTCCTATTCTTCCTCTCTTCCATCACCCAAACCCGTTCTTAAACAAAGCATATCCTGCTACCACACAATTAACGCTGAAAAAAAACATAAGAGGGAGAGTATTGCTGCAAATAAAGAAAACCATGGAAATGCCACAATAAAAATATTTTCTTATACCAAAAGGATGGTTCAAACAAATGTAAATAAATTCAGTATCTATGATTTTCATGACTTTAGCTAAGCAGAATAGATGTTCTGGGTCAAGCCAGTAAGGGAAACTAATCGTGCTCTACAGTGCTTCATCCTTCTGACACGCCACATTCTGAAATCTCTGAAACTGTTGTATCTACAGAGTCCATTGAAACTTCCCAAGTGAGGGAGAGAATCCAAAGCACAGTCAGCTAATTAGAGCCAACAATGTGGGAAATGCAGGATAATTAAATTCTTCTCCTAAAAGATTTATTTCTGAATATCAGTTTTGGGAGACCAGGGGGGAGCAAGTGAGAAATTAGTCTCACTCTGGAAAACTTACCTCATCTGTGTGAGACTCTCCTCAGGAATGGAGCAATAATATGGTGCTGCTTATTAAGAAACAGTACTGATCACATAATATTATACAAAGATGTTGCTGTACACATAATTTTAAAATTTATGTCCTTGATAGAAGCAGATATTGTCCACACAAGCAGAACATGTATATTTAGTCCATGACACAACTACAGTGAAAAAAGAATAAAACCAATTTTGAATCAAAAGAAAAATACAAATAAAACCCAAGAGTTCTTAAAAATAAGAACTGTCAAACACAAGAGGAAGGGTTCTTCCTCTAAAATAGCATAATGAGAGTTTTTGTGTTTAAAAACATAATTGCTGCCCAAGATTACAAAAAGCTACCTGAATGGATGAGTCTGGAAGGGTGGTTCAGGCGAAGAACTTGGGCCTGTGATTAACTAGATCTGAATAACCAGTTATTTAAGATAAACAAGCCTACATGTTCTCATTCTCCTGACAGCCAACACAACTCACCCCAATTTACATCTAACAGAGATTACAGATTGCCTCTTGCAATGGATATCACAAAGAACAAAGCTGGGGCCTGAATTAGAATATCCACACAGCATTTTATACAGCTGAACAGACTGCTGAAAGGCAAGTTTAGACATTAGGATGTCCAGTTTCAGCATCCAAGTTCTCCAACAGAACACTGAAGAATATTAAATAAGTGTTTTAGCTACAAGCCCTATACAAGCAACCTCTCAAATGACATTATCACCCTTTCTTATTTCTTCCTCTGCCATTCTTTTCTCAAGAACCCAGATAACCATCAAAGGTAATCTTTATTACCAAAATTGATCTGGTATCTTTAAAAGACAAGCAGGATAGAAGCAGTCACATTGCAGCTCCACAGAAGAATGAGACAATTCTGCTTAGGGAATGACACGTTAGATTCACAGGAAATTTTCCTCTTTACACTGAAGTGAACTGTAGAAATGTCACAGTTTTCCATAATTAAGAAAGGAAAAAGAAAAGAGAGATTCATCACTCTACATTTCTTCACCCTCAAGATGTCCTTTCTGCAGAGGAAGCCAGAAAGGCTAAGGTATCTAGCAAAAATACCTGCTTATCACATCCCAAGTCGGCTTTGTGAGTAACTTGACACTGCAGCTGAATAGTCAAACTCACATCCATGCTTTAATTAGAGGTAAGGGGAGCACCTACTGTTTGCATTTACAGTCTGTCTGGTTTGTGAGCAGCAGGAGCAAGTTCAGCCATCACAACTGCTCAGCTTGTGGTGCTCTGATGCATCGTTTCAGCAGGGGAACAATTAAGCAGACCCATTCACAGCTGAAGAGACCACTAAATTTTGCCAAGTGCAGTCACTAGTGTTTTAGCCTTGCTACTGTATCTTGTCAGCAACTGCACCACGCAAATTATCAAAGGAATCCATCTCCCTGCTGACAGCATGGGCGTGGGGGTGTCTATTCTCCCACGAACACGTCGGATATTTATTCCGCTAACTCATCCACTTATATAGCAATTGAGCATACCCCGTCTCATAAAAGGAGATTAAATTTTTGGAGAAAGAATTTAAGAATAAAACATCATCTGTTAAAGTGGTGGTATTAGAACAGCTTCATTGCAAAGACTAAGGCAAAGCAAGTAGAAGGAAGCAGACATAAAAAGTGGCCTGCTAGGATCTGAAAAACCAATGACAAGAGACACTCAAATGAAACTTTTTCTTGGTTACAAATCTTATAGGTTAAGAAAAAAATCTCAGACTATGATGAAAAAGAAAGAAAAAAAAGAAAGAGAAAAAATTATTTTCCTAGTCAGGAAATTGATAGTTCATGCTGTAAAAAACCTGGAATTATGGTAAAAAAAATTCCACTTGAGAGCTGTCACAAGTAATGTAAGCTGAGGAAGAATAAGACCCTTTGGCAACCGAACAACACACAAATTCATAGCAAATCTGTAAACATTTTTATACACTGTACTGCCAAAAAGAACTGCTAGGTATCATTTTAAGAACCATAGTGACATAGATCTGCTTCCATGAGGCCAGGGTAAGTCAATCTACTCCAGCTGGAGTGACCTGGACTTAGATATTTAATGAAACTTTATATGCAATTATTTAATAAATTTGCTGTAATTGCAAACACATTTTAAAACACACCCTAGCATTGTACAGTTACTTCTGTCACCACTGTGTACTACTGAAGTAATGTCCAGTGTACCAATTAGTTCAGGTAAACATAGGGAAAGTCTGCTCTCAGGACAGCTGGTGGAGGCAGTGCTGTTATTTCATATACAAACAAGTAAGCATGAGTAAAACTAAAATATAAATGCTCTGAGAACTTTAATCTATTTTCAATCACTCATGACTACAGAGCAAGACAATGGAAATTCCAAGCACAGTACTTAAAAATCTATTTAATCTTGATCTAATGATCACACTTTTTCAAAATATGAATCCTTCAAATACACAGCAATGTTTCAGTGAAAGAGCACATTCTCTAAAATGTCAGAGGGGCTTTTATTTCAACTTTTGGGGTACTAACTCATTTGAGTTAGAAGAACAGATTGTTCCACAGCCAACAGGCCATCTGCTGACCTTGTCTCCAGTGAATCCCACAGCAAAAGACATTGTGATGGAACAACCAAGGCAACTGGGATACACACCATTAAGTAAACGACAGAATGAAGAATGGAAAACTTTTGAGGGTAACTGTAGACAAACACAATCACTGCATCAACGCATTTTTAATAAAAAAAAGAGAAAGATGAAGGTATTTGCTCTGAAGCCAGAAGACTGCTACTGTATGCACTGCAAACAAGGCTTGTCTCAACGTTTTGTTCCTTTTTAAAGCAAAACTGTAGTAATAGAGCATACTCAAATAGTGTCTTTTCTACCTGCAACTTCCAAGAAGTCTTTTTACTCTTTTAATAAAACAAAATGTTCTTCACCTCCACACCAGAAGATTGTTTAAACCAGTTAGTACTCATTGGAGTTTTGCTGTGTCACCTAATTTCAACATAAACTTGTTAACTGGTTGTTTCTAACAAAGGTAGTTTAATATTTTCAGAGTCTGATGCTCCATTCTGTATTCCTTCAAGTAACTTTTCATACTTTGGAATTAGGGTAAGAAAAGTCAACGCTGACACTGCCTGCAAGGACATATAATTCAGTGTACCATTTCATAACCCAGTTGTCAACAGAGACAACATTTTTATAATCCATGTATTGTATGCGTGCCAGTATGAGATGAATAGTCCTGTAGCTATAATCAATACCGTTCATTCAAACAACTGGCAGCAGCATTTCAGACAACTGGCAATTTCATCAGTTTCACTGGGCTGCCCAAAAATAGACAGCTTGAGAAGAATGAATGATCTTTGTGGTTATCTATAAATAATACTAATCTCAGTCATTTGTTTCAGACTGCAGACTGGGAACAGCATCATCACTAGAAGCTGCAGAAGTCTCGTACCAGTGCAGAAGGCATGGCAGCCTTCAAGAAACTAAAGAAATGCTGATGAATTTTACTGTTGGTTTTTCATTCACACAGTTAGTGTATTTACATACAGGCTCCACTGAAAGCTACAGGATTCCTCCAGTGCTTCAGCAGTTCCAGCTTTGCAGGAAACTCACATGATCTCAAGGACTGGTAAACATCTCAAAAGTCAAACTGGATTCACAGAAAGCTCCAGTGATCTAAGCAAACCCAGCCTGGGTAGTGACTTACACTAATGTCCCTTAAAAGTAAACATGAGCAAGTTTGGAGTTTTTAACTACTTCAGCGTGAAACTTGCCCACTCTCAAGAGTTTTTGAGAGCAAAACAAACCAAACAGCTCCATGCAAGTGCGACTAACGCCAAGGCTGATGGGCGTGAGATGAACCCAGGCAGACGGGGAACAGAAGGCGCCATTCACAGGCCTATTCACTGTCTCTGGGAAGTGAAATAGCTCTTTTTTAAAAAAATTATGCTCTATCTGCTCCCATCTATCAAAGCAAAGCAAGAACAGAGAAAAAGGAATAAAGACAGCTCACTAAAGGGAAAAATCACATCCCTGCAGAGTACAGATCCCAAAGAAAGCTTCCAAAGCCCTGAAGTGAAAAAGATCCAATTGCTGCGGTTGTAGTGACTCTCTCCCTGGCAGCCTTCTGGGGCTGTGGGCAAGCACTGCAACACCACTGCTACCTAGCATGTGACCCTGTGCATTAGTGGGTCACTAGCCCTGGGCTGAGGCACATATCTCTTGCTCCTGCAAGAAAATCTCCTAACTACCAGGAATTCTTACTAGGTTTTCTACCCTATTTCACTATTAAAAATTACAAGATGCCTGGTGCGTGCTCTAGGGAAAACAGAGGAAAGATCAGTTCTCCCAAGGACCTAGAGGCTGTCACTCCTTGGCTTCCAGGCAGGATTTGTGTTGCCATAAGCCACCACTGCAGAGAGCTCAATATACCACTGGACTGCAGCAATTCTTTTCTGCAGATATCATGAATGGGAGCCAAGGCCATCACCTCAGCTCCTTCACACAGAGTGTAATGCTCCAAAGCAACTCCATCAGATGGGCTCTGCAGAAGTGCCCAAGCCCTCTGAACACAGTTTGAGAGGGAAGTAACAGCACATCTGTGTGCACCCAGATTAACAAACTGCTTCTGCACCAAGCTTCAAAAGGCACATTGTTCCATCTACATTCACAATCACTTTTCAGTCTTAAAGCGTGTTGCTCAGAAAATTTATATTCTGGCAATCAAAATAATCTTCATCTTGTAGCATTATCCAATTTACAAGCTTATTGCTGGTTTAATTACAATGAGCATGCCCAGCCACACCAAGCCAGCATTGCAGTGGGATGTTTTCAGCATAACCATCAACAGCAAAAAGATTAATGGCACCAACTTCTCTGGAAAGAGAATATTCACTTAACAGTGGACAAACAGGGGAACCTCAAAACCCAGCTAGTACCTCTGCACCTCTGAGAAATACGGCAGACTCTGGCTGTTTTAAAATGAAAGCCTTGATTTTATTGTCAAAGTAAAATTGTCTGTGGGACATTCATAACGAAAAGCCAGCTTTTAAGAATGCGTGAATTTACCAAGCTGCAGATCTTTATTGCTTTGATCATCAATATTTTAAAGTTACTACTTTTTATTCTATATTGCCAATAAATCTCTACACACTTTAACTGTAGTCATCACAGCACATGATACAATTCTTCTTGAGATTTAAAGTTGGATTCAGTTACAAAAGAACACCAAACTAGGTAGGAGTATGGCTAAACTGGTAAAATAGTTTCTCAGTTTCAGGTAAATGATTAGGTGTCAGCATTCACTGTTTTTAACCTGAAGTTCATTATGAGAGCTTAAATGAACAGTTCTAAGTGGACACAAGCCTTTGTAAGGGAGCTGCACTCCTGCAGCTGTCACTAATTGACCCTTTTGCTGGCAGGCTCAGTGGAAAAGGCAGGCAGCAGCAGGAACTGCAGGCCCTTCTCTGTCATGCAGAACAAAGTCACAATCCTGATTATCCAGGAAGTTTGATCTTAATGCTCTACACTTCCACAGCTTCTTTCATCCAGGAATGAGGCAGACAGAATAGCAGGGGAGACTGTCACACTGCTTTTGCCCTTCTCATACCCATTTTGCAGAAAAAGGTCTTCTGTCTTTGGAGCTTTCAGATACTTTTTGCAAGTGCACTGCACACACATTCGGTTACAGAGCTGAATTTCTGAGAAACTGAAATGATTCATATCTCATACATAGCTTCACCCAGGCTTCTTGAAAACACGATTAATTTTGATTTTAATCTCTTTATAGAGAATGTTGCTATAAACTGAAATCAACCCAGCATATACAAGAAATACGCTGGGCTGATAGTTTTAGAGACAACATAGTAGAAAGTAGAATTTTGTCCAGAAAAATGCCATTTTAAAATTTATGTGGAGATCCTGACTAAGGCAGACTATTCCAGATTCTGGAATCAATTAAAAAACAAATTCTTATTAACACAGAGAATCTCCAGACAGCACCAAGGAAGCACAGAATCTTTGCAGAAAAGCCGCAAGGAAAATATACTTTTATTATCAAATTGTATCTTTCAGCACATGCAGAGACTGCCTCAAATCTCAAATGCATCTTATGTGAAACAGGGGCTAGCACTGCAGAACAACACAATAAGAATTTAAGACAGGAAGTGCAGATAATTTATCTAAATAAAGCTTCCAGGAGAATAACTGATTTATGTTGATGCTGATCCAAGATGGAACCTGACCAGGATGCAGGAGTTAGCAGCATCACTACCCACAATAGGTTCTGAAAAACAACAGGGTGTTTTTACAGATGAAAATAAATTAAAATGTTAGCTTTATGTTTCTGTTACAAGACCCTGTTCTACCAAAGATCTGTTCCTGCATTATCTCTAGAACGACTCAGAAAAAGGTGCCATGTTTTTCAGTTGACTGTTATTAATCATGCAAGCACCTATGAGACACAATGAGTTAAATTTCACAGAAGAGTCTATGGTCTTTAATGTCACACAGCCTCTATTCATAAAAGAATTGCAAAATACATAAACTGATGCAGAGAAGAGTAGTGAAAGCTTCAGAGCTACAAAAAATATATGCTGTGGGGAAAAGGAGAAAAAAAAGGAAATCTGAAAGTAGACATGGTATAAGTGACTTCTGCTAAAAGCAGGGTCAGCACTTTTCGCTGGAGACTATTTGATTTACACTATTTTGTTTCAATCGAAAAACAAAATCTTTCCTTGGCAGATTCAGCTCTACACAGTCTATTACAGATACTTCTGAGATACCCAGCATCATTTATAAAGGGACACTTATTACTGCTGGACGTGATCATTTTGCTAAATTTCCTGAAGTTCCAGAAGGAAATACGCACAATGCAACACAAGAGCGTATTCAGTCAGTTGCTGAAGTCAAGAGCTGCACGGTCCTGGAGGAAAGGTGATTAAGATGTTCAGAGTCCCCTGAAGAATCCATTTGCTGTCCTGGACCCATGTTCCCTGCTCAAAGCCAGGAACACCCCAGGTGGGACCACTCTGCTTTTGGCCTTTACTGACTTCACAGAGCTATTCCAAATCCACCCTGGTGTAAATCACATCAGAGGAAGACCCTATTATGTATCTTGACTGCTCCTATTCATTCTAAGAATGGGATACACAGGCTTTTTTTTCTTTTTTTGAGGGCAGAACAATGAAGCACTAAAACATTAGGTCCCAGAGGTCGTTGCCAATATGCATAACTAAGTATCACCACTTGCAATTTCTATTTGTTATACAGAACAAAGTAACTGTCAGCAAAGCACTTCTGATGCATAGGAACACACATCTCTGAAACACAACACTGCAGCTGTAGAAACCTTCACAACATTTACTACTCTCTGCATGCAGTAAAGCTACACTGACCCATGCTTTAAAGCAGCTTCTGCACCTGGAGTGTCAAACTGGAGTAGTGGAAAACTTCAGGAGGGTTAACTGGTCTCATTTTGATCAATTCTGGGCTTTTCTCGCTGCCTCTCCAGGAAATAAAGTAAATTGCCTGTAGATGGTGTGGAAAGACATGCTACACATACTTTGACTCAAAAAAGTTGTCTGTCCATAAAATCCATCACAAGCAGTTTGAACTATATACCCTGAAAAAAAGCAGACAGCTTCTTCCAAATCACACTCAGTTTTATATTCACATCCATCATCTATATGTCATTATAAAAACTGGACAGAACAGGTGCTTTTGTACCAAAAAAGGAAGATTCATGCCTGCAGAAACATCTTGCTAACTTGGATAAACTTCACCAAATTGTTTCAACCAGGAAAAAGCCAGAAATCATCACTTCCAAAACAAAACATTTGCCTTCAACTGAAGCTGAGTAATTTTTTTTTAAATCTGAAACTGTTAAAAGAAGCTTTTATTTTTAATTCTCTTATTTTGTGGTTGATCCCAATTTAAATCTTTAAAACCTTTTTGGAACTACATCTGAAATGAAAGATTAGCAAGTCACACAGCTCCCACCACTTCCAATCATGATATTCTGGGATACAATTAGTTTCTGGGATGCATAGAACAGTGGTTCTATAGAGGAACTAGGTCTGAGCTGGCCAAGGCATTCAATATAAATATATAAAAACTATCATTAGTCGTGAGAATCACTCTGCTGACATGGCTGAAATAGGAAAGAAATAGGATTAGCTGGCACAGTATGATCATGTACTTTTTTTCTCTTTAGCGCTATTTTCTATTCATCAAGAAGTCAAAAGCAAATAGGCACAAAAAGAAATGTTTTTAAAAAGAAATTCAGAATTGGATAGTAGATATTATGCAGAATGTTTGCTCATTCAGCATTTCCTTAGGTCCAAGTGCTTTTCACATATTCCACAACAGTAGTGAAGCCACCCTGGAGATGCTACTTGACCACTGCACAAACACTTCAGAGAAAGATGGGTGAGTACATTAAACTTGCTAGACAATTTAGAATCCCCCTAACAGTTTTGATTCAATGCAGGGTTAGACTTGGGGTCAGTCCTTTGCAAATCAATAGACACTAATTAGCTCTCATCTAACTGCTGGGAAAAAAAGAATGCACGTGAACTTGCGTTTTCTGACCAGCAGACTTCATTAGAATTCAAACCTGGTGACACAAGCGGTAAAGTGTAAGAAGACAAAACCTCTGTAACTGGTAAAAATCAGTGTCTCACCATGTTCTTCTGCAGAAAGACTACAAAAAGTTCATCACGTGAAAAAACTTACCCATTACTACTTCTCCCCAAGCCATCTTCACCCCTGCAGCTCCCCCACAGAAGAAAAACACAAATGACAACAATGACAACCACCAAAAAGTTTTAGGGAATTTAGTATGCACAGCAGGGTACAAAGACAAATCAAGATTTGCATCATGATGTAGCAACCCTGTGATCCACAGGACCTGATCCATGTTCACTAAGCAGGCTGCAGCACCTATCTCGGACTAAGATCTCTGAAATGGAAATGAGACAGAGAAATCACGGGAGGCAGCAACCCCTGAAATGCACTGCTGCACACCTCTTGGAAAAGCTGGCAGCTGTGAGATACTGATTACAGCACATTTTACACACCTCACTGGGAGAAATCAACAGACAGCTTCTAGTAAAGACAGGTCTTTCTCCCATCACTCAAATAAGCAGTCTTAGTGTGGGATGAGGTAGGCAAGAATTGGGCATATGCTGTGCTGCAGCACTATGGATCATACCTATCATAAAGGCCCAAAGGGCATAGGAGACAAAAAACTTTCCAACATTAAATTTCTTTTCTCTCCAACAGCTTCGCTTACTTCAGGTAAAGAGATGAAAATTCCTCCTTTGCCAAGTGATAGATTGGCTTGCTGTACAGCTGTGACACGTTCTCCCAGGTCCATCAGTGGGAATGAACATCTTACAGCAAGGACAGCAAATTTGTAATTGCCAATTTCAATTCATCTTTCAATAGGATCAAAAGTAGGCTGGATTTTGGTGGGAATGTTTTTTCTTTTGTTTTTTCATTTTGTTGGTTGTTTTTTGGTTTTGGGTTTGGTTTTTTTTTAAGGAAGTGGAAGAAGTGATCAATAAATAAAAGATTTAGTGCTGTTAGTCTAAACTCTCCAAGTTTTTTACAGAGAACAGCCTTGCAGTACCTGTGAGACAGAGGTAAATTTTACTATCCTTGTGTAAGAGATAGCAAAACTGCGTTACAAAAAGGACAAATCAACTTACTCCAAATCATGCTATGAGTCACCAGAGGATTCCACCACTTCCCAAGTACCAGTCCCTGATAGGTCAGGCCCAAATATTCGATGTTTGCATGTGACAAAACTACCCACGGTGAAATCAGCAAGCACCATTACACACATCAGCCCAGGAGAAAGACGTGTGAAAATAATGAAGTACACACAAAATGACGTAAGCACAAACTATACAACATCAGAGACTAGCTATCTCTTACCTAGACAGCTACATATAAAGACAGTCCCTTTACTAAAAAACTCTCAAGCCAGTGAAGTCCCCATGCAGCCCTGCATATTTTTTTAAATTCTTGACCAGAATTTCAAACATTACATTTGAATAAACTCTAGCACATACCAACAGTCCAACACATTGGCAGGACCAAGCATCCACAGCCAATCATTTAAGTTAAAAGTGGTTTGAAAACAAACATGTAAATTGCACTTGAAACAAACCAAACAAAAAAACTTTCAGCGTATCTGAAACAGCCAAACAGTCTGGCAAAATAATTACATACAAGTGACCAGATAGGTTGCTCCATTCCAGCAGAAGAGTGTTCACCTGGGCTATTATCCATTCCAGGAGAGCAATTCACCCTTTCTACAAGTGCCTGGGCAAGTTATCTGTGTCTCTGCAGATTGATCCTCATGCATAAGGGCTTCTGTTCCTCCTGTGTAGTGTTTGTGTCAGGACTGCATATTGTCACTTGCTATTTTAAAACCAGTTAAGATGATAAAACAGATCCAGCACCTCAGACACAATGGCAAGGATATGCAGGAGTGACTGCTCAGTGGATTCACTGACATAACTCATTTCTACGTTCACTCTTTCTCTTTACACAGAAACCCTATCACTTGTTTCTCTCTTGCTCTGTGCATATACAATAGTTTCACTGAAAGGGCATTCACTGCCATGAATATTTCACACATTTCTGTGCACCAATAAATGAACTCTGCATTCTGTATCTCCAAAGATACATCCAATATCTCCAAAGTTCCCAATAGAGTCAGGCTAGAGTGCGTACTGTGAGGCTGCGCGGTAGTTACTAGTGTCCAGCAGCAATGATTACAAACAGCAGAACAGAGTATCTACTTTGGAGTCTCCATCGGATGACTGCACATGGACACTCAAAAATTACTTCAAATTTGAAGTTTCAAAGGCATCTGATATTCTGAAGATCAACAATTATATAAAGCAGGTGATGCAACAGAGTGAAGCCTCTGGCTCTGACAGGAAATACAATGTATACATATTTAGAAGGAAAGAATCTCCATGGATGAAATTTGGAAATTGCTTCACTGCAGTGATCATCACAGTTTCACAGAAAGTGGTTTAATCTAGATCAATAATGTCTAAATTTTTGTTTTTAGATCACCACATTGTTCCAGTGGAAGTAAATGCCTTCATATAGCAAACCTCCTGACAACAGGTACACAATTTTTAGGCTGCCTTATGAGCTTCCTTAGAAAGGGAGTCATGGCCTTCCAGTGATATCTGCTCTCCAGCAGCACAGAAAGTACTGCTCTCAGGTTGTAACTTAAATGTCCCATACCAATTCACGTAACACCTTTCTCATAATAAATGAACACAGGTTTTCATCTATATGGGTTGGCTTGGATTGAAATGAACTTTGAAACCAAACTTGCTGTTTTAAAAATAACATATTCTAAAACATTTTAAGGATGCCGAACTAAATCAAAATTAGCATTCTAAAATTGGTGATGACAAAATATGTACTTTAAATGGTAAATGTTAAATTGATGGTTTGTGACAATAAACACTGAAAATACATCAGCTCTCTCATTTCACACCTTCTTGTATAACAGTCCTACACTGGCAGTAGGATGGCCTCCCACCTCCCAGACACTGAACACAGTGAACCCAGAGGAAAGAAACCTACTGTTTTCTGCAGCTCTTGGACAAGCTCCCGAATCAGCCTTCAACAAAACTGTGGGGCTTTTTTGTTGTTGTTAAAAGCTTCTGTCACGGGCTAGTTTCCCATCATGGCATCTCCATTTCCTCCCAGAGATAAACTACCACTGTTACACATTTCATGGGAAGGTGTAGTTAATCAGTAGCTCTCCAACCTGTCCTAACAGCCCCATGGGTCCTCCAGGCCCAGTGCTATATAAGAAAAGCGAACAATTTCATGTCTGCATCTGCAAGAAATCTTTCCAAAACTAAACAAGTAAATTACACTCTCTACCATGCTTTACCTTTTATTCATTCAGTGAACTCACTGTTTCTCAAAAAAGTGTTCATCCACGCAAAATATTTTTTCCATCTCTACTGTGTGAGTTAAATGGAACCCTAGCATCCAAACAGTACATCAGTGTTATGTATGCAGCAGAGGAGAGAAATGAGAGTAAGCTTATTTTAAAATAATTTAAGAAATAATAAAACATAGTTTGAAAGTGGTATGGTTCCTTCTGCTAGCACTGAGATCACATTGAGTTTAATGACAAATCATCTGCTCTACCATGAAGTGGAAACAAACTTTAGTTCAAACACACCTTTCACGTTTCCACCTAGACCAAATAATGCAAAAGCTTTGACACCTAAACTGAAGCCAGCTGCTTTTCTTGGTCACACAGCAGTAACATACAATACTTGAGCACATTCTGCAGCACAAAAGGCATTTTCAGTGGTCTGTAATGAGTAGAGTTGTGTAGAAAGCACATTTCCAGGTGTTTTTTACCACAGAACATCGGAGAAACCAGTGTATTCCACATTGCAGTTTGGGCATCTCCCCTGCGCTCACTGCTCCCACAAAACCACCAGTACAGAGTCCAAACTTGGCAAGACTTTCAGCAACACATGCTTCTGCTTTTGGCAGAATGGAGCTGACCACTTGCAGCATCAGTGTCCTTTGCCAGCTGGCCAAAGAGCACACAGATGCAAGGGAAGCAAATTATCTGCCCACTGGCAAAAAGAAATGCTGAACAGCATTAAAGAAAAGGCGTGCGTGTGCACGTGTGCATGAGTGTGAGTGAGGGTGCGTGACAGCATACACACCCCCACACCTGTGCCTCAGGAAAGGGAGTAACACAGTTCAACTGGAAAAACTGTCTGCTACTAGTCCTGAGGTATCATTTTCTGCAACAATGAACAGGCACTTTTTCCATTAAAATCTCCCAAGTTGAATTTTTAAGATTAAACACAAGGACTGCAAGGATGCTAAAGTAAATTTTTATAAGTAAGTCCGAAATCAGACCCCTTCAAGGAAGTGTCCATACAACCACCTACAGGATTTTAGCAACCTAAGGTTGGCACATCTTTGCATATTCCCTCTTTTTTTTTGTCTCTTGAAAAATGAGTGCTCATGAAAAAAAAAACAAAACACTATACATCAATATTTGGTAAAATACAAAAAGCCTTCTGGATTCAGAAAACACATAAGAAAAAACTCAGAAAAATTAACAGGACAAGAATTTGCAGCTGATAGATTAGGTTTAGCTGAGAGATGGAATCTGTCTGTAGATTAATTAGATTCTACAATCACAGCCCCTTTACATCCGCACACATCCCACCACTACATGATCAACAGATTTTAATGAAAACTATGCTTTTCATTAAAAAATGCTTGCTTTTGAGAAATTCAAGGGAGACTATACATAAGGTTTAGTTTACTTTTCTAAGTATTTCTTGAAAATTGTACATAAGGCAAGTGCACATTTGTTGGCTGTAAAGGTGTACAACAGCAATTTTTTGCAATGACAGTGCAGAGAGGGAATATGAGATCTGTGTGCTAATGAGCTGACACTGCAGAGGCTAGAGCAGTGTTAGTATAGTGCACTACAAGTGCAGAGCAGAACGACAGACGTGGGTTATTTCTAGGGAATATACAGAACTATACACACAATTCAACACAAACACTAACATCCTTCATCAGAGATTATGAGAAATGCATGGAACATATTGCTTTAGTGACAAATTCATATATTTGAGTTATTATATTCATATTATTCTGAAAAAGCTAGCTCCCTCCCTAAATGAGCATTTTAAAAGAAAATATAACATGATTTTGATTTTATACATTCATAGGTCATGTTAGTTTGCTTTCTGTTTCTACTGAGAGCAAAAAGCTGCATATTTTACGAGATGTAATAATTTCCCTAGAGCCAACCGATAAACTTCAATTCACCTTTAAATACACTGGAATTTTCATCTGTGTTTGCATTTGTTCTCTGTTAAGATATCATACAGTTAAATAAATAAGTGGGCAGATAAATACAGACTGGATAAATACTGTATGAATGTGTGTAATTTAAATATACAGAGAGAGGCTTGGTGCTAGCAGTGAAGCAGGGAATGCATGGACATAAATCAGATTATGCATCATTTAACTGAAAAAGGAATGAGAGGGAGGGGCTTAGGGCAGGAATTTTCTTTTGCTTCTAAACAAGTTTGAACCCATGTTGGGATATTGCCAAATCTGTTGTACCAGAGGTGGGCTATTTTTCTCCGGCTCATGAGAATACTTCAGAAGAGGTTTTTTTCTCCTCTGGAATGCACCAGATTGCATCAAGTGGGATGTGCAGCTGTACAGTAAGAACCTAAGTCTTTCTAAGCAGAGGCCCCCTCAATCCCTGCACACACGAACACTTACTACAGTTGCTATCACACAAATCAATGCAAAGGAGAATGAAAAGTATTATTTTATGGATACTGATTAGTACAGGCATTAGGCTCAGGCTCCACATTCTCCTTTCTTCAATTTCCCCTCAGCTCCTGTACCTATCCCACCACAAAGTCAGCCCCAGCCTTCCTCCCCAGTGAAGGCAGGCAGAGTCACTGCAGGTTTCACTTCTATGGAACACTGCCAATTGCAAATATTGATCAAATGGCTGTGTGACAGCACTGGAGACAATATATGCTTATCTCCAAGTGAGGTAAAAATGTTGTGGAAAGAATTCCTTCATGGATACACCAGCACACTGAAATTATCTGCCACTCCACTAGGAAGCGAGGATGTGGTTAAAGGCTGGAATTTTGGTCAGGTAGTGTGAGGAGCTATTAATATATCCTAATGCATTAATATACATAAGTGTTTGACTTTCAGAGATAATTGGCACCAGATTAAAAAGAACAACTGCTCTGATGGGGTTTTTAGTATTTTGAGCTACTGAAGCCTATGACTGGTGACTTGGACTAACCGCACACTTTTCTTATCAACAGTATTATGAGATGGTTGACACAGCATAGACAAGGTCACCTTTCCATTTCCTTTCTTCTGTTTCTTTTTTCACACATTCTGCTTTTAAATAGGTTAGTGTAGGTACATATTCTTTGGTCTAAAGTTTCTCCAGAGATTTAACTTTTCCCAATTTTACTATATTGGTAATACGGGTGTTGGAACATGCAGCCCTGTACTACAGAAAACCATCTCACTTTACTAGAATTGCCACAGCTTTTAATAAGCATTGACAAAAATCATTAGATGTCAGAAGATGAGTAGCACACTGACTAAATATACTGACTGCCCCTAAACAAGTGTGTGGGTCACTTGCCTTGGTGGGAGAAGTGCTGGTAACAGTTTTTAAAAAACAATAATTAAACACCCAAGCAATTCAATGCATTTTGTTTAAATCCATATAATTGATATTTAGGAAGCTGTGTTTGAGATACAGCCTCTTGAAGGGATTACACTGATTAAGGATTAATAGTCTGATGTTTGTTGTAAGAGCTGTTGAGGCTGGATAGGATTAGTAACATAAGATGCAAAGTAGAAACACCCTTTTATCTACCATTTTTTTCCCACTTTACCAAATATTTTTATTGTATATTACATAATTAACCCTCCCTGCAGAAGTTTTAAAGGTCCTACTTCAAAGCCCTTTGGAGAGTGTAACACTGCACTACCAAGAAGCAGTCACATGGGGGATATGTAAGAATATCAATCCAAAATTTGTCCAAATATTTCCTCATAGTATATGTTTTAACCATCAATTTTCTCAGAATACACAGTGGGACAGGAATGTAAGAACTATTCTATCTCCTGCAAATAAAAAATGAGTAAGTTATTCAAAACCCGGAACTGTTCTAAAGCACACAGTACTAGTTTTCTGTACTCCAGTACTTCATTATTTTAGTACAATGCTTCCTCTTTGATCATTTTATACTGCGAGTATAAACCTGCAAACTGTGAGAGGAAACCTGTTCATAATGCAAAGTTAGTATATTGCATTCAGCGGCCCTTTAGCTCATGTACAGACATACATCTCCACATTGCAAAGTGCATCAGCTACTTTGGAAGACGACTCCTTTCATTTTCAAAGGTTTACAATAAAACTTGTATAGAACCGAATTTGGATACATCAGTAAAACAAATATCCAGGAACTACTATTGGTAAAGGAATGGTTTTTAAAATGCAGAACATGCACAAGTCTTTCTGAAAGAGATTTTGCATTTTACCACCACATTAGCAATACTCAAAGTTCTATTTTGCACCTTCTGTTAATAAAAGCTCAAATTACATGCATGCACTGCTTGTGCAGAGCTATTTCTCATAACGTAACACCAAGCACTCTGATTCCATTTTCTCTCCCCTTAGCTCTAACGGTATGTGTCAGTTTACAGTCTCAGCTTTTCACAGGACACTCACTCTAAGAAAACAACTCAGTATTTCAAAGGCAGATGAAGCAAGTAAGCCCCTCTAGCTTTCTCCTCTCAAGGTCACTTCTAAACAGTTGTTTCAGGTTTTTCCCAACATAGCATTATTTGCAAATTACGCCTTTTCTCATGGCTAGGTTGTAGCCTCAACTGAAAAGGGATCTTACTTCAGCAGCAATTCACTAACTGCAGCTACACAGCTACATCGACAACGAAAAACAAAAATAAGGGGATGAAGTGGGAGAGAACTTTTCCTAAGGTATTCCATAAAATGCTGCAAACGTACTAACTGCCAGTCACTTCACACATTTGTTGCACTATGACCAAGAACTCTAGGCTACCAGGAAGGAACTGAATGCAAGGAGAGATAAAAAATAAATATAATTTTTAAAACCAGGTATTTACTTACAAGCATTTGTCACTGAAAAACTGTTGGAAGAGTCCAAGTGATCTACGTGATAGTTCAAATGGAAGGGCTTTTCTGTAGTATTTTGGTTTGTGTTGTATAACTGCACAGCAAATCGAAATGCACTGTGCTCCTGAACAGTGTTCCTCATGAAAAGTCCACCTAGGACAGGAAAAGAAAAAAAAAGGGAAAAAGGTAAAAGGTACTTCAGACTTAATTCTGAGGAGAAAAATGGCAGTAAGTTATATTTGCATGCTGCACACTGCAGGAGAGAATGAACAGGAGCAGGCTGAACCTGAGCACATAACTCTGACAGAGTACCTACATGAAATTCACATTCCAAGTGTAAAGTTAGGCTTTTAAAGGCACACACCATATCCAGGTGCCCCCTGAGCAATGAGAGTCACTTGGAGCTGGAGATGCACCTTACAAAGCAGGCCACTTCTACACGGATGCCCATACAGAAATTTAAAAGTCTAACTCGGGGAACCGTGACTCGTAAATCCTGTCCAGACTACCGAAATATCGCCACTATAGTTATGTGCGGGGACACGGCGGCGTGCGGCGCGGCAAACGTGCGGTTTCACGGTCTGGTGGAGCGACAGCGCGGCCGAGGTAAAGGATGCTCCGAGGGACGGCAGGGAACAGACCCCGCTTCACTCGCTGCCCCGAGCCTCACGGCTCGCTCGGCCCCGGCTTTCGGGCACGTCGCTACAGATTCACGCCGCGACTCTCTCACATTATGTGCTCCACGGGATGCACTGCTCCAGGGCACGCACGGTTCCGCAGAGCGCGGACCCGATCTCCTCCACCCAGCCAGGCGCCGCTCGCAGCCGCCCGCCGGCGCAGCCCGGGCACCGCCGCTGCCTCATGCCCCCAGCAAGGAGAAGGAAGCTGAATAGGGCTGGCTCCTTCCCCGCGGCGCCCGGGCTCGCCCCCCGCTCCCCTCCACACAACTTCCCCCCGGCTGGCGGGGAAGGCGCGGGTCGCGGTGCCGCGGCGGGCGCTTACCTATACTGATGGTGTTGGGAAACCCCGCCAGAGCCTCCCCCAGCAGCCCCACCAGCAGCAGCAGGAGGGTCCGGGGCGCGCTCTGCCCCATTCTCTTCAGCCCCTGCGGTTCAGCCCCTAAACCGAAATTGGCGGCACAGGCATGGGCGCAATTGGAGACTCGGAGCGGTGTCAACGGTGGTGGCGATGCTGGCGGAGGTGGTGGGGAGGATGGTCCCCCTCTCTTCCTTTTTTTTTTCTTTTCCTTCCCCAAATCCCTCTGCTCTCGTCTTCACCCCAGCCTGGCAGGGCTCATTGGCTGCGAGATTGCCTTTCTCCCCCGTCTCCAGCAGCCCCCCCCCAGCGCAGGGACTTCCCCCAAAGATGGTGGGGAGCGGAGCCGCCGAGGCTGCTCCGCCCGGGCCGGGAGGGGGTTATCGATCAAACTTGGCGTGAGGCGGGCTGGCAGCCGCTCTGCTCCGCTCGGCCCGCCCAGCCCCGGCGGCTCCGGCTGCGGCTCAGCGCTCGGGGCTGCCGGTCGACGGGAACGCACCGGCCTCACGTGGGGCGGCCCCCGGGCTGCAGCTGCCCCTTTAAAGCTGCATCGGCTCGGTGTGTGTGTGTGTGTGTGAGTGTGAGAGTGCGGTGCGTGCGCCTGTGGGCGGGCGGGGGAGGGAGCGGGGAAAGGAAGGAGGGGCGGGGAGCCGAGCCGAGCCGAGCTGGGGCCGGCAGAGGAGGCCGGGGGTGATGAGTAGGCGGTCGGGTGTTGGCCGTGCCTGTGACCGTGCCCGGTGGGCGGTGCGGGCTCCCCAGGACTGGGGGCCGGGAGGCAACAGAGGCAGCTCGAGGCCGGGGGCGGGAGGCCCGGTGAAGGCCGGGGCAGGCGGGTGCCGCTGGGCCCCGCCTTAGGGGAGAGGGCTGGAGAGAGACGTGAGCGCAGGGATTGCCCAGGGAGGGCTGGAAAGGGCCACAGAAAGGGATGCCACGGACCGTGCGCTCTCCCGAAGGGGATGCCGAGGGACCGTGCGCTCTCGCGAAGGGGCTGCCGGCCCTGCGCCCGAGTTCTCCCCATCCCTCCTCCAGTGCCAGCGCCTCAGCAGGGAAGCATCATCCACCCACAGTGCTGTGAAGTGAAGAAAGATAAGAAAT
The DNA here is from genome assembly GCA_013399225.1 of Rhipidura dahli. NCBI lineage: Eukaryota > Metazoa > Chordata > Aves > Passeriformes > Rhipiduridae > Rhipidura > Rhipidura dahli. Next base: position 1,000,989 of record VXAC01000504.1, read on the forward strand.
CCCACACGAGGGAATGTTAGGTCCTCCCCAACCTCCTCTAAAGGAAGGAACTCATATAGTCTCCCTGTTTCATCCTTGGTGCTCAGAAAAGACAGAACGTGTGTCAGCTGATGAGCTGCTCCAGCACAGAGCTCACAGCAGGGCCAACCTTGTGGCCGCAGGGGGATGGGTGACGGACATCCCGTGTGTCTTGAACACCAGCCCTGAGACACCCCTGGCCTGCGTAACACAGGGAGCTGCTGTGTGTCTGCCTGAGTCAGGCGCTCAGTCTTGCACCCATCCCCTTGACACTTCGCCGTATGGATCCTGCAGTGCTTTTCTTTTTGCTGCTTTGGGGCTCACAAAAACTCTACAGAATGGAGACAGAAAAGCAATACTAGGTGGAACTGTCCATCTCATAAGCCCAGCAAAGACTGTTCTTCCCTCAATATTTGCTTTTCCTCTGATTTCAGCAGGTCACTTTACCTCAGTGCTGCTCTGCTTCTTTTTTTATCTTAATCTTAGACTGTGGTATTGTTTGGGTGGATCTTCAGTTCAGCTTGGGATAACATTAAATGCAGTTGGCTTTGCAATTGTAAAATAATCAACCTGTGCCACTGGCCGTAGCATCATGTAAGTAGTCAAGGTGTAAGATTGAAGATTGCCACAGATTACTGCACAAATGCTAATGAACACCAGAGAGTCAAACCACTACTTTTGAAGGAAGCCAAAGGTAAAGGTGAAGAGCAGGGCACTACAGTCATGATGCAGGAGTGTAACACATGCTGTTAATGACATATGTATGACACCTGCTCACTCTGAGGTGCATACATTAGTTGCTATGTTGTCTTCCTTTATGAGAATCATGACAGAAGATAGAGACTGTTCCAGTTCAGGCAGGGGTAGGGATCAGGCCACAGGGTGGATGGTAATATTCCCCATTTATTGTCACTCTCTTTTTAAAGAATTGGTTATCTGTATGGACATGTGGGGTATAAAGTCCATGATTTTATCTATAGCACTTCTCAAGCTCAAAGCCCTCAACACATATTACCTATGAATTCCTGTAAGCATCCTCATGAGGCATAATTATATTATTCCATTACAGATGTAAAATTTAAAAGTCAGGGAAAGCAACTGGCCCAGCTCACCTAACGAGGAAGTTTCAGACCCAGAATTAACATCTTGAGCAGCAGCCTGGCTTTGCTGTAGAGCACTCTGCTTCCACATGTCCTTTGGTGAGGATAGCAGATCTGAAAGCTACACAGGCACAGGAAGTTTAGACATTAAGGATAGTTTTCAGAAGCACATTCCTCTTAGCAAATAATTCCTCTATTTTGTTCCAAACTACTTACCTCTTCCTATTCTACACACCTCCAGCCTATTTCTAATGCATTCTCTACAAAGTCCTGCTGTCCTCTTTTTTATGGTGTCCTTTGCTAGCGGCCCTACTTTCTTTCTGTTCTCTTGCTCTTGTGAAGTTCTCTCCATTCCTGCAGCTAAGTATTGCAGGCTGACTGCCATCTGCCACACTGACAGCTGATGGTGCACTGAAAAAATTATTAAAGAGATTATATTTAACATTATAGATGTTAGAACAAGAGAGGAGATAAAATAGCCATGAATGAATGTGGCATGTGTCAGTCTCAGTCTCACACACTGCCAGTAGGGTGGGTACCATGTCTCCAATAAAACAGTGCTTCACAGCCTGATCTACATGTGGACAATCCTGTGGTGATCCAAAATATAGCTGTGCTAAAAGACAAATTTTCATTATCACCTGGATTCTTCCTTCTGAAGCCCCTTACATGTTGTTGTTATTATTCTCATTAGCATTTGCAATATACAATTTGCTTTTTTTGCTTATGCAGTTAGCTTTATGGCATGATTAGCAGATACAAATGGCACAACAGCCATTCCATATGGATTTTGGAGAAATCCAGAGATCTCATCCGAGTTTATCTTTCTTACAGTGAACCCCTTGTGTCCTGGGATAAAATGGTAGATTGCTTGCCTTTATGTGAATATTAGTGCCACGGAAATATTTTATATACTTTGCTAGGGATGCTCAGTGATTTGAATTAACAAGTTCCCTGGTAACTGAGGTCATACCAGATACTTTCTCAAACCTTCCCTTACTAAATACAACCAAGATTTTGCAGGATAATCAAGCTTCATGTAGATGATTTATAGTGTTCTGGGACACTGGGGATTCAGAGTATATACCTGAGCAGGAGAAGGTAATGATTTATAATTAGCTAATGTGATCTCATTGTAATGTCTAATAGTGGATTAGAAAAATCCTATGGAATTTGGGACACAGAGTTCTCACTGTGCTTTCTGATGTTACTGGGCCAAACCCATAATGTTACCATAAAGTCATGGCAGAATCTACAGCAGGATTCTGTGGCTGAAGCTTCACCCTAACTGCACTAAGCTGACTTTATTATTTCTATATTCCTATTTCTAATTGCAAGAGAGAAGCTCAGGCAGAGAGATTATAGCAATCATCATGTTTCTCCCAATGTGAACCAAATCATGTCATAATTGCTAATAAATGTATTACCAAATGTGTCTTACACCTTGTTTGCTTGTTTTAAACCAGTTATTTCTTCATAAAAGCAAAGGACACAAAAGTAACCAAACTTTACATCAATGTCAGCATTTTGGTTAGCTAAACAGGTTAATTCTACAATAGACAGTTAACAGAGTGATAGTGGGGAGAGACAGAAGCGAAGATGAAAAGGGATTCCGGAACAAGATGAAACTACAGATAGAAGGAGTCAAGGAGTCAGTGTCAAAAGAGGGAAAATGAATACAGACCTTACAGCTTCATATATTTTGGAAAACAGGTCAAAAGGACATCTGGTTAAGATCTGATTATGAGTGTCCATAGAACAAACTATTGAAGTTCTCCTGTTTACCTTTCATTACCAGGCCATAACAGAGACATAAAATGAAATTGGAAAGCTGCAGATGAGAGACAGTTTAACAAATATTCTGCTGTGCAGTTTACAGCTAATCTATAAAGCTGTCTTCTACACAATATTCTTGGCAAAAATAATTGGTTTTAAAAGTTGGAAATTTTATGTGAATTAGCAGAGTAAATGCATTAGACTGTCTAGTAAAATGCTGTAGGGATTAATATTCAGAATTCACGGCAAAAAGCTGTTCCTTGCTGCCTCAAAAAAGACTTTCTCCTCTTCATCATGATGAGAGTTTACAGTATGTCTGAAGTTCTCTGAAAGTTAATTTTTGCTGGTTAGTTTTAGAGACAGGTTCAGAGACTGCTTGAATCATTGATTTGTTGTTACTCGTTTTTCCTAAGAACCGTTAACAGGTGAAATCCTAGAACCACAGAGATGTGTAGTAGGTTTATTACCCCTATCATTGGAGCTAGGATTGTACCCAATACATCCTGGCAGAATAATTAGGTCTGGCACATAGGAATATGTTCTAGTACATGGAAGGATGGTCAAAGTTTGTCTAGGAACAGGGTAAAAGGGGAAACTTGTTCATAAATAAAAGTCATTACTCCATTACTGGAATCTAATTCAACTTTAGGTAGCAGAAGCAAATTCATCCAGCAACTTTTATCAGAACTGAACATGGACTCTAACAATAATAATCGATATCTATTACAATTGCACTACTAAGACAGAAATGTGGAAGCAGTCAGTATGGACAAATGTCTTCATATTTCTTGGGTTTGTGGTATCTTCAGAATACATACTTCTCAGAGCTATGGAGCTGGTGGAAATGTAGTGTTATTATAGTCCCATAATGTCAGAAACAATTTATATTACCTTCTGCTTTCCGATTAACTGTACACTAGGCACTGCTGGCATAACACAACCCTGCAATTCTTACTTAAACCTGTACTTTGCTGTGCTCATCTATATTTATTACATCAGGAAGCAGTAAATCAAATAAAAATGTGGTGGTATCCCCTACATACTATTAATAAAGTGGATCCTCTCTTTTTATTTTATACCTATGAATACAGTTTTCAAGCAATCTTGTGAGTTATAGTCAATTCATGCCCATTGCAATTGTGAAGCATCTGACCACTGAATACTTAATTTTCGTGTATAATTACTGAAATATATTCTTCTTAAAGAGAATGTAGTTTAGATCTAAGTGGTGAATAATCACTTCAGATGACTGTTTGCCGATCAAAAGTCTGTTTTCCTACCAGTGTGCATTTGTATATTACGATAATTCACCTCAGGTCAAATCTGCAGTAGTGTCTTCTAATGAAAACATATTTGGAAAACTGCATATAGATTCTTAGAAATAGATGTTTAGACAAAAAGAATTTAAAATTTTCATTAGAGGATTAAGAATTTCTGATTTTTCTTTTCCCCCTGATCATACAGAGGTGGTTCCTACCCTCCCCTAAGCCAGCAGTCTGGTAGTTACAAAGTTTTCAGAGTTATACAGAAAACTGACATTCAGTTTTCTTTTAATTTCAAAGAACCTGTTTTACTTTTGGTGTGAGCCTTTGCAGAACTAGGGTACAGAATCAACTCTCTTTTTATTAGTAATTCATTTAGCTAATATAAATAAAGTATTAGTTAATATGAGATGGAAATTAGACAGAAGATGAACTTTGTCTTCTTTAGTCCTGGAGAATATAGTGTTTGTGGGGTGTTGGTCTCTCTCTTGCTTTGTCACTGTCCAAGAAATATCACTTTGAATGTGAGAAGATTTCCTTATGTAACTGCTATGAAAACAAAGCATTTCCTTAGAAGAAAGAGGTGCATACAGCATGCGTGGTAAGAATGAGTGGATCTGGTAATTTAAGATCTTTTTATCCCTCTCACTTGGAGACCTGCCTACCATCCACTTCCTACAGCAGCTCAAGGTCTAACAAGGTAAGAAATGGAAGAAAACCACCAAGAATGATAGCAAACTGTCAATACAGGGAATTTACAGAACAGTCCAGAATCTGAGAAGGCAGTAGAGAAAACTCAATGGAAGAGAGAGATAGCCTATTGCAACATTACAATGTAACCCATAGGCTGGAAATTTTCATCCCTGTATACTGAAAGATCTAATACAGAGTCTATGCATCATACTTTGTCATATTGTGAAGAACTTGCATTGTCCATCTGCACAGAGATGAATTTCATCCAACATGACTTGTTTCATTGATTTCAGTGAGGTGAACTGAGAGTACAAGTTGCCTACAGTTGTACACTTAGGTTGATGTGAATAACACCATGGTTCTAATAGTCTGCAGTGATTGGGAGAAAAGCAAATCCTTAAGAAACCCAGTGGCTTACTTGAAAGTATCTGATATTAACAATATAGCCAATGTTTACAGAAGTGTTCTCATGTTTTATGAAACTTCCATTCCTAATTAAAAGTCGTTTGGTTTTGTAAGTCACACCTTATAGCAATTGTGCTGGGTCTTGATAATTACAACATAAAACTGACTGCCTGTTTGATTCCTTTTTCAGCAGAACAGAAGGCAAAAAATCCCCCACAATTGCAGAAGGGTTTTGTAATAGCAATTCTCACCTTATATCAATTTGAAGAGTCTTAAGATGAAGATATGCAGTGGTCCTTCTATAACAAACTGAAATTGACTGGCAGTAGATTTACTATCCTTAATTACTCTTTGCAGATCCTTTAGAAGTAGCCCAGAAGTGTCCCAAGGAGTCTACAGACCTGATTTACAGGAAAAGATATGTTTATTTATTATCATCTGTTGGACATTGTTTTAGTAGCAGTTTATCCTAGTACTGCTCTTGAACATGTGAACTGCTAGAATCTTCTTTTGAGTTCTTGTGGGTCCTCATAAACACTCAATAACAGCTAAGCACTCAAGCATTAACATCAAGGTATCACTGAATGTCTATTTTTTGGTACTTTCTCTAACTCATGATGTTGCTAAAGCATCCTGCTTTTGATGATGAAGCTCTGTTGTTTATACAACCATTAATTTCAGTAAGTTTGAAAGCAGATTTCACAGTGTAACTGGCTCAGGCAAAGTCAAGGAAGGGGCACCCATCTGTTTGGTGTTCACAGTCCCACAGTTCTTTCTGTTGCTTTTCAAAATATACTGGATCAAATCCTAATCCAGTGTAAGGCATTTTAGATCAATGAAATAAATTCTACTGTGGAGTAGGGCCAATCGGCTCTGTTCAACTTTTCTGCAGTATAAATGCAGTGAATATATTTTAATGGCACAAAGATTCTGATCAAGGCTGCACACCCTTGAGTGATCTATATACCAGATTTAACTCCCGTGAGACCAAAGTTTAGGCTTTAGTTCCTTTCATTTAAAAATTATTCCATAATCTTCAATTTAACATTTGTTTTTACTCTTTAGCTTACTTGCATATGTACCCCATAAAGAATCTTGTTGAAAGAGTAAAAAATTAAACGAAAAAATTGAAGCACTGCACTTTTTCTCACTTCAAATTATTATTTTATCTGTTATATTGCATTCTAATTATTAGGAATATCAAATGTGATTGTTCCCCTTGCTTCTGGAGGCCCCTCTGGTGCTACAGAGAACTGTTTCAAACATCAAACCATAACGGATGCTCAATCTTGGATAATAATTTATGTCTTTTAGCAAATACAAAACAATGAATGCAAATCAAGTCAAGTCCTTCCTTTCCATGAGTCAGATGCTATTTCCTTGGTACTTGTGATGCAGTAACCTAGAGTTTAATCTAAAAACCATTACATTAATTAAGCAGCATTCTATTGACTTCAATGGTCTTTGAATAAAGCTAATAGCCCATTTTGTTCCTACATATCCAAAGTGTTGCAATACAAGGGAGGCTAGGGAACAACAGGAAAGTAAGCACTAGAATTTTTATGTTTAAAATGTTTAATAAACTATTGTTCATTATACATTGGAAAATGTAAAATAAAAGAGCATGGATTTTTTTTTTTTTGTAAAAGGAAGTGGCAGAGAGGGCACCTTGTAGTTCTACCTTAAAACCTGTTTATATAGAAATCATTCCTTTTCAGAAACAATAGCTCTGCCTCCTGCACCTAGGTTATGACACTGACTTGGAGAAGCACCCACCTCCACAATTACTTCCACAGTGATTAACCAGTTAAATTAATTCCCCAAAGCAAGACAATTCAGGGTTGTCCTTAAGACCTTCTTGTAGGCAGTTATCACTTAAGAAGTGGCCAGTCTTACACAAGGTTTCTTTGGGGCTGTAGTACTTTAAGTGTTATATAGTGAGTTAAGGAGGAAATGTAAAGACATAATTTTAGACTTAAATTAGAAATATCTCTCTTTGGTGTTGCAAGGCAGACGTTATGCATTACTTTGACATACTGTTATTATTTGCAATATAATCTTGTACAATAATTAACTCCAACTGATCCACTGCAGTGCTTTAGCAAAGTGCTGGGGCCTATTAAATTGGACTATGAATACACAGTTGCTTTCCTTATTTCTAACATAATTATGCAGTTGAAGAAAAAAAAAAAGCAGATTACTGGAAAGGCACTGCTAAATAGGTCCCCTTGGTGCTGTAAATTTCTGGAGTGCTGTTACAAGGTTTTGAAATATTAAGTATATATGAAAAGTGACAAGCTGGAAATCTTTTGGAAAGCATTTGTTTCTGTTATTCTTTACGGAAACATTCTGCTGTCAAAGGTGAAATCCAATGACAGCAGCACCAAAGGGTATTTTTTCAGTGCAAGCTCATTCATAGCTTTAGGGCTACCCTATTGCACCAGTATCACAAAATCCCTTATGCCTAAATATACATGAACCTTGAACCTGGCTTTGTTCTTGGAGCAGAATTCAACTTTTAAGTGGAGCAGCATTTCAAAAGTTTTCAGTGAGAAGTTTGGCTTTGAGGCACACATGAAGTCATGTGTTTGCTGTATACATCTGCTTGGATTATGGATTCCATTTGGAGGACAAATAGTCTCTTTTATTGATTTATTAACATACGGAGATCATGAAAAACAAGTATCTGTGCTAAGTAAGGAGGAAACAGGGCATTATTCTAATTCTTTGTGAATTGGACTGCAATGACTATAGTTTTGCAAGATTTGCGTCTCCTGGGCACTGTAGTTTCTGAATCATTTATCTCCCCCTGGCTCTTGCTAGAAGCCACCTGCCAGTTTATGTACCTCTGCTAAGTATATGACCCTTCATCCCTCATGCTCTGTCCCTTTTTGCAGAAAAATGCTGGGAGATGACACCTCAGCAGGCTGCATTGTTGTAAATACAACGATGGGTAGCTGTAAAATATAGTTCAGAGTGCCAGGAGTTGTCTCAGCTCCTGTTCAGTCAGCAGTCAATGGCACATCTGTGTACAAATAATTACGAGCCCAGTGATGATTCTCTAACAGGGCAGTTCACATACAATTTCTGGGGAGAGGACCCTGCTTGACTATGAAAAAGAGGCTTGGGTATGACACTAATTCAGTGGATGAAAAAAAAAATCAGAAAAGGCAGAAATTTGTCTAGAACAGTCCATGAGTCAGTTCTTAAAGAAACTCCTGTTACTGACAATTAGCAGCCTGAGAAACACCCCTGAAGACCTACTGCCAAACCCAAATAAACATCGGGCCATGATGGACATATTCACATAGGCACAGGGCTATGTGAGTGTGGTTGTGTACTCCAGATACATTCTGCTGTTTTAGCTCAGACCACATCCCCCTCGACTGCAGCATGAGCTTTGCTCAGGCTAAAAGAGCTAGTTCACATTGGAGATGACATTGGGAAGTTAGTAAGTGCTGAGATTTGTATTTGAAACAAGACCAGAATCCAGCTGTTTCACTTGTTCTCAGTGAATGCATTCTCCATAATTTTCACAATAATGAACTGAAAGTCAACAAATTTCTGCATATTTTCAGGATGAAATATACATGCCAGTTTTTCATAACAGATTATTCCTGTAGTTCTTATATTTACAAATAGTCATTGGTCCCCACAACTTTACACTTACATATGCCTTGATTATGATATATTTCAAATAAGGTGGTAATGATCTTCTAAAATAGATACATGCAAATATTTTTTCATAACTGTAGCTGTAAGCTAAAACCACAAAAATCAGCTGACAGCATTTCTCACATCCGCGAGGAACACTCATTTTGATGACAAAACATAACTAAAATTTCCAAAATTGGTTCATCAGGGAAGATCTACTCTCTCAATTTAGTTGGCATTCATCAAAAGACTTTTGATTAATTAGTGAGGTTTTGGAACATACAGGACCACTTAGACTACTCAAGCCAACAGGAAACTGAATGGCAGCTCTTAGTAGCAACAGCGTTTTTCGAAGTCCACAGACTGTCTCAAGGTCATCAGGCTAGATCTGATTGATAAGTCTAGAAATAAAATTGTGAGCTTGAGATAAAGTTCTGGTTCCAGGTACAGTGAATTAGAAACCATCACTGACATCAGACTGGACTCCAAGTCATTAGATGTCAAATGCAAAAAGGAGGAAATACTATTTTAATTTTATTTTGATTAGGCCATGATCATCACATATAAAAAACCCATGAAGTACATGTATGTGTACAATCCCCACAACAGGAAATATATTTCTGATTCTCAAGGATGAGTGCTTCCAAATGACCTGGAAATAAATTCTTCACATCAGCTTTGTGAAAATGGCATTGTGGAATCCTGTGTATTTCTTGATTATTTGTACCAAACATATTCCTTTTAAGATTAAAAATGCACTTTCAAGCTCTTAGCTCTGCCAACTCGTCTGCCTGAGAGAGTCATATTCTCTCCCTTCCCAATCTCACTACCAAGTAGTCTTTAAAGGCTCAACATGGCCTTCAATGGTTTCTGTGTGATATCACTGCCTTCTAATTGACCCCCAGTGACATCCTTGCAGCCTGAAACCTATCAGTGAGGTTTATTAGGTGTAATACACTGAAACTTCTGAAACTTTCAGTCATGTTGAAGTTGCTCATAGAAATCTAACGTGTATATGGAAGCTGTGTTGGCTCTTTCTGAAAAACAGAGCTCATGCTGAAACAGAAGCAAGAGAGAAATGAAAACCTATTTTTTTCACAAAAGGCAGCAAAACTGATTCTTAAATATGTAAGCAGTGCTGCTAAGTGGCTATGTGCAATACAGTCTCCACTCTGGGGAGTACTCCTCATGTAGGGCTTAATGTGTATTTCAGCTCAATGGCTTTTCCTTCTGTTCAATAGAGCCCACGATTCCACCAGCTGAGTGGATGGACATGAAGTGACCATGAAGTGGTGCCCTTAGGGCAGCAAGGAGGGCACACAGAAAGCTCACTCCCCTGGACTTCAGCAGAGCAGATTTGGCCTCTTTGGGGATCTGCTTGGTATAGTACAAGAGAGTTGGAAAGGGATTTTTTACAATGGCTTGCGGTGGTAGGACAAGGAGGAATAGCTTTAAACTGAAAGAGAGTAGATCCAGATTAGATGTTAGGAAGAAATTCTTTCTTGTAAGGGTGGTGGGGCCATAGGACAGATTGCCCAGAGAAGCTGTGGCTGCCCCATCCCTGGAAGTGTTCAAGGTCAGGCTGGATGGGGCCCTGTGCAAGCTGGTCTAGTGGAAAGTATCCCTGCCCATGGCAGGTGGGTTGAACCTGGGTAATTTTTAAGGTCCCTTCCAACCTAAATAATTCTGTATGCTATGATTTGTACTCTAAATCAAAAATCTATTTGGAGATAAAAAGTAGTTTTATCTCAAAAGCATCTCTTTTATTCCAGGAGCAGCATTAAAAGGAAAGGTGTTTCACATAAACATGATAATGTTTCCTATCTATGGATTCAGATTATTAGAAAACTGTCTATATTCTTGACAATCCTTACCCCCCTTGCCTAATGCTTTTCAGTGTTTCAAAGGCATCAATAGGTATTCTCTAAATAGTCTGTTTCCGGGGGAAAAAAAAAAAAAAGAGAGATTGAGTCAAATAGCCTTGCAGATTTTGGGAGTGTACTTCCATCTTCAGTAGATTTTTTGCCAAAGAAAGGATTACAAGCCTCAGGATATGTCCCTACAGGTCACATGAAAAGTGCTGAGATCATACCATAACAATTTAGGAAGCCAAAAAGAATATAGAAAGAAGCAAATGTTAGTTAATATTTAAATGTTTTGGTTGTTCAGCTGTAAATTCAAACACTGAGCACAGATTAACTGGATTTGGAGCTATAGAAATGACTGTAATGCAGCAAAGTCAGGGCTGAATGAAATGACTAGAAATCAATGAAATGTGTGAGGTACTGTGGGGGAACAGGGCAGTTAATCATTTCAAAACTTTACCCTGTAAAATGTACTGTACAGGATCGATGACAGAGGAGATAATACAACAGACAGACTACCTCTCTTCCATACAAAAATATGCTAGATTTGTGTTTGTTCTGATTAATTCAGCAAAATTTGGGTTGCTTATTAATGGTGCTTTAATCCAAAGGCAGGTAAGTTAGCTCTGGGAGCCTTGAGAGCAACTGTACCTCATTTAGACTTCTAAAAACCTATATGAATATGAAGTATGTATGCTTTGGGTGCAAGAAATGCTGACTGCTTGGCATCCATTTATTGGCAGTGGGTTATGCATTTACAAGCCCTTTTGCTTGCTAGCACCAAGGGATTAACAATGCAGCAATTCTTTGAGCCTTGGGGCCTGATTCTGTATCATAGAAGTCAATAGAAGCTTTGTCATTGACCTCAGTGGGCACAGGCTCAAACATTAAAAGAACACATTATGTGATACACATTTTTTAAAAAAGGCTTAGCAGTTTTGTGTTTGCAGAACCGGGGGTGACTGACTGTTGTAAAGAATCTGAAGTAGAGAGGTGAAAAACAAACTCTGATTCCCCAGTTAAGCAACTGACTTTACATCTGAACACAGTATTAAAGCAGTCAGAATATCTGCATTGAGTAGCTGCATTTTGCATTACATTTAAACTGTGAGTAATACCTCCTGAAATCAAGTCTCTAATTTAGGTACCTGAAAACAATATAAATCAGTGAAAGCAGAAGCTCTGTGACTCTGAGAAGCTTGGTGACTTTGTGTGAAATATAGATGCAGGAGCCTATATATATCAGCAGGTGTAGATTAGAGAATTTTGTCTGCTGTATACTCAGGGTAGCTCTTCTCATTTCTCTGACATAAAATGCTCTACCTCCAGGAGTCCATCTCTTAAAAGAGGTGCTCACATAAATGTGAGAAACTGCTAAGAGCAACTGTTTAGCACTATACTCAGAGATACAAGCAAGCTAATGTCTACATGTAAAAAATATATATACTTTGTAACCACAAATAGTCAGTGGCTGTGCTTTCACCTTCTAGCTGCAGCATTAATAAGAAACTCTTTCAGTTTCCAAAACTTAATCCATAAAGAGAACAACAGGGCCTGCATATACATATTCATGTGAAAAACCCTCCAGAGGAATTAAAGGCAAGAGTGCTGTTCATCTTCCTTACATATTGAATGAATGAAGTATTGGCTCTCCAGGTTTTTTAAGTGTTACTGGTCACTTCCATCACACATAATTGTTTCTGATCCGTATCTGAATGGTTTGCAAACACTTAAGAAACAGCTGTGTGAATACTTTTAGTAAGAATGCTTATTTGCCCAAATGCTTGGGATATCTTGTTTTCTAAAAACAGTCTTGAAGGAAAGAAAATTTATTCTGTTGCTGGCATCTGCAAAAAGGGAAAGGAATCCTTCACTAGCCCTTCCAGACAAAAGTTGAGCATATCAGCAAGGACACTCTTTAGTGGGGGGTGAGGGGGTGGTGGTGTGAAGGGCATGCTGCAGAAATCTTCTCTCACTACTAGGGGGTTAGAGCATCAACTCTAAGACACAAAGACTTTTTGTAATACCAAACCCTAAAACATTTTCTCAAAAGTCAGTATGATTATCACATCCTAGTGGTGCAGAATGTTTAATGCTGAGCAGCTAGCACATTTTATGAATTCATCACTTTGCTGTTGAACACTGGCATGCACTGATAGCTAGGCACAAAAAGCTCCAGCGCTGTACAGAAGTGGCATTCAGCCTTTGACAAACGAAGAGCTACTTTGTCATCAAACAGAGGCTCACAAAACCATGAAAGAATGAACCACATTTAAAATAGAGAAATGTGTGCAGGCAGTTTATGTGAGAGTTAATACACTGCTCCAAACAAGGCAGCAGAATCTCCAGTCAGAGCAGTGTTTCTCAGGGCACAGACGATGCCCCAGACTCATTGGCTTTCTGTCATCAGTCTCAGAGGGCAGTTCTCTGTAAGTCAATACAGTCCATATGTGTGTGGGCACACTCACACCTCTATTTTTTTTGTTTTAAATTGCCTGGAGGCAGCTGCCCTATCACCTTCAAGTCACTATGTGATGTCTTAATCAAATCTTAACAAGGAGCTTGAGGCAGCTTAGAAACTAAAAATGGGATACAAAATACTGGGGTATCAAAATATGGCATCACTGGATAGCAAAAACTGGCTTCAGTTTTTTGTTGCCTTTTGCATGCTTTTCTTAGGTAGGATGGTATCTTTATTGCTTATTTCTTTTGAAGGCATGTGAAAAGAAATACCTTTTAAGCAAGATTGTGGTTTTAATAGGACACTTTTGGTCTGTTTTATGTATCTTTCTGCTCTTCAGTTGCCTGGATTACAATAGCAGGTGAATACAAACATGGAGTTGCTGCATTCTACTAATCTCTAAAGCATAGAGCATATTTTGCCATTTTTCAAATATGAATTTTGATTACAACCCAACCTTGTCATCCTTTCATATGCAAACTTCTCACTGTGATCAGTGGGACTTCTGAATATTAAGAAATAAATGGAAACTTGTTATTTTTTCTCTTCAGTTTCTAAACTGCTAGTGGAAAATTGTGTCAACCAAAGAGGGAGAAAAGGAAGAAGGAGAATATGAGGGAATGTGAACAGAGCTAGATAGTGCAGCACGCCAAATGCTTCCCAATCACCCCTTTGGCAGGCTGCTAGAATGCTGGAACTGCAGCCAGAAGCGTTAACATTTGCAAGTGCAGTAGATGCAGTCCCTTATGACTAAGTTTTCAAAGACCAATCCCATTCACAAATACCACTATAAGTAACAAATTCTGTTGAAGTATTTGAGTGTATTTACACAACCACATACAGGATTTTTCTTATTCTTCTTTCAAAATACAGAGTATGTTCAAAATTCTCTTTACTGAAATATTTATGCCCAAACTGAAATTGTTAAGGGCACATTTTTAGTACCCACAGTCCCTATAAGACAAACACAAATTTCTAGAACAGCTGGTACTTGACAGTAGATATATTTGTCTCTTGGAATTTTGTGTTAAGGAGATTCCTTCATTAGTACAAGAACCTTTTTAGTATTTGCTCTCAGTTTGCTTTTACTACTTGGTTTAAGGCAGTGCATATTGCTAAATATGTTATCTTAATATAGTAAATACCACCAAATTGCATTAGTTAACAGCGAAAGCTGTTTTCAGAGTCAAAGTAAGACAGTAGCAATGCATTTATTAGTATTTCTTTTAGACAACCAAATATATTGACTTAACATTTATTTTTTATTAACCCATATTCCACATGCACATATTTTTAAAAATTTTCTTCTGATGTTTAAATTACACTGTATTTAATCTCCAAAGCAATAGGGCTTTCAAACATCAACATTTCCCCTTTTGAGCCTAGAAGGGAATTTTTTCTGGAAAAAGGGAAGGATATACTAAAGGACTTTCAGAATTTGACTAGAACATACTGTTTTGCCTTACTGCTATCACTATAGTATATATTATATATGTATATATTGTCTGATCCAATATATACATTCTGATTCTTCTAGTTTTGTGCCAGCCACTGCCATTTTATTACTGTCTAAATGACACACGACAAGACAGAAGTGTCACTTAAAATACATTGCAGCGTTCTCTAGCTAGCTTTGAGATTTATTATTGTGTTGAGTGAGATTGAAGTTTGCAACACTGCAAAGGACCCTGAAAGATTTGGGAGAATACAGTCAGTTTATGAAAGGGAAGCAAGGATCACTACGAGTGTGAGAAAGATCAAGTGAACTTGTATCATTAACCCATATTATTAGGTCCATTTCACAAAGAATTCAGGTTCTTTTGGTAATGAGATAAGTAACTCATATAGCCAAAATGGTAGTAATCTCCTCTACAGTAAAAAAATCTGTCAGGTACTTCCAACTAGTCCTTTGCATTATTATAGCCATTAATTCATACAGAATCAAACACCTTTTATGGCTGAAATTATGACAGGTTTTAGTAGTACTGAGAGAATAAAACTGGAATTAGTATAGTAATACTTGCAAAATTTCAATTCAAACCAAGACTTCTAAATCATCTGTGTGCAAAACTATACAGAGTTAGGATGGGATAAGGTGCAACATATACTCTTTCATTGTACGTAGTTTTTGTCAAAATCTGTGAGAGAGAGTTCTCTGGAAAATTCAGCTAAATAAAGCTGGTATACAGCAGCTGAAATAAAGGAGCTTTGGTTGTTCAGTGATTGTTTAATACTTACCTGGACATGGTGCTTTCAAAGGTTGGACTTAATGACCTTGGAAGTCTTTTCCAACCTTAAAGATTCTATGATACTTTTTTTCATATCCTGTCCCTTTTCCCCAGTCCAAAGCTAAACAAAAGAAGACTTACAACCTGTCTGGTTTTGCACTGGCATTCTTCACTTCGTGTGTTGTGTCTTTACTTTGTTCCAGTTTGTCTTGTCCACACACTTACATATCTCTAAGTTTTCAAGAAGCCAACAAATCAGGACCTTAATAAAAAAACCAGTAACCTTAAATAAGAATATAAAATTCAAAACACGGAAAGCATTGAACCTTCACTTTGCTGCAAGAACACCAGCAAGCTGCTCTTACTCTCCAGAAGCAAAGGGAAAGATGAAAGTGCATCCCTTCCTCTTTCAGTGAGATAAGGCATCATGCACCAGGAAACAGGTGTTGTTCTTTTTCATCTGTCATGGCTCTGGATTGTCGACCTAGACTGACAGTGTGCCTCCAACATCCAAGCAGCTGCCTGGCACCTTATGCTTACTTATGCCTGTAACAAAATGCAATTGGTCTTCCTGTGAAAAGCTGCTAGAAATTCTCCTGAAGCCAGTCTAGATGTGTTTCATTTTGTTATATCTGGACATAATAAAATTTTTACTTATGTTAATTTTAGCTGGTTTTTTTCCTGAGTTCTTTGAAGTGGGTTCCTCTCTGCTCCCATGTTTCATTCCTCAGGATTGCTAAGTGTAGTGGGGTGAAGAGTTATCTCAGTGTCACATAAGGTAATGCATTGGACTTGCATGACTTAAACTCATTCTGAACTGAGATGTTTCAAGAGATTCAGGGATACAGAGCTTTAGGTCAGATGTTGATGTCAAGGTTGAAGACTATGATGATTGTCTTGAATGAATAATGCTGGAAGCTGATTCACCTTTGGTCAAATGTTTTACAGGCAAGCTGCTTTTTGAATTTATTACTGAACCCATAAGGAACTTCAACAGTCCAGAGCAGTTTCTGCATCTAGAAAGATATTTCTGGCTTAGCCCTGTTGTATGTTGTACACGAAGCTTGTTTTAGAGGCCTTTTTTATGCTGCCACTGCAAAACAATTTCTTGCTTCAGCAGCACTCAAACTTAAATTTTAGCCTACAGCACTGAGTCCACAAAACATAGGACTAGCAGTCAACTCTGAAAAAGATCAAAGACACAGTAATTTTGGATTCATTCACAATTATTTTAGGCTCTTAAAGGCAATGAGAATAATAGTGTTTAAAAACTGTAGAAGAGGGCTCTTGGGAAGACAATTTTAATACATTCCAGGTGTAATAGCATTGATGTCAACAGTTATGACATTTTTGAACTGACTCCAGTATGTTTATTCTGTAGAGAAAGTTTCCTCACACTATAAATCGTTGTAAGATTAGTATTAATCTGACTGAAATGTCCTGAGCCATCCAATTCTCTGGCTAATTCTATTAGGCTGCATTTTCCACATGCTAGTTTGAAATGTTATCATATGATGACAAATGTAAGCTTTTTTATTGGATTTATGCAAATCCTTTCTTCAGTGAATCTGTTGGAAGGGTTCTGCAGTTGCTTATGGGATCCACACATTTAAAACACATCACAAATTCCTTTTAAGAGAAGGGGTTTTCTTCAGAAAGTCCGAGACTTCCAAATCTTTTTCCTATTACAGCATCGTGTGAGATGGCAGAAAGCTTTCTACCTGCATCTAGCCTTAGAAAGAATGCTCTTTCAGAGAGGAACCAGGAGTGAAAAAAACATGAAAACCAGGAGTGAAAAAATCCCTGCTTGTCTTCTCTCTCTTGTTATTTCCTCTTTAGATTGTGCCAACTCCAAGGTGTTCTCATCCAAATGGCCTTCGCTTGTTATAGTTTGTATTTGAGAACTGGCAGATTAAAATGTCCTTTCAGTTATACAGTTAAGGACGAGAAACAGAAAAAACATGGAAATTCTGTCTGGATGGTATTTTCCATACCGGGATATCACTTTCCATATCTGGATGCCACTTGCCATACCCAGACACCAGGCAATTAGATTCTTGATCTCGGACAGGCCTTAATGAGAAATGAACCCACCCTGAAAATTTCAGCTTTTTAGCATAATCTATTGCATTGGGGGATTTTTGGTTGTGGTTTTTTTGTTGTTTATTTGGTTGGTTTTGTTGGTTGGTTGGGGTTTTTTTTAGTGTGTGTGTGTTTTGGGGTTTTTTTGTTTGTTTGGTTGGTTGGTTTTTTTTTTATTGTTTGCATGTGTTTGGGGGTTTTTTGTTTGTTTGTTTGGGGTTTTTGTTTGTTTTTTTTGGTTTTCTGGTTTTTTCGGGGTGGTTGTTGTTTGTCTGTTTTTTAGTTCATTACACAGCAGGGCTGTGCTCCAGTTTGACACCCCAGGGCTCAACTACAATACATACAATAAATAACTAGTGCTGCCTTCAAGCACAGGATGGACCCATTGACTATGGAGGGGCTACTCACACTTGAGGCCAACTATAAACTAAAGTGCTTTTCTGGGGCCTCTGTATCTCAGATGAATAGGCTTTTCTTCGATGAATTTTCCAAGTCTCCTCAAACATCAAAGAAAAAGCCTGTTCTATTTCCTGCTGAACTCGATGGACCTTTTAAACCATATTATATTCATTCTTAGTATACATACTATAGGTATTGGACATTAGTCAACCTTAGTCATAGAAGACTCAAGAAAATAGTTCTGTGGAAGTATAAAGGTGGTGGAGGTTAGGATTTTTCCTGTTTTTTTTCCTTTCTCTTACAGAATTTTGTCCCTTAGCTCCCTAAGAGATGATAATGACTGTTCTTAAGAGACAAAATAAGTGGTCAAGGTGGGGGGTTTTCTCTTGGGAAGGGCAAGGACACCGCAAGATTTTGGCCAGGGGGTGAGGGGCTGGCCTTGGCTCTTCGCTCTCGGGATCAGAGTGGAGGGGTGTGGTTTTTGGTGCCACTGTTGCTGCCCAGCAGATTTGTTGCCACTGTGTAGTTCTCGTCCTGCATGGCTTCTCCTTACTGTGGGTAAGCTTCCACTCGCAAGAGCAGCTGTTGAGCTGGGACCTTTCCAATNCTTGCTGCCGGTGGTGTTGTTTGCTTGCCTTGTTATACATGTACATACTAGAAAAGAACTGTTATTCCTTTTCCCACATCTTTGCCTGAAAGACTCATAATTTCAAAGTTATAATAATTTGGAGGGAAGAGGGTCACATTTTCCATTCCAAGGGAGATTCCCGTCTTCATTGGCGGACACCTGTCCTTCAAACTAGGACAAAAGGCTAAAGGCTAATTACAACACCTGACATCTAGACAACTTTGCAAAATTTCTTTGTTCTTATTTATTTAGCTGTTTTTAATTCATAGGCAATGTTCTATTTGGATGTGAAGATTCAAGTAACACTTTCCAAAATATGAAGGCTAAATGCCACATTTACAATTGTTTCTGAAAAGGGTTGACCTTTATTAAAGTTACTGAGTAAATACAATTCCGAAGGTTTTGTTTCTGTTGTAAATTAAATGGTAGGTTTGTAGATGGAAAGGTCAATTTCCAGTAAAGCTGAACTTCAGAAAACATCACCTTTCTCAGCTGAATCAAAGGAGTTAATTAATTTTACAGATGAAAAACATAATATATAATTCTCCTATCTTTGTTTCAGAATCAGTTGTTTATGGCATAAAGAGAATATGCTTGTCCTCATTAGGTGTAAATGTTTGCTGCAGCAGCAAATATAGACTTAGTCTACAACACACACGTTCATAAACATGAGACACTGAGGTCCTCTGAGAGGTTGTGTGTAGGGGAGTGTCCAAATCCTGTCTGATATAAGACTTACTGCATTTAGTAAATTTATTCCACTCACATAAAACTGTAACAGTTTCTATTTACAAAAAATGCACTAGAAAAATCTTACTACACATTGATACTGCTCTGCACTGAGAGCTCTGCACTTTATTGTCTTTCTTTCCGTGCCGTCCTTAATTAAAATAAAGTGTTTATATTTAGTAATTGCTACAACTATTTCAACATGAGACCACAAGTACTCATTAATAAGCATCATCTGAACCAGTTAAACACCTGGGTGTATTATCTGGAAGGAGGCTGAAAGGCTTGAACCTTCCTGCCTGGGTGTGTGGTGGTAGGTCACATACCAGAGTCTGGAGCCTTTTTGGAAGTACTGAGCTCCACACTGTCATCTAAGTTGTTCATTAAAGAGAATATTGTTTGCTGCTTTGGACACAAAATTATTGGACTAAGAGGCAGCACCTCCTGCCTCTGTAACAGCCTTCGGCCTCCCTCTTTGTATGGCTTTCCAAAGTCAAGGCAGAGAAGGGAACAATGGGTTTGCTTTCTCTAGCATCCGTTTAAAGCACCATGTTACATACAGCTGAACTTTCCAGCACATTTCATGGGTATCTCCAGAAGGAAGACAACTGAAGTAAGATATGTAGAAGATGCTGGAAAAATTCAGTCTTCATTGAGATGTACCATGACAGCAGAGTGATAGCAAGTTGGGTTCCTTGTCCTATGTCTACTGGAAATGACCAGAGATTTATTATGGATCTTACTCTCCTTGATCTGGACTTATCTTGTCATTTTTTCCCTAAGTTCTATTTAGGGACTGTTATTATTTACAGGCAGATAATATTTATGTACTGTTTAAAAAAATCTTATCTGATAAAACTCCCCATAGAATAGATTCTTTAGGGCAAATCCATGTGCACCATTGCCTTCAGGGTAGGAAGTAACAGTACCAGTTTTACTTAAAAATAGTTTAATTATTATTATACCTCTATTCTCTGCACAAGCAGAAAATATCTGTCGATATTTGTTCTCACAGAAAGGTGTCTCATGGGAAAAAAAAAAAAAAAGGAGACTGTGATGAAACCGTATGAAAAGGCAGTGAAAATAAACCAGCTTGTGTCAAGCAGAGAGGTTTGTAATAAGCATCAACAATAGACACCCTCACTATGGGAAAGAGAATCCTTAAAAGATAAACATCAAAAAATTGCAGGCAAATTTTCCAAGCTGCTTCATCTTTTATTCTTTTAATGGAAGCTGGCTGATCTGATACTTCACAGTGCTTTTGCCACATCTGCTACAGATAATCTAACCTTTAATTTTGTGCTGAACAATATTAAACGAAGCAAGTCATCTTGCTCTAGCACAGAACTGTGTCAAAGTGGTTCCACTGCTAAGTGTAGACTGGGTAATTTCGCACAGGGGTTTAATTGAGGTTTCAACAGCAATACCAAATCCACATTACTATCTTGCAGCAAGCTCTTAACACAATTCCAATATTACCAAAGGAACAAAAATGGGGTTTTGTAACAATCAAATGATTTATCAACTATTTTAAATGTTCTGCTCTCCTCTTTGATTTCCTAGTGTGGTGCATTCTTCATATTCAGGCAATATTGAGGTAAATACTAAAAATTAACTATTGAGTTCATCTATGATAAAAATAAAATGGCACATTGCATACTCTCAAGGGATGCTTTACACAAAAATATCTCCAGCCAACATATAT
Source organism: Rhipidura dahli (assembly GCA_013399225.1). Lineage (NCBI taxonomy): Eukaryota > Metazoa > Chordata > Aves > Passeriformes > Rhipiduridae > Rhipidura > Rhipidura dahli. The sequence continues at coordinate 1,021,994 of VXAC01000504.1, forward strand.
ATGGAAGGTACAGGAACAGTATGGTATGAAGGCTGATATTACACATTGATTTTAACAGAGGGCTCTAAAGTAGAGAGGAAGATGAAAAGTTTTGGGAGACGTATAGGTAGTGGAAGCAGGAGACATAGATCATGATTTTTCTGACATTCTCAGTCCTGCCATTCCCCATTTGCTCCTGTAACACACAGGGAACCTGCTCACCACAGATTCACTGTAAGACTTTTCGCTACAGTGCCTCTCTTTACCTGTCTACAGAGCAGCTCTTTAGTAGCCCTGTGCCCTACAGCTTATTAAATCTCTCATTTAAAAAGTACAGCCCCTGAGGTGATATCACAGATGTTTAAACAGATATAAGGGACCACCCTTATAGTGGTGGTAAAGGATTCTAGAATTTGGGGATTGCTGTGGTTACTCGATGGAAGCAAATAATCAGTGCACTCAACTACATTTTGCCAGTGCAGCCAATATATCAGAGCAAAACACTGAACTGTATGAATCCTGGGATCTTCAATCAGATATTGCTCAATTAAAAATGGAGCTGTGCAACATTGGCCCTATCTCTTATACTCATTTTTCTTGGAGCAGCAGTCTGACATTTCAAAAGATGAGAAGTACCTTTCAGCTTGAATAAACTCAGAAATATATCTGTAAACACATTTGGCCTCATCTTTAGAAATGTCAGTTTTCTGGAATGAACAGCATGGGTACAATATTTGTGTCAGTGTTTGACCAGCCACTTGTAAGAAAGCAAGCACATTACAACATTTTATACTGCTTAACTGCACTTTTATGCAAGTACAGTGGCTATAGGAGGGAATACCCATTACACCCAACATAAATAAAATAGTTGTGAAAATAAGTAAATGATAGATTCTGTAGTGGGAAGTAAAACTTTTTTCCTCTCCTCTGATTAATCAGATCTCTGGCTTGCTGGTTTCCAGGGAGGAATCCTTCCTGGCACTAGATGACAATCACTGTGTTAATTCATTATTGTTATTTATTGTTGGGTTCCAGTATTGTCACCTGAAAACCAAGTTCTTGCTGTGTTGAGCACTATAGATGGAAAATGGCAGTTCCTGCCCTGAAAAGCTTGCAGTCCAGACAGTCAAAACAAACATGAAGTGAATGACAGCCTATAAATAATATTAGTGCCACTGCTTGATTATTGTGTGTGTTTACAGCAGTAGTTTTCAGCCTGCAGTCTGTGAGCCCCAGAGGGTCATGGTCTGTAAGGGATACAAGAAAAGTAACTAAGGGAGAAAAACCCACAAGCCATAACTTTACCTTAGTCAAATCTCTGCTTCCTTTGTAAAGTGTTTAAGATCTCTATATTAAAAAAGCCTGAAAATCACTGTATATGGGTTGCCACAATCAAGCCTGTGATTTATAATACCCAGAAACACATCAGCTGACACATCTGGTTACTGTTTCACAGACTCACGCACTGGTCTTGCCCCAGCCTCTTTCCACTCCAAGGCTGTGACATGGAGTAGAGAAGAGCCAGCAAAGTGGAGAACCTCCACATTTCCTACACCATGAGATCCTATGCTCTGAGAAACCTTGCAGGTGTTTTAGAGCAGCGCAATCCCACTACAGCCCCTCAAACTGCCATCAATACCCTCATCTTCCTGCTGCTTGTTACACAGGATTCACACTAGGAAGACGAAACTTCCTGCATCTTGAGTCTTCAAATGGACAAGACTTAAGCTCTCCTTAGCACTTGCTTTCTTCCTTCCTATGATGGACGTACCAGACGGGGAAATACTTGCCAGCAAGCAGCAGTTTACTCAGCAGTAGATAATAAGTTAACCTTCTTGAAAAATACTCAGCTGCAGAAGAACCTCTCTGTCTTGAGGTTCCTAGAGACCATGAACTTTGACAACAGGTCTGCCAATGTTACCAGAGAGGCATTCCTGACTACTGTGTGTGAGAGAGCCACCCACACAGAGAGGAGAAGCACTTTGCTTCTGAACTCACAGTGTTGATTGAAGCCAGGGAATCTCACTGGTGGTGGATTAATGCTCCAGGCTGTGCATGGTACTGTGAGGTATTTTTCATAAAGTGCTTTGTTCTCTTACAGTCTTTCAGAGAATAAAAATTTCACTGATCCAATAAAATATGCTAAAATTGCTTATAATGGCACTGTTTAGGATTAGGTAGGAAGTCATTATGTCATAGTTTATGGAGCTAATGGCTACTATTGAGCGTGCATATTGTAAACTATAATGAAATGGGAAAAAATTACTTTCAGATGTATTTTCATTCTGTATTTTATAATAACAACAATACATCAAGCTTTCTAATATTATTTTCTCATGACTGAGTGAATGTATTTGTTTTGTCATTGTGCACATGTAACTTTTACCATATCATTTGGCAACTGTTAGGTTCAAATTGGAATATTCTTATTTCTGATCTTGCTGCTTCCTCCCTTAAAGTATCACCTTGGGCTAAGGCTGAGGAGCAATAAGGATGACACATGAGAAATCTGCATGTCTTGAGAACATTCTTATATCATCAAAACACCTGCTTTGCCTTATGGCCATAGGTATTAGACTATTCTGCAAATATGTCCCAATGTGAGATTGAATTTTGATTAATTTCTCTTCCCCAGCATGCCACAATTTGTTTTGGCCAATGCATCTGCCTCCCTTTCTCCTTTGTTGCTTTAGGTTTTGTTACACATGTATATATTTATGTACACTCATATATTATTTTTCCTGCAGAGCAGATAAGAACAGAGAGCTGGTAAGGTCTTTGTTGTTTGTACAAATCAAAGCTTGGCCTTGTTTAAATATATTTAGCAATAAAGAAGATCAGATACTAAAATGGATAATATAACCCACCTGTGGCAAAGGTTTATGGAATCACAGAATGATTTGGGTTGGAGAGGATCTTACAGATTATCTAATTACAGGGACTCCATGGCAGGGACCTTCCACTAAACCAAGTTGCTCCAAGCCCCATCCAGTCTGGCCTTGAACACTTCCAGGGATGGGACATCCACAGCTTCTTTGGGCTTATGTTTAATATCAGATTAAAGCCCTGTGCATATCCATCTGTAAACTGGAGACAGCTCACAGATAAACCATGTCCTTTTCTAACTGGTTACTACTTGTTCTGGAAATGCAGTGAAATCTTGATCAAATGCTTCTCATATTTATGCTCCCATTTCATTGAAACGAAATTATCCCAATGAGAAAGGTAAAAACTGTACTAGTTTGAAAACAAACCAGAGGGAGATCACAAGTCAGAATTATAATTTAACAGGAAATTTAAAATAAATGCAATAGTACAAGAACACTGACAGAGTCAGAATAAACCTGACACCCTGTTAGTCAGGGTGGTAGCAGCAGTCTAGATGAAGTGGTTCTGGTGAAGCAGTGATCCTGTAGAAGGATCTGGTCTTCACCTGAATGTCCTGTGCTACAGCTCTTGTACTCTGGGAGTCCCGTAGGTAAGGGCTGCCTGTGCTGTTCCAAACCCCAGATTATATCCGGGTGGGAATGCTTGGCTCTTTCCCCTGGGCAGAGCATCCCACAATGGGCTGATGTAATTCTGTGAGTCATGCGGTGGGTCCTTGATTGGCCATTAAACAGAGATAGGCTCCGGAGGGAGTTATCAGGGATGACTCATGGTAGGAGACAACAAACACTGTCCCACCTGCTTTAACAGCTTGTGAAGATGATAACAGAATACATGCTATGGGTTACATCTTGCTTTGTAACCTAGGACAACAATGTACAGGATTACAGGATTTCTTGAGGAAGGACTCAAAATATATCCTCTACTATTGAGTAAGACAGCAATATCTCACAGAATATGCTTTAAAGGCAGAAGTATTCAGGAAAGTTTATTAAATGAAACAAACCAAAATGTTGCAAAACATCTTTTGAATATTCAAACCAAAAATGTTTTCAGACCAACCTACACAGATAGCTCCAGGCCAGTAGTCTTAAAGTTGACTGAGGTCTCTCACAACTAGTGGTATTAATTTTAATACACTTTGACAATCAGAAATTGTCAAAAGGCTGGTGGTTGCCAGCATGATCTCAATATATTAGAAAGATGATGTAGAGAATAACAGATAGGTTAGTTTGATATTACTGACTGAAATAATCAACAGTTCATTCAGGACTATGTCAGTAAAGCACCTGAACCTAAAAACATAATGAATGCCAGCCAGCATTCCTAGAAGGCATATCTTGTTATTTTGGCAGAAGTATGTGCTTGGTTGACAATGGCAGCTCTCTTGATGTAGGGTACAGAATTCTTCAAGGCATTTAACTTAGTACCACATCAAATTATGATTCTAAAATGCTTATGCAATGTAAAATGGGAAATCTTAGGTGGATTAGGCCCATTGACAGATCACAGAATGTAGTTGTTACTGAGGGGATATAAACTTTCTCACTTTTATTGGTAACTTAAGGAATAATCTGTGTTCCAAAAAACTTCAGCAGGAATTAAAGAAGCCTGTTGTTCATGTGCACTGAAAAATTAACTATGTAGGCCAAAATGGTGGGGCTTGGGCTTCATTTCAGTGAAGTGAATGCATTTTTATAGCTTTTACCTATCTCTAACATAACACAATTTTTTTAGCCTTTAGATGTATTTCACTTTGAATCTAAGATTGGCTTGTTGGGCAGTGGAACTTCTTTGATCCTTTAAACCAAAGTGAAATGGAAGACAGACTTGGAAAGCGCTACTCCAGATGAGATCTGGCAAGGAACCAATATTCTACAGTTTAAATATGTATTAATTCATGGCAGAACGAAACCATTTTAACGTTTTATACAGCCAGTATTTTACCCTTGTGAAAGTGTATAAAAAGTGTGTATTATGGAGTTATTTTGGTGAATGTTATTTATGATACAGTTATCTCACTGGGGAAAAGCAATAGCTAGTGATATCTGCCCAGGGAAAAATTATTGGGTGGTGGTTTCAAAAGAGCTTGAAAGATTTAAACAGTCAATTCTCAGTGAATTGGGAGTTATGACAGGAGTTATGGCTCTAAATCATATAAGCAGTTTTGAAAATCCAGCTCCTCCTTCCCCCTTTATCTTTAATTGAGTTCATTTGTCTTTTATTTGCTTACTGTGACATTCTCAGGCAATTTGAAGCTGCTTCAGAAATAACAACAACCCAAATATATACACCCAGTCTTGAGTTGTTAGAGGTGCCACGTAGTGGAGGAGACTTGGGCTGATGGCTGCCTCTCTAATTTGCTGAACTCACAAAGAAAGCAGCACTTGCATGTTCGGGGCCACCAGGTGCAGGAGCAGAGCTAATAGAGGTAATAGAGTAGCTGGAGCAGAGACAGCAGCACTACCAGTGAAGCAAACTCCCTCCAGAGCTGCCAGCAGTACCCGGTGTGGCTCTGCACCTCCCACCCATGGAGCCTAAAACTTTATGTATATTAATATACATAAAGCTGAAAACATCTAAAGGAGAGAATGGAACATTTTATTATTTTTATAATCACATGATTATTATTTTAATAATCACATGAAACATCAGGTAACATATGAAATGTCTCAATGAAAATGTTCCATTCTCTCCTTTCCTGTTAAGCCTAAATTACAATTTGTGATTACAATTACAATTACCAGAAAAAAATGCATTCCTTCCAATTCATGTGTACAATAAACAAATGTACTCTTTTGTTCCACTTGACTTAGGTTCAGTCTTTTGTGTTGGAAAACAAAGTTCTGAGTCACTGATCCCATCTTCACCTTTATGTGACAAGGTCTTTCTATGAAGTGTTCTCCTGTTCCTGTTTCTGTGCCAGGGCGTTCCTTCCAACCAAGCACAATCTTGCTGCGGGTGTTACGCAGTGTGTACACACCTGGGCTGACTTGCTCAGGAGGGAGCTCTGTGATATGCTACATAAAAATGCTACAAAATAGGGAAACTCATCAACCCTGCTGCAGAGGGGAATGTATTGGTATCAAATTATCAACTATGCTTTGTGTCTGGGCTGAAATATCAATCCTGTGGCTTCATTAGTTGTTACTTGTCCCAGGGCAGCCTGCTATGCTATTATAGTCTCTGATAAGCCTTATTGGATCCGTTGTCCTGAAATCTTAGGATTCAAACTAGATATATTTGGCAGTATATCTAGAAGCATCTACTCTTGTCTGGATGCTATCAGTACATATAAATTCACTGAAATTCCAGAAGAATAAGTAGTGTAGGAATCATCTTAACATTCTTATTTAGAATACCTGCCAAAGGTAGAGCAGATAGGTGGGGGTTAGCGTGCATCACATATGGTGGTATTTTACATTTTAAGATATAGTGTGTGAAATCTTGATCACAGTGTAATGACTGGCAAAGCTCCCACCCATTTTGATGAGGTTCGGATTTCAGTCCATATGGATACCAGCATCTAAAGCTGGTAATATTTGTAACATCCATGGGAAGTTATACTAGCTGACTGTTCATCCTGGAATATATTGCTGTGAAGGGTCTTTGTACTGAATATTTTTGCTGGAAAGGGAAAGGGACATGAACCACCCTCTTGATAAGATGGACAAAAGCCTTTGTGTGACAAAGTTCCTCATGTGAAAGTATTAGAAACTGCATGCAAGCCTCTAATATGCACCAGGCAGAGCCCAAGATCCCCCTGGTGTTAACAGCACAGACCTCCTGTATCCTCTGCCTTGTGGAAAGATGGGGGTCAGTTTTATCCCCACAGGATAAAACTGGAGACAGGCACATGTACGCAGAGCCAATGTCCCTTTTAATCTCAGGTGAAGGGACACTTGACTGAGTGTAGAAGTTTTTAGGGATGCTTCACTTGGGATCAGCTGCCAGTGGCTCATATTGGTTTCACAGCAGGACCAAAATAATTCAGGGACAGGACAACATGTGAGTCTTGGCACAGAGCTCTCAGGAGCATCTCCACAGAGCAGCTCAGGGCTGGAGGAAGTTGAGTTTCATCTTAACAGCCCAGTAGGAGAGCATGGGTTGTAGACATGAGAGTGATTCCATGCAACTGTTTCTGAGCAAGCTGGAGCTAAAGAACCACCAGACAACTATGAATTGAGCTTTCTATGTGGAAATAAAAGATATTTCACCATGTTTTGTTGATGTGGTTGGTTAAATTTATTTGTTATATTTTGACATATTTATATAAGTAACATTCATCTATATAATTCTAATTTCCTTTTATATTTAAATATGTGTAAGAAATATGTACTTACAAAAATATAAAATGTATATTTATTTTTAGTGATTTGTAATTACTACTACATTCTTATTTATTATACTTCCTATATATTGCAATGAAGCACAATACCACACAGAAATACCAAGTGATCATCCTTGCTCAGAACAGGCTCCTTATTGCCTGAACCTGAGGCTGATGACTTTAGCTCTTTCCAGTCTCTGAAAGTTGATGTGTGGCTGTCCCTAGCAAATGCTGTTGTTTTTTCACTTGAAGGCACACTGAAAGCAATCAAGTGCAACAGAGAGTGTACTGAAAATTAAAATTTTTTTATAGTCCTATTTTCTTACCAGTTATTGGGCTGATGTCTAAATGCTTTATATAAATGAGCCATATCTAAGACAACTTGCAGGCCCATGTATAATTATTATACCTTGGAAGGTAACTGTTGGTGATTTTTCTTAATACTTGCATATTCTATTACAGCAAAACAGCAGCTGTCTGAAATTTCATGGTGATTAATGACAAGCTTTCCTCCCCTCACCCCAGTCTAATACTTACTTAAGCAGCAATGACTGACAGGGAGGCCTTCCCCTGCAGTTAATTACCAGATAAGCTAAGTCTTGGCACATTTAGCTGAAAAGAAACAGCCTTTCCATCAGTCATTATTGCTTAAATATAGCCCAAAACGGTGCATTTTCAATTCTTAAGTAAGACCTGCAGGGAATATTCATTTAAAATGTGCATATAATAAGATGTTTATATATATAGAATATATTTATTTGAAACTATCCCTCTATGAAATCAGTTGAAGGATCACTGCCAATGTGGGGAAGTGGAAGAGTGAAAAGAAAACCCACGTTTTGATCCATCACGGAGTTTTCCCAGAAGCTTTTTTGTTTGATGGAGTCTGGAAATGATTCCTGCTTTGTACAGGATGAAATGTGAATGTGATAATCAAACATTTAGGATTAGGTAACCCTGGAACAGATATTAAGTATTAAAAATACTCAATGACATGAGGTCTGGATAATCTCTTTGAATGAGTTTAAGAAAGTATTTTTCCCAGCAGCCCACTGATATTTTGTTGAAATAGTGGTCAACCAATGACACGTGTTTCAATTGCTTCAGTTTGGGGCCAGCTTGATCAACTGCCATTTGTGTTAAGGTTGATCTGAGACACTTAGGCACTGGTAAGGCCAATGGTCCCTCTGTATTTTTTCAGGGAAGTGGTAACTTGTAGTGATGGCACACAAAATAATAGTAATTTTAACTGCTACAGCAACATGTGTCAGGGCTCTCTCATTATTCAGAGCACATTTGAGTTTTAAGGGCTTCAAAGTCAAGATCCTTGCTATGAGAAAGGAAGCCAGTTCATCACATAATTCACTGTGACTCTCAGTCAGTAAGGATCTTCAGCAAATACTATCTTATATGCTCATTTTTGTCTCAAGCTGAATACGGAAAGCTGAGGCACTAATTTGAACATCATCCTCATCTTATATTAACTACAGGATCAAGTCCAGATAACTCTCTGTTCTCTATGCTCTTGTTGTTCTACTGTTTGTCTTTAATGGGATGGGAATTAAAGGTTTCAGTCAGAACTAGGTCAAGAAAAAAAATCTCATGTTTTTATTTGCTATTAATCGCCCCCCTTCTTTTGACAGTTTTGCCAGGTGTTAATTCTTCATAAACTGAGATTTAAACAGCTGCATTAGAGGTACTTTACTCTAGGCCTCTTACAGTACTTTTAAATATTTTATGCAGCTTCAGCAGTAAACCTAGGCAGAATCTACTAAACTTCATGGTTTCCACTTAAATCAGTCGCTGATTTTTTTCAGAATGAAAATGACAGTACCTACAAAGGCATTGAAATCTACTGCTTTTTGGCCCCCCTCTTTCTCTTACATTTACAGGGAAATATCTTGCAAATGTCACTTTCAGGATCCTTCCCCAGACAAAGAACACAGCCAGAGCCATTTGTATCATACAATGAATGCCCAGCTGTGTGGTTGGATGATAGATACCAATGACATTAGAGATTCTATGGCTGGGTACCTATTTTAAGCAAATTGTATCATTATGACATCTAAAGAAACTAGTGTGGAACAAAACCTCAGCAATGATAGGTTGTCTGGCCTCTGCTAGTCCTTAATCATGTATAGGTACAGGCAGTTTCTACCAGATTTTTAACATTAGAAAAATTTTTGCTTTCAAAAATAACAGATCAGAGTTAACAAAGAACACTCTGCTTGTAATAAAAAACCACAAATCTGCAAGAGTAAATCAAGCCTTCTTATTGCCTAGAGAGATTTGTCTGTCTGAGAGAGCACATGCACCTTGGCTGTATCAGAACTGACAAGACAATCAAGCACTGCCTGTCCTTTGATCTTCAACCCAGTGGAGACCCTGGACTCACAGTCATCCCCCACAGGAGTGGCATGTGGGCCCTCTGAATTACACCCCAAAACCACCTGGAACAGACTAATCATACAAGAACTGTTACACCAGCTTGCAAAGTTGACATCTACTCATGAGAATAGTGGTACACTTACACCCTGGAGAATAACAAGATCAATTCAAGGAAATTGGCTAAATGTGTTCCTATACAATTTCTGGTTATCTCTGGACCAGCAAAGTTAGGCAGAATCACTTTCTTACAACAAAAATACCCCTTGTGTCCCTGAACACCCTCAAGCTACTCAGAGAAGGACTAAACTCTGTTCTTTTTACTGCTAAAAACCTCTTGAATGCTAACAGTAGATGTCATTTAACTTGTGTATTAGAGAGTTGTTTTATAGGCCATTTTGTGCCAGATATCCTTGTTGCAGTTTCTTAAAATTTACATACTATCTCTGCTTTACAAGTGTGTACTATTGAGGAGACCATATTGAAGGAGTGAAAGATTTTTGAAGGAGCCTCTCACTATATTGGGGCAGCTCACCTCAGTACAAATTGTACTTCCGTTGTTTCTTGGGATCAACATCATGAAGAAAACTCAGCTGAATTGCTTATTTTAAATATACAGGTTATAATCTCCAGTATATAGTATTGGCTGCTGCTTCCAAACTGGCTGATAGATGTAGGAGAAGACTACATGGATAATGGCTAGTAGTGAAAATATTTTCTCTAGGCTCTTGAAGAAGATCCATGATAGATGTCTAGCTAGACACCAGTGCAGACTGCGTTGTATGGGAAGTATCCAGTGTATAATAGCCCATTTTCACTTGAATATCCTGTTTCTATTAGAAAATAAAAATTCCAACTTGTACTTTAGGACAAAGAAAGCATCAGAATTATTCTTAAAAGCTGGCTGTCAATAGGCTTTTGATGCAAATGAGTATATATAGTTTATCTCTTCTTATCTCACAAGAATTATTGAAGCAGATTTCAACTCTGTAAGTGAAATTAGTATATTTGCATATTATTTTGCTGTATTATTAAAAGGCTGCACATAATATTATGCATATTACCAGTGTGTGAAGACTCAGACTCCTGACCAGCTTCCCTCACAGTAAAAACTAAATCAACAAAAGCTTGATGCCATCAAGCCTTCTAACTAACAGCTTTTAAATCACTAATAAAGAAACTACAGGTGAAAACATCTAATAACCTCTGGAAATTTTATGGCTGTACCCTGCAATAAACGAATGTTGGGTTAAAATTTGCAATGATCCTACTTTGTAGCACGTGTGAACATTGAAATTCTGATTTAAGACAATGAATTTCATAACAAACAAGTATGGAGCTTAATACTGATATTTATTCATTGCATGTATTTTCAGAGCACCTTTCAAAGTGAAGTGATCAGTTAAAGTCAAACACAAAAATGAATAAACATTCTGAAACAGGTACCACTCAATTGCGCTCTATCCCTGAACTGCTGGCTACTGCTGCTGATCAAAATACTCATGTTTAATTAGCATGCAACAAATCATCTGAAGCTGGAAGATGAAAAGGGTAGATTTACCAATAGCTAGCAGTCCTTCAATGGTCCAGGGGTTAGCACGAGGCACTGGGGCTATGGGAACCTGGAGGGCACTGCTGCCTGGCCGTGGTCCTAAACTGTGATGTGTTTGCTGAACCAGAGCAGCATCCTCAGCCTTCCTCTGGAGAAGGAGTTCTATCCACTGCTCACTGACCCAGAAGAAATAAACAAGAGAGACTTCAGAACTGGGAGATCAGGACATTCATCCAGACTGCTGAGCCAAGCCCCTTTCAAGAGATTTGAACCAGGTTTTCCATATTCAGCTGAAATGCTGGAACTGGGGAATTACCACCTACAGAAGATGAGCAGTGATTGGTAATTCCTGTAATGTCTCATTTCCTTTGCTTCTCTCATAATGGCTTGATAGGAAATTACACTTTCCATGGCAAACTTTTTCACTAAGCTCAATGTGGCAAGCACATTTTAAAATTCAGTTCTAATCTCAGAAATAGCCCCAAGTCTTCTCAGATATTTTAGTAAAACAGCTCTACTGAAATGCAATTCATTCACTGGCAGTTCAGACAAATGAACAAACCTATTCTTTGTCACCTATTTCACATATTTTGAGCTCTTGAGGACCATGCAGACAGACCAGGCCAAGCAACAGGAAGAGCAGCTCCAATCCTTGTCATGTCAGGAAAGGGGATTTGTAGTACCAATATCTCAGGTCCATAGGCATTGACTCTGATGTTCCTCTGCTCCTGGTCTTCTCTCTTGGCATTGGTCTTTGCAATACTTTAGAGGAAGGGCTGCCCTCCTTTAAAGGGATCTTGATAAGGACATAAGATGACATAATTCTTCAGAAGCTTGAAGGATCAAGCTTTTGACTTAACAGAGTGTGCCTGGGGTACTAGGATCAGTGTGTACACATCTTTTAAGATGAGGCCTTTGGGTGCAAACAGTCCTCCAGGCTTTAAATCACTGTAGAGGGATTTCTCATTACATATGGCGTATTAACTTTCCAAGATGTATGCATCTGCAAATGAAAGAGGAAGCTTTTGCAGTTGCACACCCTGTTGTATCAAATTAGCATGGCTTTTTAAAATATTAATGTTTAAAAAAAATCTTTCCATTAAAACACAACCAAGTCAATTTACATTTTGAGGGGTCAGATTTCAACAGAAATTAATTGTGCTTAGGCTAGATTACATTTTCATTAGTAATCACATAATTGATATTCATTGCTTATTACAGTTAAGCAGTTTCAGGCTACCTGTGCAAATACTGAATGTAGTAAGCTCTTGTAAAAGCTGAATTGATCACAAATATCTAAGGTCTTTTCAATAACATGGAAGATATTTGCTCTGTTATAGCTCATACTCAGGCAAGCTACGTGCAAAACCTGATCATGTTGGAAGGCAATTTTGCCAGCCTGTCTAAGTATGCTTGAAAGGGCTGTGCTGTGTGAATTGAGATAGAACAAAGGTCAGAAATCACCTTAGTAATGGAACTAATCCTGATTAAAACAAATTTTATCTAGGATAACAGTATGAAGATATTCAGGAAAAAGTATTGGAACTAAACCATGATTGCAGCTATAGGAGCTGAATACAGAAATGACTGTAACCTGGTTTATTTAATTTTATGCTGTATTCTGTAAAGATCTACCATCTACTGCTGTTTTTCAGGTTTAGTTAGAGATAAATCTGACTTGGTCCCTTTTCAGTATGCCTTTTTCTGGCATTACACATGCCATTAACTGCTCCTTTCATATTCCCAGGTCTCAAGACAAACAGGCTTCCCAAATCTGCAGTTCTTGTTTACTACAGCTGTGCTGAATCCTTTATCAAACAATATTATGTCCTGGGTTCTTGACACTAACTTCCTTACAGACCTTGGCCAGTCCTCTCAGAAAAGAGATGCTAAAGCAAGCCTAAAAGACACAGCCTGTGAGCTAAGCAAAAAAAAAAACAACCCAGAGACTGTGGAAGACATGAAACCAAGTTGAAAAACATGTGAGGGAACTGCAAGGAGGGAGAAATCATAGAATCAAACAATAGTTTGGGTCAGGATATCTAAAGGTCATCTAGTCCAATCCCCCTGCAATAAACAGGGACAATCTCTTCAGCAGAGTGAATGGAATGAAAAAATGTATAAGTGCTCATACAGGATTCACATATGAAATTTTGCATCAACAGCACATGTGTGGAGTGGATACTGAGCTCAGAGCAAGAGAAAAGCTTGAGACTAAAAGAGAAAGGTACTTTCTGGACCAAACCCCATATAAGCATAACTGTTCTTGACTCTCCAAAATGTCTGCCTCAAGGATAAATGAGCACATCTATTCTGGTCAGCAGAACTCATTGAATATTTATATGTAAGTTTTCATTTAAGGGAAATATTTCAAAGACATTTACTAGAACTGAAGAATATGGATCTTTGAAAATAAAAGTCAAGAATTTACATATTCTGCAGCTAAAACTATAAATAGATGCAAACTAAAGAATAATTTATTTTTGAAACAGTACAGTCTAATGGTTACAGCAGAGTTGTGTAAGTGGTATCCTTTCTTCCACTTGTCTCTGATATGTTGTTCAGGGTTGGTATCTCTATTTCCTTGCCAGCTACATGCTTGCAAAGCTTTCAGAGCACTTAGTCCCTGCAGTGAGATCTGCACACCCAGCAGATGAAAATCAGGAGAAAGGATGGTCTTGTGATTACTGTTATCACAGGAGACATGGATTTGCTTCTGTGTAACCTTAGAGAAATCACACTCAGCACGCCTGTATTTGGTGACTCAATGTCCTGCAGAAATCCAGAGCTACTGCTGAGCCCTCTGGCTCTGAAAAGTAGAGTTTCAGTCCTGCCTCTTGCACCTGAGCCTGTGCTGCTCCACTGTACCATCAGATCAAGCAGAATCTCTGCATTTGTCTGCTGCTCAGAGCTGTATTTTTGTCCTTGTGCCTTACCTCTCCAAATACAAACTGGGAGCAACAGCACTTCAGTGGCCTACCATGGATGTGTGCATGCAATAAAATGTAAATATCTCAGAGAAAACAAATTATCTTCTAAAACAAATGAATGAACAAACAAACATACAAGAGTAGCAGTAGCAGCAGCTTCTTTGCTTAATTTGTTAAACATCTGAGGAACAGAGGCTTAGGAAGGGACAACTCAACATAATTCTCCTCCTGTATTGGTAAAAATATAACATTTACTAGCCAGATGTTGCTTATAAAACTTGCATCTGTAGAATATTTAATTAAGAACACGTACAGAGGTTTCACAAAATGTCCTAGTGAGCACATATACTGTTATGAATCTTCTGTTGGAGTTCTGAGTATTTGAGAAAAATTACATATCAGACAAGATTCACTCCACACAGGGGAAAAAAAGAAACCACTAGAGACTACTTGCAGTAACATACTAAAGGAATAAATTCTATGGGAAAGAAATCCAAAAAGTCTTGAAACTGAATTCTGAACTAGATATCTGTGTAGAAACTGTGAATAGAAATACAAAATAGACCCTCTTACAACCTGTTCCTATTTTACCAGAGGAAATGAGAATAGTGTTTGATTTTCATCTGAGCTGAAGAAAAGTGTCTAAGACTGAGGTTCATGATGTTTTATACGCCAAATTTATGAAGGCTGGCTTGTTGTTTGAGTTGTTTTGGTAACAACAAGGAGAAGGTGAACTTTGAATGGAGCCTCAGGAGGATATAAAAACCTGCAGATGCAGAAGAAGGATGCAGAAGAACAGGTTCAAATCCAATTTGGTACAGATTTTGTTAACTGCAGTTAGGGTCAGGCCTGAGGCAGAACACCTGAAAAGCTGACCAGAAAAAGTGCTGAGGGCCTCCTCAGTAAAACTAATTTACTGCATATAGAGAATGACAAGAGATCAGACAAAACCCCTAATCCAGGCAGATTGAGAGAACATCTGGCAATGGCCTCCAGGGAATGAACTAAAGGACTGACTGGGACAGTGCAACTTTACAGGTGTCTCATGGGTCAGGCAGCTGTAGGGAGGATCCACAGTTTCTTATTTATGAGCAGAAGCAAGAGCTATGCCCATAAATCACAGTCTGAGACGTGTAACTCTAAAATACATTTTAAGAAGCCCAATTAAGAAAAACTACCAGAAGCACACTCAGTGCTATGAAAATTAGCACAAAACTCTGTTATGATTTAAGAGCCTCTGACACTGTGGCCCTAAAAATCCCTAAATTGCATGCTGCCCTATAAAAGGCTGCTCCTACCCCCCTGTATATACATCTCTGTTGAACATAAAGCTTATTTAACTGTTTTGTGCCAAGCAGGGCTTTTAAAGCCAACCAAGCAGCATAAGATACTTAACATGACTCTGCACAGGACCAGTGCAATGGGGAAACTTCATCTTCTATGTCTTATTTTGATTTCTTGTTTTCACATTATGTTCTTGTCCCAGCTGTCCTTCTATTCTAGCAACTAACTTCATGAAATGTTGACAGACAAGAACATTTATGGTCAGAAAACTTCTAAAAATGATAAATACACCACAAATTTTTTTTTCTCAATGTTTTGGCCTATAGAAAATGTGTTCCTCATCAGGTTATCCAGGACAAGGTTATGATGCTTGCACAGTGCCAATGAAAACTTAGCAAACACATGAATCCTTGAAATCAGATATTTGTGTAGGAATGACTTTCAGACAGTTTTAAAAGTCTACATGAAGAGGATTTGCCAGCAAGCAACCTTTACAGTTGAATAACTAGGAAGCAAGATAACATTAAAGGGGAGAGTAGCTGTTGTGTCAGGAGAGCTGTTATGGACCACAGTAAAACTTCTAAACTCTGTAACTAAAACAAAGACAAAATCTTTTCTTCAGACTTTGTTATGCAGTCCACCAAGGAGCTGCACACTGATACAGTGATCAGTATACACCATGATTTGTTTCTTGAAATTAAAAGAAAGACAAAATCACAAAGCATAGATCACTTATTATATACAAAAAAGTTTTTAAGTACAGCAAAAATATGCATTCAGCCCCGAGCCTTGCCTGATCACTTACTGTTTCCAGAGTCTGGCAATTAGACATGCTCAAGGACTTTACCATCCTGCACAATGGTTTAAGGAGAACCAGCTGAGAGATAATACATAGGAGATAAGGTGGCATGAGTTTTTAAGATCAATGTAACATGATATACTTAAATTAGATAAACTTCTTGTGATTATCAGGGCAGTTTCCTCATGGTTTCTCTTCTCCCTTCCTGTGAGCCTTGTCCCTTGATTGGGAACTCTGAAAATTGTTCCTCCTTAGCAATTATCTTCAGTGAATATCTTCAGGGATTAAGGCAACATTTTTGGACTGTTAGGACTTAACAAAAATTGAACATATTAATGGTGATTAAAAATGAATTGGAAAAAAATTCCTGATATTCTTAGCTTAAGTAGATCATTTATCTGAGTGCACTAGATCACATCCTAGGATGTCTAAAGATACATGAAAAATATAGTACAAACACAAGTCAAGCCACAGTTACAAGATAGAAGACTAACATGGAAGCTCTGTAAAAAAAGCTGTCTGATCCTGGTGGATAACCATCACAGTGTGATGCTGAGACCAAATGGATCAGTCTTTGAATATATGGATAGTGAAATACTGATTAGGGGAAAATATTATTTCTCTACTTAATACTGGTGAGGCCTGTGCTGGAAAAGTACAATACAAAAGGCTTTTGCTTGATTATGGAGAGATGCAGAAATGCTTAGAAGGTTTATTCTGTTCAGTTTACTGATGAGAAGATGAAGGGGAAAAGACACAACTGCATATAAGGACCAATGTGGAGAGCATAACTCTACTATGGTATCTTCAGCCTGCAAACAAAGCTTTAACAAAGGCTCAGCAGTTGGATATGGATGCCTGATACATTCAGGCTAAAAATAGGATTCACAGTTTAAACAGCAGGAGTTATTAGATCTTGCAACAATTTAATCAAGGTTGTGAACAATTCTATCAATGGTAATTTGAAAATCAAAAGTAGATGTTTTTCTTAGAACTCCACTTCAAAGAAGAGTAAATTCATAGAGGTTTAACATGCTAGATAATAATAGCACAGAGGTTTCTCTTGGCCTTGTAGTCTCTGACCTCATTAGATGGCACATTGGTTCTCGGGTGTCTGTGGAAGGCTGCAGTTTGCATCTGTTTGGTTGCAGTGCTTACATCTCTTTGATGCACTTGCACAAACAGGGATTATCTTTTATTTACCACTCAAAGAAGCAAATCCTGCTGAATCAGGCGCAGAGCACTCTTCACCTTCCCATCATCAGATTGCTTCTGCATTTCAGAGCACTAGAGAGACCAGTGAGATGAAGACGAGGGATGTCTTCCACCAGCCATGACATTTGTAAAGTGTTGATCCCTCCAAATGCAGTCTCTGCAGAAAACGTTCTTCAGCTTATTTACAACCACTCTGATACACCCAACAGCTTTGTTGTCTCAGGCTGGTCTTTGGGATGTTCAGCTGACTAGATTAATTTCCATATTTTCTTGAGTAATCTATGGATATTTCAATTGATTTTCATCTTTCCTTGTTTCATGACTAGTCTGATTTAATTTGCACGCACAGAGCACATGAAATAGCAGTATTGTAGCAAGACACTTATTTTTCAGACTCCCTTACCTACTTCAGAACACAGAAAAATCCCAATGAATTTTATATTACAAAAAGATGCTCTTATATCAAAATGAATAGTTTCAGATAAAAAGCTTAATAAAAGCTCCCTCTTGCCTTGGCTTCCACATAATGAGCTGGGGTCATTCTAAAGAAAAGAACAGAAATTCTGGAACCAAAACAGAGCAGAGTGTGAAGTATTTTTAATATCACAGCAGATTTAATTATTTTCTGATTCATTTTATTATTAAGCACTGAGGAAACTAGGAGGGAAAATCAATACAGTATGCTATCATCTAAAGAGTGTACCATCTTCAAAGCAGTGCATATATGTATCTATAATTAAAGATTCACAGTCCATGTTTTATTTTCTGAATGTATGTGAAAGGGAAGATAAAGATCTGGTGGAGGGTGATGTATCTTACTGAAAATGGCCCTACTGCTTTATGCCTCACACTGAAATGATTGCCATTAGCATTAGAAGAGGTGTATTTTGCATGCCAGTTTGTATACTGGGAGACCTCTCCAGCCGTTCTGGATCTAAGTGTTGCTTTATTTCTTTGCTTCCTCTTCTAAATAAGAGTCTGATGGCTACTAGGAGAACTATTATGGGTAATAATGCACTTAGACTTCTAAGGGCAATAATGCATGTGAGCTACTCTTTGTTTTCTTCAGTGATACCATTGAATATTCCCTGTTTGGTGTAGCTTTGATTTGATTTGGGTCATTACTAAGATATCTGGAATTACAGGAAAATAAGCCTTCTTTCTACTTGCAAATAAAATATTTCCATTATAATAGTAAAATTTCAATGCCTTTATCACCCTAACTCTTCGCATATCACTGTGTACTTTATTGCTCATCCCTTATAAGAGCGCAGTTGAAAGTTTCCTGGCCTTTGATCTGTCTTTCTTTTTTCTTTCTTTGCTTCTTTCAGAGGAGCATTATAAGCTTATTTAGGCTAACAAGGTGATCACATGTCCAGTAAATGTGCACAGCAAATGAAAAGAAATGTGTCTCCATAGTACACATACTTCAAATATCACTGGAGTTCCACAGTGAATAATATTGCAGTCAGAGAAAGGGTTCCTATTGATTTCATTGATTTTTGAGCCCTGGCTTCTGAAGTCAGCAGGCTGAGTAAAACCATGCCCCAGTTCATTACTGGCTTCTCCTCATTTCTTGCACTTTGGGCAAACTCTGTAGTTCAGTGAAACTGACACTTTTAAAGAGAAGCCTCCTTTTTGAAGAGAATAGCTGGTTGTTTCTGTCATATTTTGCTCTGTGTTGTTACTGTGCAGTGGCCCAACTGTAATTGCAAAGATGTGGAAAGCAGAGACTACATGCTTCAGCTCACCTTTTGCCATATTAGCAAACGAGCTGCACCAGCTGGTGAGCCCCCTGTGCATGCCCAGCCCTGTCAGTTCTCCCAGCAGAGCCCTGGGCCAGGGCAAGAGCTGTGCTGCTGCAGCCAGCCCCAGAGCCCTGCACCTGGATCGTGGGCCTCCTGGGATGCAGAGCAAACGACCTGATCCACTCACTTTGCATTAACTTTGGAAAAGGCACCTGAGCAGAACCAACAGCACTTCAGCAGCAGCCGTGTAACCACTTTTGCACTTGTCATCCCTGCTCTTGACTGGTCAAATTTGCCAGCCCTTCAGGCAGCTATTGTTTCATCTCCACCCATGACAAATATGCCAGTGAGACAGGGGTGTGTTCCCGTTTCTGTTAGCATGTAGAAGGGAAATGATTTCCCTCATACACCAGCACGATACATATGGCTTATACATAGATCAAGACAGTGTTTTCTGTGCTACAGTGAAAGATGAAAATTCTTTCCTTCTTCAGGCTGCTTCTCCAGGTGTTGGAAAATCTGCAAGTTTAGTGAGTTTGCCCTCAAATCTGATTAATTTTGTGGGGCATAGGGAGGGGTCTATGCTTCATGTTGGACCACCTTTGAGCAAGGGAGGAGGAAGCACTTAGTTCCCCTGGCTCCTTCTGTGTCACAGACTTCCTTAAACTCATAGTGACTGACCTTCCCTCTTCATCCTTGTGTCAAGGATGTGGGGATCAACTCGGGGCCCTGTTCACATCCCAGATGGTCTCACCATACATACCAGCTGATGCCTGGCACCCTCGCTCCTCTTGAGGAAAAAACATCTGCGATCCTTCTCACAAGCCCTGTTTGCTACTCCATACTCTACAGAGAGCCATCCTACTCCCTGCTTACTGTGCACAGGAAGCAGGAAGGAAAACTCAGGGACAACACAAACTTTGCATATTTGCTTTCTTTTAAAAATCTTTCCAATTTCCCTTTTTGTGGAAGCTCTGCAATTGTAATCCAACAATAACAACAAAACATCTTCAAAACAACAGCATTTTCAGTACAAGAGTCAAAGGATCACCAGATAATGGAATCTTGGAAGACTATGGCTCAATACAGACATGAGAGCTTTACATTTATGTTTGAGAAAA
The DNA here is from genome assembly GCA_013399225.1 of Rhipidura dahli. NCBI lineage: Eukaryota > Metazoa > Chordata > Aves > Passeriformes > Rhipiduridae > Rhipidura > Rhipidura dahli. The sequence goes on from VXAC01000504.1 coordinate 1,042,223, forward strand.
ATTCATTTAGAGGGTTGTAGTCTAACACCTCTTTAAAAAAAGAAAAAAATATGTGAAATTTACTTTAAATTATTTTACATTTGTATGCATGAGCTCAACTATAATGGAGTGATATTGCTGATATAATTACAATGGCCTGTCTCCAGAGGAGAAGATATTATGCAATATACTCTCTGCTCTATATATTCTGAGCATAGGTACCAAAAAGTAAATGAGCAAATTTATTATTTCATCCAATGGGAGTTTTGACAGATTTATTCCTACTCTAAATTTCTTCCAGAGGAACAGAAAGGTGGAGAGGTCTTCCAATTACACCTGCAAGTAGATAGGTTTGTAAAAGAGAAAAAGAACATAGGATAGAGGAGAGATTTCTCAATTTATAGGTTGGTATAAAAGAACTTTTAAAACTAGAAATAAGATGACTTCACAGATGTGTAAAACATGTAATCACACTTAAACCACAATAAAGAAAGAACTAAATGCCACATATCTGGGGATCTGTCCTCTAGTTAAAGTAGAAAAGAGCAGAAATTTCTCTTGTCAGGAAGCTGACCTAGGTTCAGCTGCCAACCTCTTTTCATTCTCTCATTGTTTGGCTACTAAATACCAGGAAGTTGTAACTATACTAAAATGAAGTATTGGATCAAAATAATTTCTCAAAAGTACTTTCTCAAAAGTACATTTTAGAGTTGAGGAGGATATTTGATAATTTTGCCGAAATTTTCTATTTTCTTAGATATTCAGCTTTTAAGAAAGGCCAGTAATAAAGCACAGAGGTTATGCAGTGTTACAATGCTACAATGTTACAGTGTTACAATTCACAGTAATTGGAGATTTCTGAAAAAGGGAGATAATTTGTCCAAACCTACAGACTCAGTAATATGCCTGAAATTTCAGCTAAGACCAGAGAGGATCTTAAGGGGACTAAATGGAGTGTGCATGAATTCATGCCCAAGTGATTTCCAATAATTTTATTAGCTTCTGCTTAAACCCTATCCCAAGTGTCCAGAAGGAGATTTTAAGTGCAGTATAAACATTTTTTAAAAATTTACTATGTAGATACACAGGAATAGAAGAGAAAACTGAAATTACTTTCTTGAGTACAAAGTAAAGCAATATTTCTGATTGCAGTAAGAAGAGTATGCGTTTTGAAAATGAATCAAAGAAAATTAGATAGCCAGACTGAATATCCAGAAATATTAAAAATCTCTAATTGTATATTTAATCAGACTAGAAAATTACAGTACATTTGGAAATAGACTGAAGCAAGCTTGGGCTATAGGTCATAGGCACATATACCCATTTCTTCTGTATTTTAACACGTCATGCACTACCCCAGATTACAAAATTTCATTTAGATTAACTGATATTTGTTCAGAGATTTTATTAAGAGACAAGAAATATAAGAGGAAGGAGAATCTTGTTTTATTCAGCTTACTTACAGTTGGGCTCTGAGCAGCTAATTTGTAATTTCACAGTCAACAGTGTTGGTTTAAAGTTTCATCCAAATAACATTTTCTTCCAGAGGCACTGGCAAGATGCAATTGCGGAGTCCACACTCTGCTTTGTCAAATACCTTTGTAACATTCATCTGGGTTCCAGCAGTGATCTCAAGTGAGACTGTAATGGCACTGAAATGAAAAGGGGAAGCCCATAAATCACTCAATCTGTGTCTTCAAATTATTTATCTCCTTGCTAATTTCAAGGTGACAGTTACCATCTGGTATAGAAGCACAAAAGTTTGACAGTTAACATAAGCAGGCTTTTTCAAGTATTTTAACTCCAGAAATGTGATTTCAACTAAAATTGAGATTTAGGGATATTCAGAATGTGATTTGGCATTATGATGAGAGAGAGAGAGACTGTAAAAAATCAGCAATTTTTGGTTGATGATTCACAAACATCCTTCAGGAGACTGGATTAATACAGGAATTAAAAAAACAGAAAAGTTGAAAATTCAACCAGATTCCCTCATATTCCCAACAAGGTGAGAATAATTGCACTGAATGCAGTTGTTCTGACTTGAGAGCAACCATTTTGGGTTTTTGTTAGTTTTGCTGGTTTCTTTTTAAAAGGAGAAGTACTAAGAATAGCTGTGCACAAAGGAGAAAATGAGGAAAACTTTGGCCTTCACAGGATCTCTGCTTTCCTTTGTGGGGCTCCTTCTGCCCTGGCTTTATCAGGAGAATCGTTTCCACACCCACACATTCCTTTCATTCACCTGATGAGAGCTCAGGTGTGTTGGGAGCGGAGAGCACTGCCCGGGTGGGGACAGAGCTGCAGTTCTGCTCGGCTGGGTGTCACTGCAGGATCCCAGCCCTTCTCTGTCCGCTGAGTTTCCTTGACAAGGGACCTGTCTGGTCCCTGCCAAGGAGGTGGCAGTGCAGAGCTGCCACACGACCACACGCAGGGAAAACAGCTCTTCCCCACACACAGCTGCACTGGGCACTCTGAATAATGGATTCTCCAAATTCATCTGCTGCTATTGTTTGCCTTCTTTATCTTCCTTATAGATCTTGTATCCATTTTACATCTCTAGGAATATTCTGTGATATGACAAGGGATCAGAGGAACTTTGATCAAGGGATCCTTGCATCAGAGGAAAGGCCATCATTGATCTCACTTTGATCAGTTTACTGTAGGGATATGCTGACCCTACATAAATATTTAATGGTTCTGAGGATTAGCCAAAAGCACCTTTGTAAATGTTTCATGGTCCAGTGAAATTTTCTGAGACCAGTCTATTGCCTTTGCTAAATGCATTACCAAAGCCTGTCCCCCTGTATTTGTACTGCAAAATTAATTCAATACAGCCAACACTTGCTCACCAGGTTTTCTTAAAACACTAAATGTTAAAATTATGTAGATTAATGAAGAAACAGGCTCATTTCATAGCTAAATAGGGAAAACAGAGGTTTACAAAAGCACATACATAGCTGGGCTGATTTAAAGTTTCCTGTGTGCGCATTTCCATGACAATGAGGCTACATGAATATTCCAAATGAAAAAGTTAGCGATGATAAAAGTGGGCAAAATATCACTACCATCTGCTCACTTCTAATGCCCGAAAAAAGTGACAGCCTAAAATTAACCAAAGAAAATGAGCTGCTAAATAACCTTTCTCCCCCTCCCAAATCTTAGACGCCTGTATATTTCAGCACAGAATTTGATCTTTACTTCTTCATTGTTTCCTACTGCAATATTTATATTTCAAATTTTTCCTTAACTTTAACTGAAACTCTTTTACTAGCACAGTTAAAATGACTGGAACTAAAAAAAAGCACAGTAAAACTCTGCTGCTATTAGTAGTCTCTAGTAATGAGACTGCTGTAACTGAGGACTAAATAACCACACCATCAACAATTTATCAAGATTTTTAGCCTGAATTTTGCATATCCACTTTCACTTTTTCCAGTCTAAGATAAGCTACTCTGTGCTTAAAAAAATCCCATAAATGTCAGCAGAGGAGCAAAACCAATGCATCTATATTATTTTAAAAATAATTGGTTTTCAAGTCTGGGCATTAAAACACAAAGTAGAATTTCCAATTTTTCATTTGTGTTTCGAATCATGGATGTTGATTTTTTATTTCCTATCACCAAAAGGAAAAGACACAACCAAGGAAACCCTGAGCCTTTGTGACTTGTTCTATAAGGAGGTCTATATAGATCTCAGTGCATTTTAGTTTCCTAGTGTATCTTATACATTTTATGTTGTCTGAAGTCCTGCTACAAAGAGCTGCTTGGCACAAGCAGATAATGCACTGAGAGCACTTGTGTTCAGAAAGGAATATGTTACAGTGGCTTGGTTGGATTATACATAGAGGATCCTGATACCAGTAGTCAATAAGCTTCTGCCACCAATTCCTCTGATGCTGTTGAATTTATAAACTGTGGACATGGTTTGGATTTTAATATCCCACAAAAAGCAGCTGATAACACTGAAAGAAAAATTAACTCCTTCAACTTATTAGAAATATTTCAGCTACTGCTATTTCATTTTGATGCTGCCAGGGAGTGTTTTGTCATACACACAGAGTGGGAAAACATCCCTCATTCTGAAACAGCTCACTGCCACCCCCCCACTCTCAGCAAGGTGGCTTACAAGAGGCAAAATCTATGAGACACCTTATCACCCAGATTCTCAGTATGCAAGAAAGGATTTTTCTGAGAAAGGCAGGTCAGGAATGTTCAGGCAACTTTTTTGTCTTTTCACATCATTGAAAAATGAAGATAAGGTAGCAGCAGTTTGCTGCTACTTAGACTCAGGGGACACAGGGGGACCCAGCTGAGCCTCAGAAATTAAAAATATTGGGAAATGGATGTAAGACATGGAACAAATGTCAAATCAATCAAAAGAAAATGGCCAGAGTGGAAGAGGAGATTTTGAAAAAAACAACAGAGTTTATCTGTGACCAAAACCCAGAACTTCCTCTCATTTTTGCAGACATGCTTAGGTGATTTTATACAGCATGAGCCTGAAAACATACAGCTATGTGTGAATTTAGTTTATATAAATTATCTCATTGATGGCAATGGAATTATTCATATGAGGAATATATGCCTAGTTCTATGGTCTGAGCCAGCATGCAGTGAATGTGTTTCTAGTTACTGGCTGAGCTGAGCACTGCAACCCTCACTGTTCAGCAGGACCCTGGTGAGGAGATTTGCATCAGGAGCCTTATTCCCTTATTTTCACTGTATAAATCTATGTTAATGCTACTGATGTTGATCAAGTAGTACTGCTCTTGCTGCTACATTTATAAAGTAAGAACAACAGATAGTTATACCTAGAAAATACTTTTATTTGAGAATTGTTAACAAATTTAATATGGAAAGAGATTTTAAAATCTCCTTGAAAATGAAAACCTAATACCATTAAATGGCTGAGAGTGATTACTTTTGCAAAGAATGTGGATTATGCTAGTTCTCAGTATAGAAATAAAGATAATAAAACCATGGTTATAATTTCACTTTGGCAATATAAACTGGATAGACAGATTCTTGATATGGTACAATAATTATAGATGACTGAACCGAGAATAAACCTTTTGTGTAGATAATGGTTTCTGATTTTGAAGACTGTTTTTAAGTCTGTGGTTAGGGGTTTGTCTTATTGCCAAGGTCATGAGTTAAATATTTAGTATAAAGTACAGTGGTGATTTCTGAACTTGACTTTTAAACATAATATGCAAGCAGGCTGATAAGTCATGGGTCAAACTACATGACATTTACCAAACTGAAAGAGATAAGGGTGGGTGTGTAACGAGATCATAAATTTATCTGATAATCAGAATTGTGTAGTGTAACTAAAAGGAAGAAATGACCACAGCATCTTTGCAAGTATTATGTGCTGCAAAAGGACAAAAGTGAAGGAAAAAACCTTTGACACATTCCTGAAACTCAAAGCTGTCTAGCACAGTAACTTTGTGAAACTGTAGGCTCTGCAAATGATATGCCATAGCTCTCTTAGCAGATGTAAGAAAAAAAGGAAATGTAGTACTATGGAAAAGTGAGAGGGAAGAGACAGAGTGGCATTGATGTGATCAGCTTTAAGGACATTTCACTTGAAAGAACACCTGAGGCAACAGAAGCAGAAGGGGCAATAAATAATTCAGCAAGAAAATTACATTTCAAAACAATGAGGTTGTCTTTCCCTTTTCCCTTTCAATGAAAACTGCTTTCAAAGAACTTTCTGCAGAAATAGCTGCAGATACTTCTGCTGAAAAACACTTTCATCCACTCATATTTGGTGAAACCAAGCAATCCTTCTCATGCAGAAAGCTGCCCAGTGAAAGGACAGCAGTCGAGAATGAATCTTGTTTCATGAGGAATTGATGTGTCAGACACAACCCAGTGCTGTCAGGCCAGACCTCAGCTGGTAGCAATTGTCATAAGTTGTCTGACTTCAGTGGAGCTCTGAGCAGTTACACTGGGGAGCAGTTTTCCCTGGAGAATTGTGAAAAGTTTTGTTAAAGTCAAGTTAATGAAAATGTAAGTTCAGCACACTGCAAACTGACACACAGGAAAAGGGAAGCATGTTTATCAGCTTGACTCGGCTGCACTGGGAGTGAAAAGCACAGCATTTTCAATCACTGGAGAGTGTGTGCAGCAGATAAGTCTGTACTGTATGGAGAACTGGAGAAAGTGTGAGGAGGATTTTAAATAGGATGCAGGAAAATTTAATTTAAAAGACAAAAATAATTTAAGTTAAAAAATTAGTGGCTGAATCTTTATCTGGGTTTACAATGATTTAAAAAGAACTTAAGATATGACACATGAACAGGACAGGAAAAATTTTGATTTATAATATGGGAGTTACCCGTGGGAATGTGCATCTGCCCTTAGATAGGACTAAGCAGTAAGCAGTGCAGGTGATATAAAAAAAAATGTGGTAAATGCACTCCTCTTTACCCTTCAGTGGTTCCTGCAGGATGGCTTGCAGTCTGCAAGATCACTCATAACTTAGTTGTTAATTGTCTTTGGCCCCATGAGTGTCACAATATCAGGATTTTGCTGGTTGTAAAGGCCAGTGCTGGAAGTGCTTGGCCTTGCTTGGCCGCTGCTGCTCACCACTGTCCTTTTCTTCACCCCTTTGCTAGGCTGATGCAACTATTTGTGAGGATAACCTCTAAGCAAGACTATTTTAGCTTTCAGGGAGCAAGCTGGAAACTAGCTCTCTGACAGAGACTGTGAAAAAAACCCCCAAATCCTGCAATATTTTCTTCTTAATCTTAATTTTCAAGTCCTACAGCCAAAGCCCCACAAACAGATGAATCACCACATCTGATGGGATAGTAACCTAGAGGAGGTGGAAAAGCAAGAAGCAGAATGGAAAAGGGGACAGGACAGCATGGGAATTACTTACTGTTGCTTTGTTGCCAGGGAAAGCACAGCAAAGACCTGCTGCAGCTTTGGTGCTCAGCCTACGTGCTTCTGTATCAAATGTGAATTTACCAGGCTTTGGAAGGCAAAGATCTCACTGGGGCTGCAGATGGTTAGAGAAAAAAATAAAAGAAAAGAAAACAGAGATAATTGGTGAAAAGCACCAAATTCCTGTTTATAAAGTTGACATGTTGAAGGTTTTGTACGTTTTCTGTTCACAGTCTGCTAGGAAAGAGGCAACTCTAGATTTGAAGATGTCTTAAAACTGAAATACGCTTTCAAATGAATATCATATATATTTCAGGCATGCATTCCAGCTCATACCTAGTTTGATGCATTTTTATATCTCATTTGAACAAAGGTTCTAAAGACCTTTTGAGTGCTTCCCTGTGTAATATTAAAGAAAGCAGAGGGAAAAAAATAAAAAAAAAACTGGCTAGCTTTTCAAGAAACAAATTCACTTAACTTGTTTCTGATGGAGTCTCCAGTGAGGCAATGCCCAGGAAGTTTCCTAATGTTTCTCTTATCTTTAAGGAACACAGTATTCTGGTTTAGCATTCTGGCTTAAAGTGGAAGAAAATCTCCTTGCAAAATTCTCATTTCTGGGAGTGTATGTAGATTTTTTGACACCATAATCCTATGAAACCATAACGGGCTTCTGTCATCAACTTGTTTCTATCCATTAACAGATTCTTCTCACCCTTATACAGGGATTTATTATCATGTACAAGGTGAACTGTACTTAACAGAGGAGATTACAGATAAGAGTACAAGAAAAAAAGGGGGTAAAAGGGGATGAAACATTCAAACCCTTGTAGAATTCCCATTGATGTCAATAGGGGTCTTTCTACATGTTTAGTGGAGTGTGAGCTATGCCCTTATTTATCTGACATTTTCTCTGAGCCACAAAATTGCCTGTAGCTACAGATATTCACTAAAATTCTGCCTGCTAAGAACAAGGAATGAATGAAGGATTATATAGTCATATTTCCAAAAGTAGGTAAGAACTATTTTATGCATATCATCATAGTGGAAAATAAGTTGAATTATTGATAGTTGATGAGGTTTGACTACAATGATTTGCTCTTGAGGATAGGTACACATGCAGTTGCTAGAACAACAGAGCTCTCCTGCATTAAGTACTCTAAGCTTCTAAAAATAAGCTCCAGCACATTACAATTAATATGTGAGGGCTCACTTCATTCTGTTTAGTGGAATCAAGTAAATATTCTTGAGGTGAACAGACGTTATGTGTGACTTCTTGTTAAACAACCAAAATCCACTGAAGTGGGTCTTTGAATATGACACAGGAATAATTCATTTGAGTGACTAAAAGCCTCCTTTTTCTAAAGGCAGACTAACACAGCTATGGAGCCTGGAAGGCCAGTTGCCCTGTTAGAGCACATAGTGAGTATCTACCAGGACAGCAAGGCCACCTGCTTACCTCACACAGATCACTAAAGCCTTCTGCAGTGAGCCAGGCTGTGCCCTGGGGCAGGGGTATTCCATGGTGCTCCAGCTGCCAGGGATCTGAGAACCTGACCAGCCCAAACATCACCACAGCATATTTATTCAGGGTCAGGCTCTGGGTGGCTTTCAGCTCCTGGAAATTCTGTTTGTGTCTGGGAGGAGGATGCTTATGCCACAGCATCCTCTGAGTAGGTTTTACCATTCCTGTGATGACTGTGCTGTGAAATGCCAGGTGGTGTTCATCTCCCACCCCACGTCTCGGTTCTGCCTATCGCCGAAGGGAAAACACTCGCATGGCTCACAATCCTTATGTGGCAGCTAATCCTGTATAAAGCAGCTGGGCTGGTTCTATCCAGGCTACTTCCAGCTTCAGTAAGTGCCTGTAGGATACTGCAAAATGGGCAAGCAACTAACTCCTAATATTCTCCCCATATTGCTAAGGCTATCCTTTGTAAGTTGAACCCCAGATTTGCTCCCACTCTCATTGCAATATATCTCAACCACCATTACTTGTTTCCAAGTTAAGAATCTTTCTACATCTAATCAAGGCAGAGAGAACAGACTCTCCAGACAGCAATCCCTTCCTTTCTTGGGCAGCTAACTGGGAGTGTGAGACAAACATCTCCCACAGAGACCTTTCTCCATGCACTTTCAAAATCACTAGAGCACACAAAGAGGTAAGCAGGACAGTCAAAGAAACAATAGTTTTTACATAGGCCAGTGTATTGGCTTGTTGTTATTATTATTCAATATTTTTTCTTAAGTCATGATTCCAATTCATAAGGAAGGCACTGCCCTCTTGGCTAGGTATTATACAAACATGTAATAAATTGGCATCTTTAAAGCTCTTCTTGACTGAGAACACAAGTGGTCTAGGAATGTAGAGTATGAATGCCCAATATAAAAATTGCAGCAGCCAAAGACCTGAGTAAGAGTTTGGGTAAAATAAGAGGAATGAAACAATTCTTAGCTGGTCTGGAGTAGGGATTAGCATAGCACTTGTTATAAAGTGGTATGGTTCTGTACAAATCAGGAAAATGGAAGCTGGGTTCTCTGCGAGAGAGAAATGAGTCAGAAAGTTTCTATCCATTAAAAAAAAATCAAAAACCTGTAACTTCTGAATAGAAATTTTTGTTTCACAGGTGAAATGAGTTCCATAAACCCTTTCAGCTGAATGCAAGAATTAGCAGTCCTTGAAGCTTGTTTTTCCTGAATGATTATATTCCTTGATTGTCTGAATTACAGGAACAGGAAGGAAGGAATGAAGGAAGACCATAATACCATAGTATCTCCCTCCCTCTCCCTCTCCCACTCTGTCTCTCTCTCTGTCTCCATCCTTAAAGACTATCAAAACTTGAGTGGACAAAGCTCTAAGTAACCTGGTCTAACTTTGAAATTAACCCTGCTTTGAGTAGGAATTTGGAATAATCTCCAGAAATCTCTTCCAGGTTTGTTTTTATGGTTTCTATGGTCTACAAAGACATTTTTCAATGAATTTTATAATTCTGCAAACTAAGGACCTTAATCAAATCCACAGGATAGGATGCCAACACAACCTTATACCTAAATACCCTTATGTCAGGAAAATAAGCAAGTACCTTTCAACCACAGAAGCTACAGTTGAAGATGTGGACTGAAACCAATTGCCTAGATGAGAAAATGAACCTTCTACTACCACTTTCCAAATGGAATATGTCACTGAAACAATAAACTTTGGTATTAGCATAAAACAGGGAATGAGCTGGGCAAATTTTGCTGCTACTGCACAAAGTACTGTGGAATCATGGAAAACAAGTTCATGGCATTTATGGCTGCTTTGCAACACCAAGCCAAAACCAACAAGTTGTTTGATACATCTACTCCAGAAACCTGAAGAGACAGTTTGTAGTTCTAGTAATGATTAAATAATTGCTGAGCCTTAGCCAGGAAGGCTAAGCACAGCATAACTGCAGTTTTCAGTGCAGCAGCATTATGTTAAACTAGGGATTGACACACCTTAAAGGTTAACACAGGCTAGGGGTTAACACAGAGGTCGGTCAGCCAGGAGCCAGAGGTGGTTTTCCAGCACAGGATACAGCAAAATACCTTCCAGATATGGTTTTAAAGGGTTAATCAGCCTGACCTCTGCAAAGTTTCTGCCAGGTGTCTTTCTGCAGCCTGCTGAATCACCACAGTGTGTGTGTGGTGTATATTGTCCTTTCAGACTGGCACATCCCAGCCAGACAGCGCAGATGCTGAGGACTGCCCATCGACCCTGTGCTAGGAACATGAAGAGATGAGGCTACAGAAAAGTTACTGTTAAATGTAGTTTAAACAATTTCACTTCATTCTAAATGTCAGCCTGAAATTTTCTGGAGTTTTTATCTGCCAAGTGTATGCAGGCTGGTGATTTCAGCTGAATGATTCCCAAGCTTTATTGTTCCAATCTTATTTTAAAGCATGTACCTTGTTGGTACAGGCCAAGAACACCCACATGGATGAGGTGGGTGGGTGCTTCTCTTTTGCTAGCTGAAAACTGACAAATAGGTTTTATTTCCTTTGATGCTCTACTTGTATTATTGTAAATCCCACTCAGCTGTGGAAAAGAAAAAAAGAGACAGTGCAATTATACTTTTTCTAAAAGAGTAGGGGATTTGCTAGGGAATTTTGTACAACTGTGGGAGGCCAAATACTTCAAAATACTCTCTATGAGGCTGATAGAGTGTTATACTGGAAAGGTAGCCATAACAATTCTCTGAAGAAAAGGGGAGAAAATTAAAGGAGCTGAAATGTCACCTGGCAAACCTAAAATGATTCTGGGAAAAAATGCTGACACTTGAGAACACAGATCCTTTGGGAGTGAAACTCCAAGCTCTGGCATTTTACAGGAGGCCATGGAAATTAGCTTGAGTATCCATACCTGGGTCTTGAGTGAGAGATCTTCTTGCTTCATCCATACAATTAGATAATGATTTATTTTCTATATCATTCTTGGCAAGTTCAGGAAGGAAGGAATCCCAACACATATGGAAAGGCAATTTCCCTCCACAGTGGACAGCTGCTGTTTTCTTCTAGGTGGACATAATCACGTTAGGCAGTGTAACTCTAAATAGAAGCTCCAGAGTATCCCAGGAGGGTGAGCCTGCTGGGGGATCTGTAAATCTGTGTGGTGACATCCCATGGCTGTGGTTCTTTCTCAGCATCATTGCCAACTTTTCAAGATTCTATTGCTCCTTGGGGGCCTCACTGCTAGTTGGTAGGTACAGATACTTTAGGGAAGAATTGCTCCCCTTCTGAATTTTTCTGTGTATATACATCTAAAAACAAAAATTAAGCTTGAAGCTGAGGTTTTTTCCCTTACATCACCACAGAGATTTTCCAGAACCAAAGCACCAGGTTTGAAGAAAAAAAAAAAAAAAAGGCCAACAGAGAGCTGGGTGAGTCAGAGAACTGGCAGCATGATGTGAGGCTGTTCAGTTCCAACCCAGAGGGACAAACCAAAGTGAGTACCTGAAGGTCACCTCTATTTGCTGGCTCTCAGATGACCTGTGTGAAACGAATCTTTGTTCTCAGCCATGGGGCAAGTGAATGGAGGCCCATCCAGAAACAACTCACTGTTCCTGAGCATAGCATTGTCTGCATGAGGCATCTTGGTGTCCATTTTTTTTACAGGCTCAGCTTCCCAGTACTATTTGTCTGCAGCTTCTTCATCCAAACCAACAGCAGAACTATGGCAATCTTCAGGAAGGGATATTCAAGTTTGGATCCAACCCTGCTGGCTCTGGGATATGCCAAACAGGTAAACAATTTATAAATTACTGTCACTAAATTGTTCAGTTACTCTTTCTCCATCACTTCCCATTCCACCTCCTTAATTTATGCTCACTATTGTTACTTGTTACAGCAGGAACTATGACATCCTGGCACACGGCTGCTGTCTCTCTTAGTTGGAACAGAGTCTGCTGCTTCTCCCAGTTCCTTGAATGTTTTTATAGACTGCCCCAGCCTTTGATGGAGTACAGCAGGCTCCCATTGCTAGTGCAGACACATGCTGTTGATAAGCTGTGCCAGCACTGAATAAAACATCTCCTCTTCCTTTAAATACTCCACAGTAACTGTGAGCAGTGCCCTGAAATTCATTTTAATATGGACAGAAAATTTTGCCTTGTATTTTTTATGGGATCGGATTTCTTTCTGTTATCAACAAAATTAATGTCTCCATTAACACTTAAACTAACAAGATGAAACAGGCATTAACTTACACTACCCTGAAATGATCAGCCCTGATACTGTGATACAGTATCACTTGGGTCGTCCTTTATCTTTTTTTATTTTAAAGGACAGATGAGAGAATCCTCTTGCAGTTTCATTTGTGCTGTGAAATACTGTCCTTTGCAGAGAATTTAATGATTTTTCAGTATGAGTAACAATCATCTGCATGATGAAGTAAGGTCTGTGTCTGCTTGTGTATCTGTATTAAGCCTGGCTACATCAGGCTCCATTCTTCAGATGAGTCTTTGAAATGAAAATGAAAACGATGGCAATTCTTATTAGCAGTGATGCAACATGGATTTTTGCCTTTAATTTTGCCTCCCCTGAGTGGCTACTCAGGGAAGTGTGAAAGTGATTATGTGATGGAACTGATGAGCAGGGTAAATGCAGTGCTGAAATTGCAGAACAACAATTTGTGGATTGTTGTTCTGCAATTCCTGTTATGCATTCCCCCTTTAGACATGGAGATGAAAAAAAATTTCACAGAAAGTACTTAGTATATGTCACTGAAAATAATTTAATAAAACAGTATTGAAAATTTATTACCTCAGCATGTCCTTAATCAAAGTGGGCAGGTATCACCAACCAGCAACAGAGAAATGGCATCAGCAAGCTCAGGGACAAATGGCACATGCCAGTGACTGACAGGAAGGGAGAATTCCACGTGGGCTGAACCAGCCTCTTCAAAATACTAACATTAACACAACTTACAGTGATGTATCCAGGGATCTCCAATTACAGAATACAGCAAGCAGATTTGTAGATGGCACAGAATGAACTGGTGAGGTTTTCAAGGAGGGGCTAAATTTCCTAAAGTTCCTCACCCTAAATTTCCTATTGCTGTGGAAAATTCTGAGTGCTCTTACACATATAGGAAATTATTCCATACAAAAGACAAGAGAATCAAAAATCCAGGGAAAGATTCAGATTTTCTCCTGATTGCAAGCCCCAAGAAAAGTTCAGATGCAGAAATTCAGATCCAGGTGCTACTGTGCTTCCTAAAGCAACCTCCACACCATTTCTCACTCTTGCTTCTGTGGCTTGCAGGAGCCATCCAAAAAAAGTGATTTTTCATGACACCCAAATTCAGAGAGGATTCTCAAATGAGAATGATTAAACGTCATTTGTACATTTAAAATAAAATAAAGTTACTGTTAAAACATCTGTAAGAACCTGCTGTCCTTTTAAATTAAGGATTAAAATTAAGGATAAAATTAGTCCATTATAAAACTGAAAAAAATGCATAATATTTTAAATTTGATAGAGTGTATAAAGTGATTCATGCAGTCAAATAACAGATTTTGGGCTATGCAAAGCATAAAACAAGAGAAACATTAGAAATAAGATATGCACATCCCTAGAAGCTACTGATCCTAGCTCACCTTGCCTGGCATTTTGAGTTACCACCTAAGCTTGTGGAAAATGAGTTTACCTACTGCTGCTTTGAGTGGGGCATCATTTTACGCTTCTTTTGCAAAGCTGACAAGTCACCACATCATCTGTTAATGGCAAATTGGACTGAACATATTTATCATAGGAATGTTTTCCATTAGCCCATCCTCCAGGACACAAATACAATTACAGATCTTGAACATCACTACTGGGAGGTCAACGCAATTTAGCAAGAATAAAAATAAATCCTCAATGCTCTGGTAGGGAAATGGACACCCTGTCTTGCCAACTGCTTCCTTGCACCTGTGAGCAGATGTGATTTGTCCAGTCAGGGCCAACTTTATCTGACACACTTCTTGATCAGCTAGATCAGGAATTAATTTGTAAACCTGGAATAAGACTGGCCAAGTTTTTTCCAATGGGTAGCTTAGTGCTTCCAGGATCTGGGATTTTTATGGACTCTTCACACATCACGAGGTCCTCTGTGCCCAGCAAAATTGCACAGTGTTGATTATCTGTGTAATTTTGCCCCTTATAGGCTGGAAACAGAACCACTATTGTTGTTGAAGCTGTATGTATGATTTCAGTTACCATGAATAAGGTAGTAATTTATCCACCATGATACTTTAACAAGCATACATTTGATGGATGATATGACTTATTATACACATTATAAACTCCTAATGATATTTCACACATCTTCTGCCTGGAATTCTGTAGCAATCTACCTCATAACTATGATTAGAAAATGTTGCATCAGGAAGAGCCCTAGAAATACAATTTATCATAAGCAGATCAACAATCTCTTAAAAATTTTCATGAAAAGGGATTTGACTTGCATAATTTCTCTTTTTGTTAAGCATTTTGATGTGATTGTGAAACTGGCAATGTACTGAAGACTGAAATTCTGTGATGACTCATTACTGCTACAAAGATTAAAAGAGAACAGAAAATAGAATAAATCTTATAACACTTTCATAACAGTCTTTTAGCTGTGATATGAACAGAGTTTGAACAAAATTCTCATGATACAAATTGTAATGAACATCTGCAGCTATTACAAAATTGGCCTATTTCCGCATCTCTGAGTGGCTTCTCTGTTTTTTCTCAATAGGCAGTGACAAATTAACCTTCTAAAGTGGTAGTCTTTTAGAACTACCTGTATTTTCTTTGCTAACTTGAGAAATCAGCAGCTGTATATGGCTTGCTGACTGTATCACTAAGATTTTAGTAAAATAATTGGCATGGTAGTTGAAGAAAGCAGAACTGTGTGGTGTGAAGCTCTACAGATATCAATCAAAAGTAGCAATCCCAGCTTTCTCAATGCTATAAAAATCCCTCTCATTAGTGTCAGTCTCCTTATTTTTATCACATTTAAATCATTTTGCTGTAAGCAAATGAAAACTGCCTTGGACTTCGTAAACTATTACTGCAGACAGCAAGGCAGACAATGAAAGGTTTGTGGATGCTACAAAAGAGCAGAGCTGAACCTATGCTAGTGGAGACTGTGTCAGGTGATAATAAAAGAGAACAAATGAAGGAGCTGAGAAGGGTGCTGAAAAGCAATAGTTTTGGATATGCATGGATAGTTAGATTTAAGTCTACTGTGGACTCTGCAGGCAACCAGAAGTATGTCAGGAGGAGTTACATGTGAACACAGATGATAGGATGGGGACTGTGTTGAAGATGCTCTCCTTTGGGAGATGGGAGACTCCCAGACCATGTCTGGGATAGGAGACTTACTAACCAAGAGGATATTTTCAGAAGATTCTTCACCTCTGTAGTCTAAGCAACAAAGAAGTTGCAGTTTAGAAATTTAATAAAAAACTAATTGCATGTTTAGTGGTTACAGGCAATACAAAAGACTGAAAAAGTCTGGTAAAGTGGTATTTCACTATACAGCTACATCATTTAAAAGGGTAATTTCCTAGCAAAGCATTTGTTTTCCTCCTGTGCCTCAGCATGAATGCTGCATTAAGAAACTCACATTTTTTGCCTGCATGTACCTAAGTGGACAGATCAACAAGTCCTGGGGAATTTAACAAAATTCACCTTGGTATAATTTACTCTAAATTTGTTTCAAAACTTAAAAAGAGATATTCGATGTGCTATGTTTAAGAACAAAGTGCAAGAAAATATGTGTACTGAATCAAGAATTTAATGAAAGAGCCATTTGTTCTTCTGAATTGTACATGAGTGGGTAATTATCTCCAGCAAGCAATTTTTGTCTGCTTGTATACAGAACAATACTGAATGCTACAATACTTCTCCATCTCCAGCATCAATTTATGTACATAATAAGAAGAAGGAAAACAGTCATTGTGACTGGCTTTTTAGAACAACAATTGGCTCATTAACCTTAAGTAGATCTTTCTGACCTAAGCTTGAATGAAAAAAAGGCAAACAACTAGAGTGAGAAGGTATGTGTAGATCTTGCCTGTGCCAGGAAACACAGAGGGCTCAAGCAACACTTTGCCATAACTCCTGTGCTCTACACACTGCTCTGGAGCAAGACTGGACAGCAAAACAATTTAGCTGACACCAAATACAGTCTAGCTGGATGGGAACAAGCCCATGCCCATGGCAGTAATGTGCCAAGCAAACAGCAAACAGACAAAAGCAGACTGTTCTCCTGATTAACTCTGTACTACAATGTTTCATCAGACTCACAGCTATAATAAAAACTAAGCTGCTCACAGGTTTGATGGCAGCTCAGACAGCTGGCATTGGTCTGTTAGTGTGGACACGGTGCTTTAATTGACTATTTAAATAACAATGCAGTGAAAAAATTAGTGGAATTTATTACTGTTGCAGAAAGACAAGAACAGTATAGAGGTGCAATAGAAGTCCTTGTTTACAGTAAAATATCCCAAGGCACTGTCTACACCTCATAACAAGCTCTGAGAAATGAGGATAGGACCAAATTCTTAACTGTCCTGCAGATTTAAGTGAAAAACATTCTGAAATCTTTGTCTCCTTGTTTCTGATTTGAGCAGTTTTCCTGAAAACACAAATACTGTGAAAAAAATCCCACCCCTAAAAATATGAGAAAGCCTGAATTTTATCAAAAAGGCTTCTGAAGCAAGTGTTAAAAACTGAAAATCCAAGAAAATGTAATGAGATATGAGTAAGAAGCATTTCTTCAAAAATTCCATTATACCAACTGGTAACACAAGCAGTGGAAAATCCTACTAAGATATGCACATTAGGGAAATGCTTAACAGTTCCCAAAGTTAAGAAGGGGCTGTAGTGAGTTAATGCGCAAATGGAAATAATGCATAAGGTGATAATTTTTACAGATAAGATTTTTCCTGTCCTATTTTTGGATGAATTGGTAAATTGCTTTTCATTATGAGTAATAATTGCTCATGCCATATCATATCACATATTAATTGCAGTGCAGTTGATTAATTTTTTTTCCTCTTTACCAACTAAGCAGTAACTAAAGCTGATGAAACCAAAGCAACAACTGCCTTGAACCCGTCAGGTGTGAAATGAATTGCCCTCAATACCAGCATTGTTTCATTTAGGAGAAACTTTCAGTATAGTGCATCTACTTCATTGCATTTTTAAACATCATTTCTCCTGGTTGAGGGATCACTCATTCAACCAAAACACTGTGCTGCCACACCTGGCTGGTGCACATCTGCCTTGCTCTGACAGCATCAAGAATTCCATACCCAGTCTCCCTTACTCCTCTGACTCCAGCTGTATTAGCATCAAGCCCCAGGGTTATGTGATGGATGCATTAACTGGCAATTAGACCACAAGAAACAGCTTCTACAGAATGCTGGGGAAATGCCCAGCCAGTAATGCTACTGGGGACTCTGAAGAAGGTGATGTTTGAGAAAGAACAGGGAGATAATTTTACCATGAAATTTCTTATTTTACTTAGTATATTGGAAAGAGAAAGGTAGATTTTGCTATGATTTGGACAACATTTGTAGGCATAGTTAAGTCACACAAATCTTTATATAACCCTTATGAATCTGTGAGGAGGAGGCCCTTTATGTATTGGCCCTTTATACATTGTCAATGCAGTGTACATATAAATACACTCAGCTGGTGAAAATGCTGAGGGGACTTGGCAGTTACATACAAGAACATAAGAAAATAAGCACTATCAGTAGATGAAGTTTTCACTAATTTGTTTGTACAAGCCTGTGTATCTGCAGCCAGAATATTTACATGCTGACACACAGGGCACTGAGAATCATCTACTGCAAAACAGAAGATAAATGGCATCTTTGTGACTGAATCTTAATTTGTTCTGTGATTCAAAGTCATGCGCAAAATTATGCTTGCAATTCATTAATTTGAAGGCTGGCAAGTATTATTAAAGAGAAATTTGCATACAAAAGGTGTTGATTTTTAAATACTTATGACAGAAAAAATAATGAGTATACAAATAACAAACCTTGCATGAATATGTATATGGCTTAATGGAGTCACTACTTAATCTTTTCCTCAAATGTATAAACTAAGGAGGCTTACAGGTGGCTCTCAGTAGGCTGTGATTTCACCTAATTCAGCAGATTTAAAACTTGTTTTGCAAACTTTGACATGTTTGGTAGCCAATGCTCAATTACTTCTTAACCAGTTTTTCTAAGAGATACCTATGGAAAGCATGACTGTGTGGGGTCTGTCAGAGCAGTGTCAGGAGTCTTCAAAGCCCTGACAATGAGGTTGAAAGACCCAAAGGATCTGGGCAAAGGTACCAGGGCACCTCCATCCAATGTGTGGGTACTTTGACCTTGCTGCAGCCAAACCCAGGTGTGAAAATGCAACCACAGGACATGTGCCTTCTGTACCTACAAAGTACTTTCTTCATGCTATACAGGTGAATGAGGCTCCAGAAAAGTTGCACACCAACAGAGGTATGTATGTGCTTCACTATTAAGACCAGGCTTAACTTGATGGTGTTGCATCATCTGTGGCAATGAAACTCAATACCAAAATGAAAAGAGAAAGGCAATATGAGTATACATTTCTTTTTTAGACTTGTTCTGCTTATTTCCAAGATTTCTTCAGTAACTACCATAGTAAATGGATGATCCTGCCCAAAAAATTACTTGGTGCCTGTACATAATATGTTCTCTAAGTTGCACATCCTGGACTGGTTTCTGTCAGCTTTGCTGCACTATTTATGTAGGTAGAACATGCTAGTTTTAGGTGTTCCTATAATGCAGTTTACATACAGTAGCTCTTTAGAGTTCAGCTGGGGTGGTCTGTCAGCCACTTCCAAAAGGCAGATCCCCCCCAGTCAGTCAATAAATAGGGCAACATCATTGTCATGAGATAGCAGGAAAATTCCATGAGACTACTCTAAAAGTAGGAGATTCACTGGGAGTTCTTATCATTTGCTTGCAGTGCTCCTACAGATTCTCCAAAAACAAATGGAAAAATACAGTCTCTGGCCTGAAGTATTTTCAAGACACAGCTGCACGTGATAGAGCTAAAGAGAGGCTCAGTGAGGACATTTTAATCCTGACCTTGTACACACATGCTCTAGTACATCCTCAGGGAGGACTGTATTTTGATGGCCTAGAAAGCTTACATAACCACCACTTACTGTTTCTGCAAAGCTGTATCCAGATGATAGGGTCCAAGCTCAATCTCCTTACATTCATATATTAATTATAAAAGATGTTTATTAAGGCTTCCTTTTCAACAGGCCAGGTTTAGAACAACAAAACATTCAGCACATATTATATTACTGTGTTAGCAGGATTTTGACATGATTATGAAGCACTAATTAAGTGTTGACCTATGTTATTAAACAAAATTTCATGCTAGAAATATTGATTTATAAATTACTGTTACAGAAAAGTATTTAAAATTATATAAATAAATATGTTAAACAGGTAGAGCTGACAGAAAAAGTATTTTCATCTAAAACACATTAATTACAAGGCCAGGAGTTGGACTCGATGATCCTGGTAGGTCCCTTCCAACTCAGCACATTCTCTGATTCTGTGATTCTGTGATTCTGTGAAGGCTGTATAACTATGAACAAACTGCAGTTAAAGGCAGAATCCTTTCTGTGAGAGATGCCAATAGGTCAGCACAGCTTTCAGCACAAATGCTACAGTCTTGGACACTGCTGAGAGAAGAGCAGGTGGAATACAGATGAAGGTAAATTTCTTTTCAGAAATTTACCAGAATCCAGGGCTGAATCACAACATGCAGGGTGCCAAGAAGATATTAGAATAGTTAATATAAACAAACCTTGTAAGGAGTATAAAAATCTCATGCTTCAGGGATTAAGCTGAAGTGCAATTAGCAGAGACCAGAATGAGATCTTCACAGGGATAGATTATCCTGTGCATCCAATAGAAGTTTTAACATGTTTCTGACTGAAGGTCTTTCCACTTTGATGCCAGGCTGTGAACTGGGATGGTGCTTTCACCTGAACCTCAGACATGTATATTTCCTCCTTTCTCTGATGCTTGGGCCATACAAAAAATCCCAGTTACTCCAGTTTGCTGTGCAATAGAGGATGACAGGGGAGGTGAGACTGTCTGTGAGACAGAGAATTTGCTCTCCTACTTGTGGAGAAGATTCCCAATCCAGCACGGCATCAGCTGCCAGCCTACCTTGGCCAAGGCCAGGCTACCTCTTGCTGCATGTGCTGAATCAAGTGGAATAAAAGCTTTCATTACCTGAGATCTCTGATAGTTTCTTTCTTCCTTGTGGCTACCTTGAGCCAGAACCCTTTTTCTTTGGGCTGCAGTACTGAAGCTTGGAGAGGCACAGGTAGAGTCTGACCTTTTTACTGATCTATCATTTTTTCTCCCCTGTGCTTTTTCAACTATATCATGTGGAATCTTTTGGTTTTCTGTTAACATTTAAACAATATTTAAGGTATACCAGCCAGGAACAAAATGAGCTGTACAGCTACTGGTGGAGTAAGGAAAAGAGCAGCCAAAAGTCACATGGGCTGAAGGGGAATCTCACATGGAAGGGCAAGAACAGAAAACAAATCTCTCTGGGTAGAGGCTTAATCTGGGAACCTGCAGGTGTTGGTGTTGCCTGTATTGGCTGCAGAGCCTCTGAGCCCTTGGGAGGAGAAGGGAAGGAGTCAGCTATTTCATCACAAGGTTTCTAAACTCTTTACAAACCAAGCTTAACACCAGCTGTCCAAAACAAACCCTGAGCACTCCCCAAAGCAGCTTGGGGACTTGTGCTGCTCTCCAGGGCTGTGGTTCTTTAACAGACAAGGGCTGGGTAGACCAGCAAAGGTTACATTGAGTCACAGCAAGTGAGAGGAAGGACTCTGATCGTTGTTATGCAACTGGGGATGCCACAACAGAAAGACACTGACATCTTTAACCAAAATTAACCATCACCCTCAGGCAGGGACAAATTCATGCTGGTCTTGGTTCTGCAAACAGAAATATCTGCTGCCCAAGCCATTTTAGCTTCTTTTTGTCATTCCTATCTTACTAATTTCTTACAAACAACTTTTCAAGGAAGAAAAATGATTTCCAAGTTTTGTCAGTGGCAGAGGCATTAAATTCTTGAACAAACTGAACATATAAACCCTCAATTAAAATAGATACACATAGATACAACTTGTCAGCTTGGAATAGGGCTGTTAGCCTGCACTCAGCATGGAAACTTGTGCGCAGGTGTTGGGGTTTGAAAGTT